>NW_020869725.1:25000-27500 GCF_003789085.1 Penaeus vannamei | reverse complement strand
CACGACCCCAACCTTAAGAAAAGGGACGAAAAGAAGCGAAACTTGGTAATCGCCGTGGTAACATGGTTGCAAGAGCAGGTGCCCCACCTATTGAATTTCACATGCAACCTTGTGCCGAGCTTATATAAAAAAAGAGAGAGAAATAGAAGAAAGAAAGATAAAAAAATATATATACGCTGTTAGAAAAAGCTCCATGAAGGTGGATTAAAAGCTCGTCTTGGCGAGGAATATATGAGGCTTTGATCGCTTCCCTCCGCCAAGCTTTCGCCAAGGAATATCTCCCAAAAAAGACGACACAATCTACATTCCGCGAGGCTTAATTCGCAGGCCGCATTAAACCTCTCGCTGGAGAGAAGGAGAGAGAAAAGAGAGGAAGAGAAGCAGCAAGTATATACATTATTCCCGGGGATCTATACACACGGAAAACCCGTTCGCATTCAGCAGCTTCGATTTCGCTGCCACAATAGAAACACGTTTCAGGTAAACACTGATTGATCAACCTGCCACGACTCGTTTCCAGTGATCAGCGCACACCGCCCGCCGATCCCCACGTCGCTGCCGCACACACTCGGAAGGACGGCTGTACGTATACAGCACACGCGCACGCCATGTGTGTATGTGTATATGTATGTGTATATATATATGTATGTATGTATGTATGTATGTATTATGTATATATATAGTATTTATGTATGTATGTCTATATGATATGATATTATATGTATGTATACACATACAACGTACATATACACACATATAATACATATATGCTAATATATATACGTATATATATATATATAATATATGTATAATACATACAATATATATATATATATATATATATATATATAATATAGTATATACATACATACATATATATATATATATATATAATATATAATTATTACATACATACACATACATAATACATATACATTAACATACTACATACTAACATATACATGTACTATATATATATATGTTATAATATATATATGTATATGTATATATGTATATGTATGTGTATAATATATATATATATATATATAATATAATATATATATGTGTGTGTGTGGTGTGTGGTGTGTGTGTTGTGTGTGTGTGTGTGTATTTGTATATATATGTGTGCGTATATATATATATATATATAATATATAATATATATATAATATATATATATATATACACATACATATTACACAATGAATAAATGAGACTTACATTATAAAAACAACAACAAAAACACTCCCAACAAGAACAGCAGCATAGCCATCAACCACAATAAAAATAACAACATTAACAGGAACAGTTTTCAAACCCGCAATGTCTCCCCGTTCAGCGCGCAGCGAGATCCGATCCCCAACTATATTTCCGCTCTGGACCAAAATCTGCTGTCAGCTTCTGTCCCCACCCATCCCCACCCTCCCCTATCCTCTCCTCATCCAAATCCTAACCCTGGCCCTCCCATCCTATCCTAACCCCTCACCTCCCATCACACCCCCCTGGCCCTCCATCCTATCCCCCTAACCCTCCCATCCTATCCTCCCCCTCCCATCCTATCCTACCCCTCGCCCTCCTATGCTATCCCCCCACTCCCCCATCCTATCCTACCCCACACCTCCCATCCAATCCTCCCCCTAACCCTCCCATCCTACCCCCTGACCCTCCCAGACCCTCTCAGGATCAAGACTAGTCGGCGTGCAACATTCCTGACCTCCGTGATCCCTCGCTTGTCCAATCAGCGTGCAGCTATCCTTCACCTCATGCTCGAGGCTCCGACCAATCAGCGCTCGTATATCCCTGCCAGCTCGTCCAATCAACTGTCTCCTTATTCTTACCAACCGACCAATCAGCAGGCGACATTTTCCCTCCTACCGCCATACTACCCATAAAACAGACCCCGTAAACGAACAGAAAAAAACAGCAAAAGACTGGAATTTTTAAAAAATGAGAATACAGACAATGAAAAGCAATGTACACACTTATAATAGATATAAAACAAATACCCCAACAACAAACAAGAAAAATAAGTAACAACCCCTTACCCAACCACAGAAACAAAACCAAAAACAAAGAGAAAAAAGACAAAAAAAAAAAACTCATCCTAGAATTTTTAAAAAATACAAGAAAAAGAAAGAAAAAAAACCCTCATCATAATTTTAAAAAAATAACACAACCATAAGAACAAAAATAACAAAAAGACACCAAAAAAAAAGGCCTCAGTACTCCTCACTTACCCTGCCAAACTGCTCGAAGTAGTTTTTGACATCTTCTAGCGTCGTGGGTGCCGAGAGGCCGCCCACAAATATCTTCTTCGTCCGTGTCACCATCTGCGGGAGACAGGGGAGCTGCGTTAGAAACTTGCTGTACACCAACTTACGCTCGAGGGCGTGTGTGGGGTACGGGGGAAGAGGGAAGGGGGGTGGGGGAAGAGGGAAGAGGGAGGGGGGGGGGAAAGAGGGAAAGAAAAGTGGTGTAGGGGGAGAGGGAGGGGTGTGGG
>NW_020869725.1:17500-22500 GCF_003789085.1 Penaeus vannamei | reverse complement strand
TGTCCATGACTCCCTCTTTTTTTTTTTTTTTTTTTACTCGAGTTAGTTAATTTCCAACCGTAAATATAATATGATCGCCGTTAATTAGCTTAATTAATTGTGTGATGTGAAGGGAAAATTAATTATAACTCCCTATTTTTCCATAATCACCGCCCTGGCCGGCAAATTATAGCCCATCCATTAGAAGCAGGGAACGCAAACCTTTATCTTGCTCCTCCCGTTGTAACGTAAGGCTCATAATCACCTCGCGTAACAACTGGCCGGACGACCGTATCGACATCACACAGAAAAAAAGAGAAAGGGGAAAAAATGGGGGAAAAAAGGGAAAAAAAGAGGCATAACAGTGCTACGTTTACATCTCGTTCTGTACCTTATCACGCCCGCCAGACGAGCCATCAAACATTTATATTCGTTTTGCAATTAAAGTCTAAATGCGCGGTTTAGGACAATTCATTTCTCTCGGTGCGTGTGCGTGTGCGCTGGGGGGACGCGCGCGCGGCGCGTGTGTGTGTGTATGTGTGTGTATTACATATACCTAAGCAACCATGTTTCATCAAATTAAACCAATTCGCATATAAACAAAAAACAGAGAAGAGAAAGAGAAGAGAGAGAAGAGAGAGAGAGGAGGAGAGGAGAGAGAGAGAGAGAGAGAGAGAGAGAGAGAGAGAGAGAGAAGGGAGAAGAGAGAGAAGAGAGAGAGAGAGAGAACGCGAAAGAAAGAGAAAAGCGAAAGAACAAGAGAGAAAAATCCAAAGAAAGAAAAAAAAAAGACAAAAAGAGAAAGAAGACCAGAGAAAAAAAAAATAAAAAAAAAAAAATGAGGGAACGAAAAAGTGAGGGGAGACCCCGCCCTTCCCCCCCTCCCCCCCAGGCCCCGCATCTTCCCCCAAGCCCTCCCCTGAGAAGTCCATTCGCGCGGAAAGCCGAGGTGTTCACGTTCATTAGCTTTGCGCGGTTTGAACAGTTCCTTCCCTCTCCTGAACAACTCACTTCGAGGCTGATCCAAGAGGAAAAGAGCAGTTTTGCGACTTCGGGGGAAACTTCTCATCGCCATTTTAGTAAGAAAAATAAATAAATAAATTAAAAAAAAAAAAACGAAAAAAAAATGGAAAAGAAAATGAATAAAACATAAAAGAAAGACAGGAAAAAATACACCCTTATTTCCCTCCTCTTTTCGTCGTGCAACAAAGAGGAAAATCAAATCTCAAATGAATTAAAATGGCTTCAAGTCAGCAATTGCAACAAGAGAGAAAAAAAAAAAAAAAAAAACGAAAAAAAAGAAAAAAGAAAAAAAAAAAAAAAAAGACTGAATCAATCACTCCCGAAAGAGGCAGCAGCGCGGGGAGAAGGGGGGGGAGGAGGGGGGAGGGAGGGGAAATCGTCTCGAAAGGTAAAAACCACCCTAATCCAAGTGAATAGAGCGGCTGAGAGTTGCGAAAGAAAGAAAGGAAGGAGGGAAAGAGCGACGGAGAGAGGGGGAAGACAAAGGGAGAAAAATACTTTTACACATGCTTTCTTCTTGGTCAATACATCCCCACCCCTCGAATTGGTGGCCCTTTACCTCCTCGGAAGTCGCAGGGAGAGTGGAGGGGCGAGGGAAGAAAATCGGGTCTTATTTGAGTTGTCGATCAATACAAAACCCCTCTTTCCTCTTCTCTCTCGCCTTTATTTGCCTTTTCTCGCTGCTCCCGCATCCTCTGACTTCTCCTCTTTTTTAATGTTCTTTTATTAAAACTACTCCCTCCTACGAAACGTCCATAATCGTTTTTTATTTCTTTTCCATTACCGGTCTCCAATCCCTTTTTGCCCTATACATTTATTCGCTTTATAGTCTTTTCAGTTTTCAAATCATTCCGCATTCGCTTTTATAATTCATATTTAAACTTATTCATCTCTGTATCCTTCTCTTCATTTCTTCCCCCTTTCCTACCCCCCCTACCCCTCAGCTTCCTCTTCCTCTCTACCTCCTTCACCGCTTCCGTCCCTTCCTTCTCTCCCCTCCCCTACCTCCTTAATCCCTTCCCCCTCTTTCACATTTCTCACCTCCCTCTTCTCTTCCCCTTTCCCCCACTTCCCATCCTTCCTTCTCTCCCTGCCTCCTATCTTTTCACCTCTCCCTTCCTCCTATCTTTCTCCTTCTCCTTCCTACCTCTTCCCTCTTTCCCCTCACCTCTTTTCATCCCTTTCTTCCGCTTATCATCCCTTTCCCCACTCCATCCTAATCTCCTCTACCCTCCCTCTTCTCTTTCCCTTCCTCCACTCCCACCTTCCTTCTCCCTCCTCTTTCCCTTCCCCATCACCTCTTTCCCCCACAATCCTCCCTCCTATCTTTCCATTTCCCCACTACTTCCTTCTTCTCTCTCCTCCTCGCGTTCCTCCTCTTCCCCATCTTTACCGCTCATTCACCTTTCTCCCCCCCACTTCTCTTCCCTTTCCCCACTCCCACCTTCCGCCCTCGCCGCTCCTCTGCTATCTCGCCTCCTACTCCCACCTCCTTCCCCCTCCCTCCTATCATCGGCCATTTCCCCACTCCTTTCTTCTCCTCTCTCGCTCCTCTTCCTCTTCCCCTTTTTCCCCACTCCACCCTTCCTCCCCCCTCCCACTTATTCCTCACCTTTCTCCCTTCCCTCCTCCTCCTATCTTTCCATTTCCCCGGTACCCTTTCTTGCTCCATCCTCCGTTCTTCCCTTCCCGCCCACACGTACCAACCGTGGCCGGGGGTGTGGCGTTAGCTGCTGCAAAACGCCAGTCGGCCCTCAAAAGGCATGATATATTCCCCAACGGGGAAGGAAATGAAAGCTAACGGTGACGAATCTCATCAAGGTATTGCGCGACCGCCTGTCATTGGTCATTTCTTAAAGTATTTTTTTACGACGCGTTTTATTTATTTTTTTCAACTATCGTACTGTCCTCTATTTATCTGAAATATTTTTTTTCTAAACGTTTTATCTCCTTTTTCTCTATACATACATATATACATACACACCACACACACACACACACACACACACACACACACACACACACCCACACACACACACACACACACACACACACACACACACAACACACATATAATATTATATATATATAATATATATATATATTATATATATATATATATATAATATATATATACTTATCTTCACTATTTTTTCTAACACATTTTACTTATTATTCTATCTGTCTATTTTTTTTTATCCCTTCGCTTATCTATTCATTTGCTTTTTTACTTATATCTCAAGAAAAAGAATATGAAATGCGAAGAAAAGAAGGTAATCAAGAAGGAGAAGATGGGAAAGGAAAAAGAAAGTCGAGTAAGAGGAAGAAAAGAAGAAAAACAAATGAAAAGAGAAAACAAAAACGATAATGAAGGAGAAAAAAAGAAAAGAAATCGAGGTCGAGCAGCAGGAAGAGAAAAAGGCGAAGAAGAAGGAAAATGGAAATAGAGAAGGAGTCGATTCGAAGGACGGGAAGGAAAGGGGCGTGTCCCGACCCCGCTGACAATATAGAAAATACAATCATCGGATTCTGATCGATAAATTTGCGGATGATTTTGTCTGTGATGAGAAATTACTACCCGTGGATGGGGGGGGGGGGGGGGGGGGGAGGGGGGGGAAGCGGGGGGAAAATGGCCTATAAATCCATTTTTTTTACATTAGGCTAATGGGAGGGAACGAGGGAGAGGGGAACGCCAGACTATATACAGTAGAGACCGAAGTTTCCCCTATTCCTATTCTCTCTCTCTCTTTCTCTCTCCATTCTCTCTCTTCCCCCCCCTCTCTCTCTATCTCTCACACACACACAATCTTACGTTGAAAAAAAAATATAAGATAACATCGAACGAGACATTCCTTCCATCCTCTTCCCCAAAAATAAATAATAAGCAAATAAAATAAATAAATAAAGACATAAACAGCATATGCAATAGCAATAAGATGGAAAAAAAACATAAAAATATAATATCGCGGCAAAAAAGAGCCTTTAACTTGTAATCTAAATAGGCATAAAAGTAATCTCGGGAATATGCAACTATCCAATCATATTCTATCTGTGTCACGTGATGCACTTGATTACGTCACACGCATACACACACACCACGACACACACACACACACACACACACACAGCACACACATAACAACACACACACACACACACACACAAACAATATATATCCCGTGTGACGACGCGGCCGAATATATCAACATTTGAAAGCAAAATATGCTAAATCAGATCTCCTATGTGTTACAAAGGTAAACGAAAGGCGAGGGGGAAAGGGAGGGGAAAGGAAGGATAAGTTAAGAGGCAGAGAGAGAGAGAGAGAGAGAGAGAAGAGAGAGAGAGAGAGAGAGAGAGAGAGAGAGAGAGAGAGAGAGAGAGAGAGAGAGAGAGAGAGAGAGAGAGAGAGAGAGAGAGAGAGAGAGAGAGAGAGAGAGAGAGAGAGAGAGAGAGAGAGAGAGAGAGAGAGAGAGAGAGAGGAGAGAGAGAGAGAGGAGAGAGAGAGAGAGAGAAGAGCAAAAAAAAAAAAAAAAAAAAAAAAAAAAAAAGTGAAGGGAGAAGGAAGGAAGGAAGGAATAGAGAGAGGAGGGGATAATATTATGAGAGGGGAGAAGGGGAGAATCCAGAGGGGAGAAAAAAGTCTTGAATCTAGGGCAACACTGACTCAGATTGCCGGCAACGACTCCAACGAGGCACGAGGGGACTTGCTGGGGGCGAGAGGGGGGGGGGAGGGAGCGGAAGTAGAGCGAGAGCGAGGGGAGTAGAGTGAAAAAGAGGAGGTGAGGAAGGAGGAAGAAAGGGGGAATGGGGAGTAAGGAGAGAGGGAGAGAGGTGAAAAGAGGAGGTGGGGAAGGAGGAAGGAAAGGGGGATGCGAGGAAGGGAGAGAGGGAGAGAGGTGAAAAGAGGAGGTGGGGAAGGAGGAAGAAAGGGGAATGGGGAATCAGGAGAGAGCGAGGAGAGGTGAAAAAGATCAGGGGAAGGAGGAAGGAAAGGAGTG
>NW_020869725.1:2500-7500 GCF_003789085.1 Penaeus vannamei | reverse complement strand
AATGAAGAAGTACAACAGAAGCCAAAAACCCCAAGCCTTCATCTCACGCCCAGTACACCGCGAGAGAAAAGTAACTACATATCCAAAATATACATATATTTTTTTTCTTCAAAGCATCCAGTTGCTTGAAACTCTAACTCTGCATCTCATTAGGCCGAAGGGAAGGAAGGAAAGTAGAAAGCGTCCTCTTGGAAGGTTCTTGGAGTGTTCTGAGCGGAAATAATGAAGGAAGCAAGAGGAAAGACAACAGATATCACTGTCTATTTCCCCTCTAATAACTAATAACATTTACTGTGTGTAATTTATTAATAACTAAATAAATGAAATAAGTTATTGGATTTGTGTGTTGTTTGTAAAAGCTCATAGAATAAAGACAATGAACTCAGATATTATAAAAATACAGGAATAGTTTTGCGCGATAAAGATGTGAATAGGAGAAACAGAAAAACCGACAGACAAAGACACAAACATCACAAAAAAAGAAAGAAAGAAACAGAAGGAACGACAGACAAAGACACAAACATAACAAAAGAGAAAGAAAGAAACAGAAGGAACGACAGACAAAGACACAGACATAACAACAAAAAAAAGTTAGTATGAGTGTTAACGCTAGTGGGAACGCACCCCCCCCCCCCCCCGTGGAAAAAAAAGCGTCACTTCACAACCCAGAACTCACAACCCTCCATCATCCAACATTAAGCCAGCGTTATCCATTCACCCATCTCCGACACTGGTACCCACTGCCCCCCCCCCCCCGCCCCCTCGCGTCCTGCGCTTCCTCTCACCCTCTCTTTCCCTCTTCCCTATCTCCCTCTCCATCTCACCATACCTACCTCTCTCTCCCATTCCCTCCTCCCATCTCCCCTTCCCTCCTTCCAACCTCCCATCCTCCCTCTCTCCCCTATTACCCAGCACTCCAGCCCTCTCCCTTCCTCCTTCCCACCCACCCACCCCATTCCCTCTTCTCCTGCCTCTTCTCCTCCCCACTAGACGCCCTCGCCCCCCCCCCCACCCTCAAATAGCAACACTGTCGCCTCCTCGTCAGGTGGGACAGCACTTCGCGTCCTCCCCTCCCCTCCCCCTCCTCTGCTCCCCTGCCGGTCATTAGGAGGCTGTTAGATGGAGGGAGGGAGGGAGGGAGGGAAGGAGGGAAGGAGGAGGAGGGGAAGGAGGGAGAGGCAGTGAGTGAGAGAGAGAGAGAGAGAGAGAGAGAGAGAGAGAGAGAGAGAGAGAAGAGAGAGAGAGAGAGAGAGAGAGAGAGAGAGAGAGAGAGAGAGAGAGAGAGAGGAGAGAGAGGAGAGGAGAGAAGAGGAGAGACAGAGAGAGAGAGAAGACATAGAGAAGAGAGAGGTGAGAAAGACAAGAAAGAGAAGAAAGGCGAGTGGGGAGAGGGGAGAGTGGGGAGAGGGGAAACAGCAGAAGCGCGCCAGAGAGAGAGAGAAGGGCCTCTCCCTCCATGTCCAATTAAATGGAGTGAATTAATTAGTCTAAGACGACTGGGAGAAGGATTGGAGACCGCGCAGTTCTGGATTGGGGACGGGTGGGGTGGGGGTGGGGGTAGGGGAGGACAGGGAAGCTTGCGGAATGGGGGAGAGAAGAAGAGAGGGGAAGAAGAGAAGAGAGAAGAGCGGATCAGACAAGAAGATGGCTGGGAGAGGAAAGGAAGACGGGGAAAAGAGAGAAAGGAGGACATGGCGAGAGGAAGAAAGACCGGGAAGAGGGAAAAGGAGGAAGAAAGACAAGGGGAAGAGAAGAGAGAGAAAGGAAGACGGCGAAGAGAGCTGATCGAAGACAGGGAAGAGGAAAGAGAGAATAACGAAGACAAGGAAGAGAGAACAGATAGAGGAAGAACGACGAAGCGAGAAGAACACAGGGAAGAACAAAGCGAGAGACAGATGTGATGTAGGACAAGGAAGAGGTGAGGAGAAGGAGGAGAAAGAGGGAGTAAAAGGAGAGGGGGATGGAAGAAGGAGAGTAAGGGCGGAGGAAGAGGAGGAGAAGAGGAAAGAGAACGAGAGAGAGGTGAGGAGAGGAAAGAGAGAGAGAGAGGTGAGAGGAAGGACAGAGGGAAAGAAGAGGAGAGAACAAGAGAGAGAGAGGTGAGGAGAGGAAGGACAGAGGGAAAGGAGAAGAGGAAAGAGAACAAGAGAGAGAGAGGTGAGGAGAGGAAAGACAGAGAGAAAGGGGAGGAGACGAGAGAGAAGGAGAGAGGAAGAGACGGAGGGAAAGGAGAAGAGGAAAGAGAACGAGAGAGAGGTGAGGAGAGGAAAGACGAAGGATAAGGAGAAGAGGAGAGAGATCGAGAGAGAGAGAGGTGAGGAGAGGAAGAGACGGAGGGAAAGGAGAAGAGGAAAGAGAACAAGAGAGAGAGGTGAGGAGAGGAAGAGACGAAGGAGAAGGAGAAGAGAAAGAAGATCAAGAAAGAGAGTGAGAAGAGGAAGAGAGGAAAAAAGGAGAAGAGGAAAGAGAACGAGAGATCGAGGAGAGGAAGAGACGAAAGAAGAAGAGAGAGGCGGGGGGGAGGAAGGGTAAATTGTTAACCAAGCCGAGGGTAGCGGGTTAATTTGGGGAGCCGGCAATTGGAACGTGGATCATCGAAGACAGGCTGGCTAAGAGGACCGGGAGGACGCACGTGTATTGTGTCCTTTGATACGGCGTGCACATGGGTCTACATAACGTGTGTACTGCTATCAAATCTATCAATTTAATACCATTAGTCTATCGCTTTAATAGTGTACTGCTATTAAATCTATCAATTTAATACCAATAGTCTATCTAGTCTATCTGTTTAATAGTCTTATATTAAACTGTCTATCGCTTTCTGTTAATACGCATTTAATACGCGTCCTGTTTAATATCATTTCGCATTATCGCATCATAAATATCCTTCAAAACAAGACGTAGATAATTCAAACCCCAATCAAAAGACATCATAAAAAAACAAAACAAAGAAATAAACACAAACAAACATACGAATAAAGAAATTAATCAGACCGTAAATAATAATAAAAAAATAATAATAATCATCAGCATGAATCAAGGACTGACATTATTCACCGCCAATCCAAGCATGGCTATAAATTAGACGCCACGCCAATAAATAACCTCTCGATACATGTTCAATACTTCAAGAGCTGAAAGGAAAGACCCGAGAGTCGAGAATAAAAAAAAGGAATTGAAAAAAAAGGAATAATAAAAAAGGAGGGAAATGAAATATAAAGATAAAAGGGAATAATAGAATTGAGAATTTAATAATAATGATGATAATGATAATGATAATATAATAATAATAAAGATAATAAGAGGGAAATGAGAGTATATGAAAATAAAAAAGGAATAATAAAAAAGAAATGAAAATATATGAAAACCCTTGGAAAATAAAAAAAAAATAAAAAATGAAGACTGGAGCTTAAATGAAACAAAATAAATCGACATAGTAAAATGAATAATCAATAATGAATAGTAAAATGAATAATTAATAACATAAAGAATAAAAAAACTTCCCATCGACCAATCACAGACCTAAGAGCGAAGACGCATTCTGATTGCCATTCCTCAAGACCCACAACGACGATGATTTGCGCCCCCCCCCCTCTCCTTCCCGCAAAAAAAAGAAAAAAAATACGCATTTGCCCCCCCCCCCCAAAGGAAAAAAAAGCATTTGGCCCCCTCCCCCCCCGCAAAAAAAAGAGAAAAAAAAACGCATTTGCCCCATTCCCCCCCCCCCAAAAAAAAAGAAAAAAAGCGCATTTGCCCCCTCCCTCCCCCCCCCCAAAAAAAAAAGGGGAAAAAAAATCGCGCGCCAACTTTTCGCGGCCGCCGGAGTTTCGCGTGCCTCCGTTTAAGTCTTCGTCGATTCCCGTGAACATTTTAATATCTTTACGAGACCGGAGTTAGCAGCAAACATGGAAACCCAATTAAAACTTGTGGTCAGTTGCTTAGTTCGTATTTAAGGGGTAATAAAGGAAGCGTTTTAGCGGTGCCAAAGGTGGGTCTCGCTCTTTGGCTCGTCGTTCTCGCGTTTTTTTTTTTTTTTTTGTTTTTCGCTTTATTTTTTTGCGCGCGATTTCCGCCGAAAAGTTCGTCGGGTCGGTCGCGCCTTCCCCTTTTCCCCCCTTTTTAAAAAAATTTCCGAGGTGAGGCTAATGTTTGTTTTCTTCCCCCACAGGATGACAATGCGCAAAAGTTTTGGATAAACAAAGAAATTAAAAGGAAGGCAAATTAGGGAAGCGAGTGGAATCCAGTCAAGATATCTAAAATCCTCCGAGTAAAAACAATAATAAAATAAGTAAATAAATAAAAAAAATAAAAAAAAATAAAGCAAAAAAACAGACATGGGCTTCTACACTCACGCAAATAATTCCAAATATTGCTAAGCAAAAGACTCAAAACTCATCTCCCGCCTGTCCTTCGCGGCCTCCCAGAAACGAGAGACAATTCCGTAAAGTTGAGGATTCGAGCAATAAAATAAAATAAAATGTGTCTTAACTAATCTGAACGACAAACTCCGTGCCTTTAATGTGTCATTTTAGCAATGTCGAGCAAGTCTGGCGGATGGAAACACTTTGAGCTAAAATTTTCCTGTTTCATGAACTGCAGTCGCAAATCTGTTGAGATTATTTGATTTGCGATTTCTTTTCGTCCTTCTTCCTCTTTCTCTCTCTCTCTCTTTCTCATTCTCGCTCACTCTACTCACACACTCACTCTCATCCTCTCTCCTCACACTCTCACCATCCTTCATCTTACCAAATCTCTCCATCCCCCACCTCTACCTAACCCTTCATCACTCCCCTCTCCCCTCCCCTCCCCTCTCCCCATCCCCTTAGATCCTCGTCCCCTCCCCCACCCATACCCCTCCCTCCCCCACCCCCTTAGATCCTCGTCCCCATCGACCCCTACCAATATCATCATCGCGAGAGCCGTTGGATTTAAAACTTTTGAACAGGAAAACGGGGATAAGAGATAGGGGTGGAAGAGAAAGAGAAGAGAGAAAGGAAAAG
>NW_020869724.1:588664-589741 GCF_003789085.1 Penaeus vannamei | reverse complement strand
AGAAAAAGCAGGGCGGAAGGAAAGGCAGGAAGGGGATGAGGTAGGGGGATAGGAAGGCGGGGGAGGGGTCGTCGGCCGGGGAAGAGGTTAGGGAAGAGGAAGGAGGATAGGCAGATGATGAGCACTGAGGCAGAGGGGAAGGACGAAGGAGGAAGGCAGGAGGAGGAGGCAGAGGGGAGATGAGGGGAACACCAAGATGAATCGTTGCAACAGATATTAGAAGATGACGTGATGTGTGTGTGTGTGTGTGTTGTGTGTGCTGTGTGTTGTGTGTGTGTGTGTGTGTTGTCGTGTGTGTGGTGTTGTGCTGTGTGTGTGTGTCGTGTGTGTGGTGTGTGTGTGTGTTAGATAGTAGAAGAAACATTCAAATTCAATCGAATAAAATAGAAATGCAGAAGCAGGGGAAGGACAGGAAGGAAAGAGAGAAAGAGAGAGAGAGAGAGAGTCGAGAGGTGAGAGAGAGAGAGAGAGAGAGAACAGAGATGAGAGAGAGAGAGAGAGAGAGAATGAGAGAGAGACAGGAGTAAGAGAGAGAGAGACGAAGATAGAGAGAGAGAGAGAGAGAGAGACGAGCAGAGGGAGAGGGAGGGAGAGAGAGGGAGAGGGAGGGAGAGAGACGAGAGAGAGAGACGAGATAGAGAGAGAGAGAGAGAGAGAGACGAGAGAGAAGAGAGAGAGAGAGAGAGAGATGAGAAGAGAGAAAGAAGAAAGAGAGAGGAGAGAGAGAGGAGAGAGAGAAGAGAGAGTAAGAGAAGAGAAGAGAAAAGAAAGAAAAGAGAAGAGAAGAAGAAAAGAAAGAAAGAAGAAAGAAAGAAAGAAAGAAAAAGAAAAGAAGGAGGAGAAAGGAGAATGAGAGAGGGGAGAGAGAGAACCCTGTATCCGGACCTTGTAAAGACTGGCTTGTGCCCACCATGTGATTGGGGCAATTAAATGGTCTTTCCCAATATCAGTGTAAGTTTTCCCAAGAGTTTGCTCGGCCGCTAAGAACCATGCTAGGTGGGGAGGGAGGGGGAAGGAGTGAAAGGAGTAGGGAGGGGTGAAGGAAGAAAGGGGGAAGTGATGGGAGTAGGAGAAGTT
>NW_020869724.1:568664-581164 GCF_003789085.1 Penaeus vannamei | reverse complement strand
TGGCTTCGGCAAAGGACCGAGAAAGCCAAAGATGAGTGCGTGTTTGCGAGGTGATGGGGGGTGGGGGAGTGGGATGGGGGGATGGGAGGGGAGGGAGGGATTGAGAAGGGGAGGGGATATAAGAAGAAGAGAGAGAGAAGGAAAGAGGCGACGGGAGGAAAACAGAGTACGAAGGGAGGGAAGGAGAGAGAAGGATAAAGAAGAAGAGAGAAGAGAAGAGAGCAGAAGGAAGAGGAGAGAAATAGAGTACGAAGGGGAGGGAAGGAGAGGAGGAAGGATAAAAGAGAGAGAAGGAGGCCGAGAGAAGGGGAGTGCCGAAAAAAAGAGAAGAGTGATAACATAAGAAGAAATAGGAAGAGTAATAGTTGCCAAATGAAATAAGAGAGAAACGGAAGGAGAGGAGAAGCATAAAAAAGAGAAAAATGGAGAAAAAGAAAAATAGAAAAAGTAGAATAAACAGCGTATCTTAGAAACCAAAATCAAAAAAGAAGAAAAATGAAAAAAAAAAAAACCGAGGCAGCGGAAGAAGTACAAAGGAAGAAAAAGACGAAATAGGAAGAGCGGAGCAGGAAGAGAGTAGGAGGAGAGGGGAAGGGAGGAGGAGGGAGGAGGCAGACGTCCCTTGTTTGGGCATCAGCTTACTCCACACCCTGAGTCGTGTTCGATTGGTAACTTTGCACAGCACAGCCGGGCGAGATGGAAATATTGTGGCTGGACTCAGGGAGGATATAGGTTCGAGTCTTCCCCCTCTCTCCCTTCTACTTCCCCTCTTCGTCCCTCTATTCCCTCCTCCCCCTCCTTTTTATTATTATTATCATTATTATATTATATTATTTTATTTTATCATTATTATATTATTATCATCATTATTATTACTACTATATTATCATTCCTCCTCCTTCTCCTTCTCCACTCTCCCCTCCTACATCTTCTTCTTTTTTTTGTTTTCTTCTTCTTCTCCTATTCCTCCTCCCTCCTCAACTTCCACCTCCTTTTCCATTTCTTCTTCCCTGATCTCTCACTTCCTCCCTCCTTTTTCCTCCCCCTCCTTCCTCTCCTCCATTCCTTCGATCCATCTCCTCCCCCCCCCCTCCCCTCCCCTCCCCTCAAGCCCTCCCATTCTGAGGGATATTTTGAATATATGAAGATGATTTCAACCATTCAATGGGCAGCGGGGAAGGGAACCCGGATGTGTTATTCCTTCTATATGAATTGGTTTTGTGTGTGTGTGTGTGTGTGTGTGTGTGTGTGTGTGTGTGTGTGTGTGTGTGTGTGTGTGTGTGTGTGTGTGTGTGTGTGTGTGTGTGTGTGTGTGTGCGTTTCCATGTATCCATGTCTTCATGTATGTGCGTGTGTTGAATGCACGTGTGCGTATGTAAGATAAACAGAAGAAGAGAGAGAGAAGAGAGAGAGAGAGAGAGAGAGAGAGAGAGAGAGAGAGAGAGAGAGAGAGAGAGAGAGAGAGAGGAGAGAGAGAGAGAGAAGAGACAGAGAGAGACAGAGAGAGACAGAAAGAGAGAGAGAGAAAAGAGAAAGAGAAAGAAAGACAGACAGACAGACAGAAATAAAGACAGAGAAAGAGACAGAAATAGACAGAACCACACAGAGACAAACAGAAAGGTTATAAGACCGACAAGAGTTAGAAAAAAGAGAGACGCGTAGGGGAAGGGGGGAAGGGGGGAGAGGGGGGAGGCTATTCCATCGGACAGATGCATGCCAACAAGAGATAAGAGAATTCCAATCTTTCAAGGCAAGAGCAGCATCCCGATCGCCATCCAGCCTCCCAGTATGTCCTCTGGAATCAATTTGGAATCAATTCGGCCACGGAGAGAGAATTTTGATTGCGTCCTAGAAAAACAAAATATTAGAATAAAAAATAGAAGATAATGAAAGGTAATAATGATAAGGAATAAGAAATATCTAAAAATGAAAAAATAAATTACAATAAGAAATATTAGAATAAAAATAGAAGACAATGAAAGATAATAATAATAAGGAATAAGAAATATCTAAAAATGAAAAAAATATATTACAATAAGTAATATACAATAAAACCAGAAGACAATGAAAGATGATAATAATATGATTAAGAAATATTCAAAAATGAAAAAATATATATTACAATAAAAAAATAGAAAAAGAAAAAAAAAACGATGAAAAATAATGATAATGAAGAATAAGAAATAAAAAAATGAAAAAAATATAATAAAAAATAAAAAACAATTAATAATAATAATAATAAAGAATACGAAATACAAAAAATAAAAACAAAGAAACATAAAATGAAAAAAAGTACGTTCACTAACCTACCCATAAATCGAACGCAATAAATAGATTCCAATACCTTCCTTTCTCTTCCCCTCTCCCCGCCCCCCTCACTCCCCTCACCCCCTACCCTTTCTTTCCCCTCACTACCCTCACCCTTTCCTCCCTCCCCTCAATCTCCTCATCCCTCCCCTCCCTTCCCCTACCCCTTTCCCCCCCTTAATCACCCCACTCCCTACCTTACTTCCCCCTCTCCCTTCACCCCTCCCCTTAGCTCCCCTCCCTCTCCCTCGATCCCCCTGCTCCCTCCCCGCCCACCCACATCGCCTGGCAGATGTAGTCTCAAAATACCCTCCTTAAAACTCGAAATAAATGGGGGTAAATATTTACTATACGGCAGTGATGAGGCTCATGTACGCTCTAAGGGAGAGATGTTGGCTAAGAGGGGAAGGGAGAGGAAATAGGGGAGATAAAGGAGGTGAAAGAGATGTTAAAGAGAGAGAGAGGAGAGGGGGAGGAGAGGAGGGAGGGAGAGGAGAGAGGAGGGAGGGAGAGGGGAGGCAGGAGGGAGGGAGGGAGGGAGAAAGAGAAGAAAGAGAAGAAGAGAATAGAGAAGGAGAGAAAGAAAGACAAACAGAGAAAAAAAAACACAGAAAAAAAAATAAGAAAATAAAAATAAAAGGGACGGAAAATACGGCAAGAGACCGCAAGGAAACGAAAGAGAAAGATGAGCCGTCTTAAAGAGGGAGTTGGTTATCCTTCGAATAAAAGTAACTTGTCCTAAGCATGTTAAGACAGGAGTGGGGGGGGGGGTTGGGGTTAAGACAGGAGGGGGTGGGGTTAAGACAGGGGGGAGGGGGGGTCGGTGTCTCTTCCAGGAAATAGATGTGTTTTGTACACACGCCGCGTCTCATTCAACACATTTCCGAGATAATGTCAACTTCTCCAACTGTACGTAAAGTGAGAGGGGGGAAAGGAGGAGAAGAAGCACAAAAGAAAAATTAAATGAAAATAAAAATCAGTTGTGTAATCTGAGACGGAGCGAAGGAAGGGAGGGGGAGGAGAGGCGAGGAAGAGAGGAAAGGACACGGAGAGACAAGGAGAGAGATAAAAGAGACAAGAATAGACACGAGAGAAACGAGAAACCACACAAAATAACACAAAGGAAGGAGACAACAAAAAACACACGAAAGGGACCAAATAAAACCCACAAAACTTAAAACAAAAAAAAAAAAAACAAAACACACACGAACAGAGACCGGAAACCACACGGAACAAACGAACGAAAATAAAACACAAATAAAAGACCAGAGAGAGACCCCGCGAGAGACAAGACAAAAAAGAAGAAAATAAAAGAGAAAGACCGAAAATCTAAAAGAGACAGTTCAAGGAAAAGAATCGCCCACAGCAAGAAGCAAACAAGAACATAAACACAAGGGGAAGAAGTGTTAATCAAGAGGTTATGAGACTACTGGGAAACTGCAGTGTGTGTGTGTGTGTGTGTGTGTGTGTGTGTGTGTGTGTGTGTGTGTGTGTGTGTGTGTGTGTGTGTGTGTGTGTGTGTGTGTGTGTGTGTGTGTGTGTGTGTGTGTGTGTGTGTGCGTGTGTGTGCGTGTGAATAAGGAAGTGAGTGTCTGAGTTAGTGGAGTGAGTCAATGAATGAATGAATGAATGAATAATGAATGAATCAGTGAGTGGATGGATGAGAGTGTGCGTGAGTGATTAACTAGCGCCCATACATACATGCATGGACCTACACATACTTACACCCCTCCCATCCATCCACATAAGTCTTAAAAAACACACCCAGGCGAATAAAACATCCACATAAACAACCACATCCACACTCCTCCAGATCCACACGCCCCCCCCCCCCCTCGCCAAAGGAACACAGGACCCATGACACAGCAGATATCACACTCACATACAACCTCACAAGCTGCAGAGTCCCACAGCATTTTTCTACACCTAAAACCCATCACATATGTTTCCAAAAACATGTGTTCGATTCCCCATTGAACTTCAAAATCTCCCCTCTAACCTCTCCTTTCTCTTCCCTATTTCCCCTCCTCTTCTTTCCCTTCTCCCCCCAATCACTGCTATTAATGTACCGATCAAAATCTTAAATCCCATAACCTGAGCTTTACCCCATAATAGCAGTCCCTCTCTCCTCAATTCCTCTACTTCCCCTCTTTCTCTCTCTCCTCACCCATTCCCATTCCTCTTTCATTTCTCCTTCTTCCACCTTCACTTCCAATGCCATCTTCACCTCCTTATCCTCCTCGCCTTCTTGCTCCTCCACCGAACACTTCAAAACACACTTCTTATTCTTATTCATATTTCCTCCCTCCCTTCCCTCTAACCCTCCCTCCTTCTCCTTCTCCTTCTCCTTCTTCTCTTCTTCCTCCTTCTCCTCCTCTTCCTTCTTCTCCTCTCAGTCCCTCCATCGCAAGAACGTTCCCCAAGCACTTGCAAACAACAGCATAGTAATAACACCACGATTACCCTTGTTAATGATTAACTCACAGAAGGCAGGGTGGCGAAGGAGGGGAAGAGGGGGAAGTGGAAGGAGGAGGGGAATTAGGAGGAGGAGGGAAGAGGGGGCGAGGAGGAGGAGAAGGGGGAAGCGGAAGGAGGAGAGGAAGAGGGGGAAAGTGGAATTAAGGAGGAGGGAAATGATGGGAAAGTGGAGGAGATTGTGAAGGAAGGGGGAGGTGGAAGGAGGGAAGGGAGGGGAATGGAAGGAGTGGGAAAGGAGGAGGGGAATGGAGGAAAGTGCAGAAAGTGGAAGAAGGGGTAGAATTAAGGTAGGGAAGGGAGCTGAAGAGGGGAAAGTGGATAAAGTAGTGGAAAAAAGGTGAAGAGGGAAAAAAGCAACAGAAATGGCGTGTTGTGGGGAAGCAGGAGGAAGGGGGGAGAGGGGAGTAAGTGAGGAGATTTAGAAGGGAAAAAGATATACAAAGTAGGGCGAGAGAAGGAAAAGTACGAAAGGGGAATCAGAGGGGAAACACAGGCGAGTGAGAAACGGGAGGGGAAAGCATGGGAGGGGAGTTGTGTACACACACACATATATATAAAGCGAGAGAAAGCATGGAGGAAAAGGGTAGGCAAAGCAAAGTAGGAAAAAAGAAGCTGGTGGATAGGGAAATTGAGAGATAGCAAAAGAGGGAATATACAAGAAGAGAGAGAGACTGATGGACGGCGAGAGTTAGAACGCACAGTTTGGAAATGGAAAAGGCAGGATTAATGACGGTTGGAAGCTAGTGACCACACACACACACACGCACACACCACACACACAACACACACACACACACACACACACACACACACACACACACACACTCAACCCCCCCCCCCTCCCAAACCCAGAAAACAAAACCATAAAATCAAAAACAGAAACACACACATACACACACACACACCAAAAAATCATAACAATCCCCAATAAATTTTTCTAAACATCGTTAAAATTGGGATAATGGCCAGCTCATTAAGTCGCTCGTCGGTCACGATGCCCGGGCCAACAAAACACACTTATTGACCTGAGACATGAAATAAGACCTTGTTTTAATCACTGCAGAGGGACGCCGGGCTGAGGAGAGCGAGAGGCGAGAGCGAGAGCTGCCCGGCGGCTTAGCCTCTCTCTCTTCGTCTTCTCTTCTCCTCTCTCCTTTTCTGCTTTGGCTTCTTCTCTCGCTCTTTCTCTCTCTCTCTCTCTCTTCTCTCCTTTTCTCTTTGGCTTCTCTCTTCGCTCTCTTCTCTTTCTCCTTTTTTCTTTTCTCTTTCGCTTCGTCTCTCTTCTTCTTCTCTCTTTCTCTCTTCGCTCTGCTCTCTTTTCTCTCTCTGGCTTCTCTTCTCTTTCTTCTCTGGCTTCTCTTGGCTTCTCTCTTCGCTCTGCTCTCTTTCCTCTCCTCTCCTTTTCTCTTTGGCTTCTCTCTTCGCTCTTCTCTTTCCTTCTCTCTTTCTTTGGCTCTCCCTCTTCCTCTCTTCTCCTTTCCCTCTCTTCTCCCTCTTCTCTCTCTTTCTCTTCTTTCCTTTTCTCTTTTTATTCTGTATTGGAGTAGATGAAAAGCCCAATGCAAAGAAAAGGGAAGAGAAAGAAGAGGAAGAAAAGGAGGAGAGGTTAGGGAGAAGACGAAAATAAAGGAACAGAAATAACGAAAGAAGAAAGAATACTAGGAAGAAGCCTGATAACGCAAAGGAAATGCAACAAGACAAAAATGTTAAAAATCTATAAAGATAGACCTTACATCCGACACTCGCAAAATCAGACACTTTATTGACAAACAAATAAAATTTCAGCTTAAAAAACAAAGAACCGGAATGGAACAGGAACAAGTAATAAAAGTAAGAAATAAACAATAGCAAAAATAACAAAATAAAAAATAAAAAATAAAAAATATTAATAACACAATCCCTAAAACATGTCAGCGGATATATATATATATATATATATATATATATATATATATATATATATATATATATAATATATTATATATATCATACATACATACATACATATATATATATATATATATATATATATATATATATATATATATATATATATAGTCATAAAACAACATGAAGAACAACAAAAATAAAAAAACACCTCCAAAAAATCAGCAAAGCATTAACACATGTCAATCGACCCTAAAGCCATTGAACAAGTCAAAATAAATTCAATAAACCCGATCGCAGCCATTATGAACGAACACTCCAGCTGACAAATAGCCAATCTGCTCTCGGCTCAAGACTGCTACTCGAAAGCCAAGGAACTTTATGAGGCGCTGTCCATTAAAAGCCATAAATCATAGTCCCCGAAACTTAATGAAAAAAGTGTCGCGACGAAGGACTGCTACTGCTACTACTACGGGGGGGGGGGGGGGGGCTACGATTTCGGTTATGGCTTCGGCTACGGCTTCGTTATGACTACGGCTACGACTTCGTTGTGGCTACGGCTACGACTTCCGGTTGTGGCTTCGGGCTACGGCTTCGGCTACGACTACTACGGGGGGAGGGGGGTTACGGCTACGGTTATGGCTTCGGCTACGGCTACGGCAACGACAACTACGGATGGCTGCGGCTTCGGCTTCGGTTAAGACTACGGCTTCAGCAGTGGCGTCACCTAACCACCAGTTATACTGTATGTCGATCGCGTTTTCAACTTTACCCATTCTAAAGATCCAAATAAATAGAAAAACAGAAATATTATGCAGACAGACAGACAAGGATAAAACAAGTACAAAGACACGCACACAGAGAAAGATAGAGAAAACCGAACGAAAAAAAAATTCCAAGATCCCTTCGATAAGCCATTTGCTCTACCTAACCAGCCTCACACCCCCTCCCCCGTCCCCCCCCTTCCCAACAACCCCCCGCTGGTATAACTGGTGTTAAAGATCCTCCTCATTAAGCCCCCTCGGCCTGGTATTGATCAGCAGCGGCCGCCATCTTGGTATCGCCATCCTGCTGGTATCGAAGCCCATAAACGTTCGGCCCTTGCGCCTTGGTACCGCCCGCGCTGCAGATGGCGATGGGGCGATAGTACCCGACGCGTGGGCGGCCTCCTCGTCGGCAACCTACGACCGCGACGCCCATCCCGGCTTTAATGCTCGTCTTGCATGTTCATCTACTCGTTGGCGGGAAGATTGAATTAACGAAAGGATGGGCGCCGTTTTCGGGGAGGGCGCTGTTGCCGACAGGGCGGGCGAGGATTATTTTTTGCTTGTTTTTTCTCCGAATGAGTGTAAGTGTATTTGTTTAATTGCGGTGGTATATGAAAGCCTAAAATAATGATAATGATGGTGATGTTGAGAATAATATCAATAATAATAATAATAATAACATAACAATGTTATAGTAATAATAATTATTATTACTATAATAACCTAATAATGTTAATAGTAATGTTAATGTAATAATATAATAATAATAATAATAATAATAATAATAATAATAATAATAACAACAACAAGATCAATATAAACAATAATAATAGCACCAAACAGAAAAAGCTTATTAAACAAATCCCTTTTGAGGAACATCAAAATAAAAACGCTAAAATAATAAACAAAACGATAATAAAACAATAACACGATTAATCACACTACCCAAATGCGTGCTTGTGATTTCATGCCTTTTACCCTCAACAAGCACGTGCATGCAAGGCCCACAATGCTAATAACCCATTCCGAATCGCGTGTCGTAAAAAAAAATATACTAATAATAAAAATAATAATAGGAAAATGATATGAAAATATATAAAAAGTAAAATAGAAATAAATAAAGAATAAAAATATGAAAAATAAAATAAAATAAGAAATAAAAATAAACAATAAAATAAGAAATAAAAATAAATAATAAGAAATAAAAATAAGCAAATAAAATAGAAAAAATAAAATAAGAATAGAAGTAAAATTATTAAAAATGACTAAATAATAAAAAAGTACAAAGCAATACATAATCATATTTCCTAACATTTGTCAGGTACAGATCCCTCCTGAACAACTCTCTCACAACCCCTTAGAAAAAATAAGAACGAGAACCCTGAACAAACCTCTTAGAGAAAGAGAGGCAGAGGAGGAAGAGAAGGAGGAGAAAGGAAGAAAAAGAGGAGACGATGGAGGAGGTGGTAGACGGCGATAACCAAAGACGAGAATGAAGAAGAGAAAGAGGGGGAGGACGACGACCAGAAGGAGGAAGAGAAGAAAAAGGATGAAGAAGTTGAAAATGCATCCTTTGCGTTGCAATCTCTCTCTCTCGAGGAAGATGACCAATATGAAGGACGGGAGGGTAAAGGAGGATAAGAAAGACGAAGAAGGGAGATGGAAATGAAAGAGTAATATGGCGAAGGAAGATGGGTGGGAAAATATGTTTAGAGAGAGAGAGAGAGAGAGAGAGCGAAGAGAGATACAGAGAAAGAAAGAGAAAGAGACAAACAAACAGAGAAAAAAAGACAAGACACAAACAACCACAGAAAAAAATAAAGAAAACAAGAGAAAGAAAGAGAAAAAGAGAGAGAAAAAAACACATCCAGCTCCAGGTCGCAGCCAGAGCCCACTCCTACCCCGGGAGGTTTTGTCCGGACGGCCCCCGCAACTTCCAAAAGAGTAGTCAAAAATGCATTTCCAAGACCGGTTGCTACGGGGAAGGAGAACCAGTTGCGCGAAAGGAAAAGAAAAAAAAAAGAAGAAGAAAAAAAAGTTGGTAGATCCAAAGATGGATGATACCGGCCTCCTCCTCCCCTCCCTGCCCCTCCCCCTCCCCTCCCAACCCTCCCTAACCCAACCCCGTCCACGTAGAAATCTCAAGATGGTGCTAATAATGATGGCGGCAAAACAATAATAATAATAGATAAGAATATAATATTGATTGAGATAATAATAATAATAATAATAATACACTGAGAGAGAGAGAGAGAGAGAGAGAGAGAGAGAGAGAGAGAGAGAGAGAGAGAGAGAGAGAGAGAGAGAGAGAGAAGAGAGAGAGAGAGAGAGAAGAGAGAGAGAGAGAGAGAGAGAGACAGACAGAATTAGAGAGAGAGAATGAGAAATAGATATAGAGAGAGAAGAGTGGGGAGAGACAGAAGAGAGACAAAGACCAAAAAAAAAAAAAAAAAAAAGAAAAAGAAGAAAAAAAAGCCGTTAAAATCGCTTCACACTCCTGGCCCGTGTCCAAAGGTGAGCGCAAGAGCCATTAATTCTCCGGCGAAACGACAAATAAAGGCTGATTAAACCTCCCGATATCAGAGCGTGGCGTATTTTACTGACAAAATATGAACCGCCGAGGAAGGGTGTTTCGCCCCCCCCCCCCCTCTCCTCTCTCTCTCTCTCTCTCTCTCTCTCCTCTCTCTCTCTCTCTCTCTCTCTCTCTCTCTCTCTCTCCTCTTCTCTCTCTCCTCTCTCTCTCTCTCTCTCTCTCTCTCTCTCTCTCTCACTCTCACTCTCACTCTCACTCTCACTCTCATAGACTCACAAAGTATCACGTGATAGGGATGGGATGGGGAGGGGAGGGGGGGGGAAGGGAGAGGAGAGATGGAAGGTGGGGGAGTGGGGGGGGGGGGGGGAGGCTAGAGACATGATTAAAAACGAACCTAATCCAAGGAAGGAATATACTGCACGAAGCTATGCCTTCTCTCTCCCTGCTCTCCCCTCCCCCCTTCGGGCCCATCTTCCCCCCTCCCCTTGCTACTTGATGACTATGGAGAAAAAATTAACATTAAAATGAAAAGAAAAGAAAACTAACGAAGAAAAGACTATTGAATTGGAACGCTATTTTTTCACTGATTCTTATTTTTTTTTATCCAATTTCCAAAATAAATATATAGGGCGGTTCACTATTTCACAAATACCTTATTTTTCTTCGTAAATGGCAAACATCCACAGAAAACAAAAACACACACCCAATTCAAACTATTCAACATAACAAAAAACAAATCCCACTAAAATTATCACAAAAACAAATACACAAAAAAAAAAAACAAAAAAAGACTCAAATTATCAAATTATTCAACATAAACAAAAACAACAAAAAACATCCCATTCAAATTATTCAACATAAACAAAACGTAACAAATACATTTAATAATATTATTTCACCGCTCTTCCAAACATAGCGTGCATACATCACCCAATAAAACAAACCAAGTATAACGAAACAAAACGAGATAACGGCATCCAACGCAGCGAAAAAATGCACCGCCGATAACATTTAAAAAGGGAAGAGAGAGAGGGAGAATAAGGGGAATAAGAGAGAGAGAGAGAGAGAGAGATGAGAGATGAGAGAGCGAGAAGAGAGGAGAGAGAGAGAGAGAGAGGAGAGAGAGAGAGAGAGAGAGAGAGAGAGAGAGAGAGAGAGGAGAGAGAGGAGAAGAGAGGAGGAGGAGAGGGAGACAGAGGGAGAAGAAGTGGAGAGGAGAGAGAGAGAAAGAGAGTAAGAAATAAAATAAAAGAAATCAGGAAGAGAGAAAGCAAGGAAAGAAGAAAAAAAGAAGAAAGGAAAAGAGGAAGAGAGAGAGGTCGCAGGCGGAAAGAAAAGAGGGAGGGAAAAAGGAGCGTATTCCCTCATGTCCAGCGAGGGTTTGTGGTGTAACAAAGCAGAGAAGTGGATAAAACCACAAGCGCTTCATTTAACAACAGCAGACAAGGGAATAGCTTCGTTTATTACTGCTGGGAGAGAGGGGGAAGGGGGAAGGGAGGGGGAGGGGAGAAGGAGGGAGAGGAAGAAGGGAGAGGGGGAGGGGGAAGAGGAGGGAGAGGAAGGAGAAGGGAGAGGGTGAGAGGGATGAAAATGGAAACTAAGGAAGGAAGGAAGGAAGGGGGAGAGCAGGAGAAGAGAGAGGGAGAGAGAGAGAGAGAGAGAGAGAGAGAAGAGAGAGACGACGAGAAAAAGAGGAGAGGAAAAAAAAGGAAGAGGAGAAGGGAAAGAACGGAGAAAGAGGAAGAGACGACAAGAAAAAAAAAAAAAGAAATTGATGGACTGATAATATATAGCATAGACAGAGTGAGTCGTAGAATAGATAGATAGGCAGACACAAAGATAAGAGATATGAGAGAGAAAGAGAGAGTTCTTTGTATTCCCGGAAGATTCGCTTGCTGATATCTATATAAAGATTTATAATCGCCAATAAAGAGAAACACATTCCAATGAAAGAAGCTGAAACATTTTTATTTCTTATCCCTGCCTGTCTCCTTTCTCTCTCTCCCCTCCCTTATTTATTCAGCTTACCTCCTTGCCTGTCACTCTCTGCTCTTTCTCCCCTCATTCTTTTATTCCCTTCTCTTCCCTCTCTTTACACTCCCCCTCTCTCTGCTTCCAATCTTCCCTCCCTTTCCTTCCCTGATCCCAACTTATCCTTCTCTCTCCTTTCCCTTCAACCTCCTTATACCCTCTCCCCTTGACCTCCTTTACCCCCCTCCTACCTCCTCCCCACCCCAATCCCCTCCCTTCTCCCCCCCTCCTCCTCAACCCTTCCTGAATCTCCACTCCCTCCCCCTCCCACCCCCCCCCCCCCCGCCCGCCCCCCCGCCCCCCACACCCCCCCCGCCTAACCACCCCACCCCCGCCCCCTGGGCTCCCGCCCCCACCCCCCCCCCCCCTCCCGCACTACCCTCCGCGCCGTCCATCTTAATTCAAGGACCTCGTTTCTGTTCCCTGCATCTCCGCGATCTATCTCATAATCACAAGCAACACAACTCGACTTTATCCTTACCCTCCCCCTTCTATCC
>NW_020869724.1:553664-563664 GCF_003789085.1 Penaeus vannamei | reverse complement strand
ACTAATCCTTTGTGTACTCCCTCTCTACCCCCCCTCACCCTCCCCTCTCTCCCTTAAATCCTCTTCGCCCTCCTCATCCTTCTCCTTAATCCTTGCTACACCCTTTCTTCCTTCTACCTCTTTTCTCTCTACACATTTTCTTCCTTTTATCCTTTCTCTCTACACCCTTTCTTCCTTCTACCTTTTCTCTCTACTTTCTCCTTCTACCATTTCTCTCCACACCTTTCTTTCTTCTACTTTTTCTCTCTACACCCGTCCGCCCTTCTCTCCTTCCCCTTCCTACAATCCTTCCTCCGTCGTTTAGCCTTTCCTACAAACTTCCTTCCTCTCCTCCCCCTCCTCTTCTTCCTCTCTTACTCCCTTCCGTTTCCTTTTACCCTCTCCCATCCCTTATTACAACCCTTCCTCCTCCCTACCTTTCCTTCTCAAACCCCCTTTGCTTATTCCTCTTCTCCCTCCTTTCTTATCTCCTTCTTCCTCATCCTCTCTCCCCTCACTCCCTTCTTCCGCCTTACCGCTCCCCCACCCCCACCACCCCCCCTCGCTCATCCTCGTCTCCCTCCTCCTTCTCCTTCTTCCTCATTCCTCCTCCATTTCTCCCCTCCCCCCTTCCTCCGCCTTACCCCCTCCCCTCCCCACCCACCACACCCTCCCGATCACCAATCACGGCGTTTGAATTCCAAGGGACCGATGACTCACGCGCTCGCAGATAGTGACTCGGCGGTCGAAGAGGACGAGGAGGAGAGGGGGCAAGGAGGAGGAGGAGGAGAGGGGACGAGGGTGAGGGGAGGAGGGGGGAGGAGGGAGGGGGACGAAGAGAGAAGGAGGAGGGGGGCGAGAGGAGGAGGAGTGGAAGAGATAGGAAAGGAGGAGGAGGAGGAGGAGGAGGGGAGGAGGTGGAGGAGGAGGAGATGAGGGGGGGAGAGGAGGGAGGAGGGGGCGAGGAGGAGGAGGAGGGGCGAGGAGGAGGAGTGGAAGGGATAGGAAAGGAGGAGGAGGAGGAGGAGGAGGAGGAGGATGGGAGGGGGAAGAGGAAGGAGAAGAAGAAGGAGGAAGTGTGGATCGACCGCCGTGTATACTGACCGACTTACCGACTGCCTTCTATCCTTCCTTCCTTCCTTCCTTTCTTCTTTCTTTTACGGAAAGAGGAACGAAAGATGGATGGGCGGAGGGAGGGGGGGGGGCGACGACGCTGACCCGCTCGACATATTCCGTGGAGAGGAAGAAAGAGGAAAAGGAAGAAAGGAGAACTAGACAAGTATTCATTGAAGAAGGTAGAAGAGGGGGAGAAAACCGATGAAAAGAAATCAGTGTCATAGTAATACCATACACATACACACATACACACATAACATAGACATACAGACCAACAGACTGAAACCAAAACACTCATACGCAAACAAAAAAGAACTGAAAGACAAACAAACTGCCACCGCCCTTCCCCTCAAAAATAACGATGAATAACAATGATAATAATAATAATAATAATATAATAATAAATAATAATAATGATGATAATGATGATGATGATAATAATAATAACATGATAATGATAATGATGATGATAATAATGATGATGATGATGATGATGATATATGATATTTAATAATAATAATAATAATAACAAAACTAAATAATCATAATACAATAACAATATAATAATACCAACTAATAAAAAAAACAGTAATAATAATAACAGCAACGATCATAAACACCCGTCGATCACCTAAACACCGCCACACGAACAAACTCCCCCTCGCGCCCTGGGTCTTCTCGCAAGGGCGTGCGAACTACACTCCTTCCGCCTCGCCTCCTTCCCTCCGGCAGGAACGCCACACGCCAATTATCACGACGGCGGCGGCGGCGGCGAGCGGGGACGATGTCAGCTTCGAGGGAAAGACATGTCGCGGACGTGTTAAGCCGTTGCGATAGGTATATGATGAAGGTTATCTTTTTTCGAATGCTTATTATTATTATTGTTATTCGATTTCTTCTTCTTTCTTCTTCTCCTTCTCCTTCTTTTTCTTATCCTTTTTCTTCTTCCTCTTCTTCTTTTTCTTCGTCTTCTTCTTCTTCTTCTTCTTCTTCTTTTTCTTTTTTCTTCTTCTTTTTACGGGGATATGTGCTTGGAAGTTCGTATTTCAAGCAGGATATATAGTCCTTAATACCTATTACTAGATGTTTTATTTAATTGAAAAGGGGATTTATATTTTTAAAAGACTCCGAAAAGGACAAAAAAAAAAAAAAAAAAAAATAAAAAAATCAACATAGTTTCACAAAACAAGACTGACGACCCCAGTAAGGCTCAAATACCATAACAGTTATTACGTGATGACGATGAAGAAGTTTGAACACCATAACAGCTGTTACTGATGACCACAAAAACACAATAAAGTAAAAAAGTAAAATACTTCCTTTTTTTTACAGGGAAAGAGGAGGAGGGGTGGGGGGGGAGGGAAGGGTCAGCGGGGGAAACATTATATATTTAGAAGATCAAAAGAAAATGAAAATCAAAGTTGCGAAGTTGTTGAAAAGGAAGTTTGGGAGAGAGGCGGAAAAAACAACGTGAAGACATTAGGTGAAGAGGGTGAGGAGATGGAGGGGAAGGAGGAGGAGGAGGAGGAGGAGTAGTGAAGAAAGAGGTGAAAGATGGGGAAAGAGGATAAAACTAAGAGGGATGTGATGGTAATGATCGTTGGAAGAAGAAGAAGATGATGATGGTGGTAAGAGATGAAATACTAAGAAGGAGGAAGGAGCAGGGAAATAAGGAGGAGAAGAAGAAGGAGGAGGAGGAGGGAAGAAGAATGAAAAGAAGAGAGGAGGAGGGGAAAGGAGAAGGAGAAGAAGAAGAAGAAGAAGAAGAAGAAGAAGAAGAAGAGAAGAAGAGAAGGAGGAGGAGGAGAAGGAGGAAGGAGGTCTTGGTATTCCCGCGGGGCTGATAACGTTAAAACTTGTTGACACGACATTTAAACTTAGTTAGCCCCAGCTAACTACCTGTTTAAGTTGACGGCTTAAGTTTATCATTCACAAGGACACCCCTTTCCCCCATTACCCACCCTCCCCCCTCTACCAGGCCTTGCTTTCCCTAACACCAACCTTGTCCAAGTTACATTAATGTCAGCAAGGAACAGTCTAAGGAAGGTGTCAAAAGAAACCGCGCCTCCTACGACACTCTCCTCCCTCCTCCTTCCCTCCCCCTCCCCACCGACCCCCATCCTCCAACCCTCCCTACGACACACTTTCTAATCTCTTACGTCTTCTTGCGTCTTCCGGTTCGCTTCATTTCGTAAATACATAAAGAGTGGGACGAATGAATCACTTCCTATTTCATCTTTTTGAAATAGGGAAATGAAAAAAAAAAAAAATAAATAGAAAGAAAAAAATCTTCCCCATTTATCCGTTTCCACACAAGTCTTGCTTTTCTGACACGAAAGTAAAAAAATGGAAAAAAAGCCAAACAATCAAGTATGAAAAAATGGAGGAAATATATATAAAAAAATAATTCATAAAAAAGTGTATTTATAACATAGCGAGGGGGGAGGTTACAGACATAAAATTCCCACAACCTCAAAAAAGTGAGAAAAATACACATATATAATGAGAAATCTTTTCACCATCAACATAAATGTTAAAAGTTTTCACGGGAGTTTAAGAGAAGAAAATAACAAGGAAGCAGAAAGCAAGAAAATGCATTAAAGACATTTTAGACGAAGGAAATTGTTGTATTTCAAGTTACAGGCTTTTAATTCTTCCTTTATCTATTTATTTTTTCAGTACATTATCTTTTAATTGCCTAATCCCTTTCTCACACTCTTCCTCGCTGTCTTCATTTTCTTCCTCTTCTTCTTTTCATCCTCCTCCTCCTCCTCCTACACTTCCTTCAAAAGTACTTCCTAACTTACAACCTTCTTCGTCCTCTTTTCCTACCCTTTCCCCTCTCCCTCCCCCCTCTCCCCTCACTCCTCCCTCTCCCCTCCTCCCCGCCTTCCGTTTATCGCATCTCCTCTTCCTCCTTAACTTTCTTTTCCTCTCTGTTACTGTTTCCCAATCCTCTCACCGTGGTAACAGTTTCTTTAACTTAATTTTCCAATTCAATCATTTTCGGTCAGCGGAGAGGCCAAGGCGGAAAAAGTGGAGGAGGAGGAGGAGGAGGAAGAGCAGAAGGAGGAGGGAAGAGGTGGAAGAAGAGGAGGGGGAGGAAGAGCAGAAGAGGAAGGAGGAGGAGAGGAGGAGGAGGAGGAGAGAGAGGAGGAAGGAGAGGGGAAGAGGAGGAGGAGGGAAGAGAGAAAGAAGAAGAAAGATAAAGCGTAGGGGGAGAGAGTGGAAGGAGAAGAAAAAACAAAATAGGGAAAAAAAGGAGAATGAAGAAAGAGGAAAGAGAAGAACAAAACCACAACACAAAAAAAGGAAACAGTAAAACAAAGATAAATCACAAATTACCAACAGCGGTCACGAAACAGACAGAACAAACGCAAACACAAAAACACCATCCCAATAAAGATGGAAAATGAAGAAAAGGAAGAAACGGAATGCAAATAACAACAAAAAAAAAATAAGGGAAGCGAGCAAACATGAAAAGCAATAACCTTTACAAGTCAATTGAAGAAACAATAAGCATGTAGATCGAGACCAATACTTGGAGAAAACCAAATATAAAGGAAGAAGAAGAGACGAGAGAAAATGGGAATGAGGGAGGGAGGAAGAAAGGGAGGAGGGAGGAAGAGAGAGGGAGAGACTACAAAGGGAAGGAAGGAGGGAGGGAGATTGAAGGAAAGTGAGGGACAGAGACAAGAGATAGACAGATAAAGAGAACGAGAGAGAGAGAGAGAGAGAGAGAGAGAGAGAGAGAGAGAGAGAGAGAGAGAGAGAGAGAGAGAGAGAGAGAGAGAGAGAGAGAGGAGAGAGAGAAGAGAGAGAGAGAGAACAAACACGAAAATACATTTAAAAAAAACAGAGAAATCCGTAACACAAAATTCCCCACCCCCAAAAAATAAATAAATAAAAACTGGGCAGAAAAAAAAAAAAAAAAAAACAGGAAGCGAGTGGCCGGAGAGTCTCAGGTGTGGGAATGGAAATCACAGTAAAAGCAAAGCCAATAAGCCGAAGAACCAGAAGCAATACAAACCGCAACCCACTTCCCCCCCCCGCACCCCCCTTTAACCCTTCCCCCTATCCCTCCTCCCTTCCTTACCCATCCTCGGCCGTATGCCCCTCTTCCCTCCCTTCCCATCACTCCTCTGTCCGTATCTCCCTCTCTCTCCTCCTTCCCCACACTCCCTCTGTCCGTATCCTCCCCTCTCTCCTCCCTTACCCTCACCGTCCGTACCCTCCCTCCCCCCTTACCATCCTCCGTCCTTACCACCCTTCCCTCCATCCCTTCTTCTTCCTTTCCTTACTCATCCTCCGTCCGTACCTCTTCTCAATCCCTCCCTACCCATCACACCGTCCGTTCCCCATACCCTCTCCCTAACCCCCTCATCCCCATCCCCATCCCCTTTCCCGACCCTTTGGTCCCCACCACCACTCCACTCTATCCCTTTTTACCCATATCCCTCCTTAACCCTCAAACATCCACTCTTATCTCATCCCTCCCTCCCCTCTCACCCTTACTTCTCTTCTCGCCCTCCCTCCCTTCCCCTCCTCTCTTCCTCCTCCTCCTCCCCCTCTCCCCTCCCTCTCTTTCCTCCTCCTCCTCCCCATCCTTCCCCAACAGCCAAAAGGGGATGGGATTCCCTACTCATATATATCACTGAAGCCCGAGAATTTATATTTATATATGGAAGTGAGGTCATTCGTCTGTCGGATCACTTGGGTCAATCCTTTTTGCCCTCTCTGGACGGAGATAAAAAAATATGTGTATGTTCTTTGAATCCCTTTTTTATATACATATGAAGATGTATATAAGCCAAGAAAAATGGGAATAAAAACAAATGTCTATGAAAATTAAATGCTATGACTATGCACATGTACACAGATAAAAAAGGCAAAAATATAAAAATGTGTATGTGACGCTAAATGGACAGTAAGGATGAAATGGTTCAGAGAGGCGGAATAGGGATAAAATAATTATTTAATACTCGAAGCCTTTGCCTGCCTGTGCTTGTCGAAATCAATTAACTTTTAGAAAAATAAGAAAGAAAAAAACAACAAACTCCGTGACGCCTCACTTCCGCCAATCTCTGTACGTTTATGTTTGTTTCTCTGTCTGTCGGTTTGTGTGTTCGTTGTCTGTCTTTCCTATTTCCGTTCCTGTCCCCCTTCTCTCTCCTCTTTCTCCTTTCTTTCTTCCTCTCTCCTTTCAACTTACCTACCTCCCTCCTCTCTTTCTCTTTCTTTCTCCTTCCCCCCTCACTCCTTCCTCTTTCTTTCTTTCTCCCTTTCCCCCCTCACTCCTTCCCTTTCTTTCTTTCTCCCTTCCCCCTCACTCCTTCCCTTTCTCTTTTCTCCCCTCTTCCCCTCCCTCCTTTTCCCTCTCCATTCGATCCACGGCAGCAACATCAGAACATTCCAAATTTCCGTGAGTAATTTCACCACCTCCCCCCCATCCCCCTCCCCCCCCGACGTTCGACCTCGTCCGAAACATTAGAGACACACACGCGCGTCTAAGTCAACATCAAAGCGGCGTCCGATCTCCCTGTTTCCCCTCAAAGGTCCAATAATCAATGCGAGAGAGTCATTTAAATTTTCCTCCGGCAGCGCGTGTGTCCGTCCGTCCGTTCGTCCGTTCGTTGTCGTTCGTTCGTTCGTCCGTCCGTTCGTTCGTTCGTCCCGCCGGTCGCCGCGGCCGCGGCCTGTCAAATAAATCCAAGTATGCAACATCGCAACGAAGGTATGCCACATTGCCAACTGGGTCTGATTCACGCATCTACCCCCCCCCCTCCCCCCCACCCCCCTCCACCCATCAAACACGTCCATTCCATCCCCCACGCCCCCCTACTCCTCTCCCTACTCCTTTACTCCCGTCTTCTACCCCCCCACCCCCCCCCCCTCCTCACGGTACATTACTTGCTCTAACATCTTAACCTCCATTCCTTTATATCCCCTTTCGTGTTTTTTTTTCTTTCTTTTAGTTTCTTGTTTTGTTTTTGTCTCTCTTTTTCCTGTTCGAAAAGCTGCCCCTTCCCTTCTCTTTTGACGAAGTGCAGCGCTCTCTCTCCCTTCCTTTTTATTCACTTTGTCTCATCATCTTCCCCTTCTCTCTTCCTCCTTCCTTATGGAACTCCTTTTTTGTATTCCTTCCTTCCATCTAACCTGACTTCTCTTCCCCTCTTCGATTCCTTACTTGCTCTTCCCTTCTCTCCAGCTCCCCTTTCTCCTCCATTCCTTGCTTCTTGTTCTCTCCCCTCCCCTCTTCCTTCCCCCCCCTTCCCATTGTTTCCCCTTCCAACTACTTCTTTCTTATCAACTCCCCTTCCTCCCCCCCCATCCTCTCTTTCCACTCCCCTCTCCCCCCTTTCTCTCCCCCCCCTTCATCTTAGCATCACCTTCTCTGTCCTCGGCGACTTCCGGTCTCAAAAGTCTGCAATTAATCATCGTTAGCGACCCCCCCCCTTCCCCCCCCCCCCTCGGCCGAAGACACACCGCTGGTCCACCGCTCGTAAACATTTGTCTCTTTCTCGTTCTCGTCTCTAGATCTCGCTCTCTTTCGCGTCTCTCTCTCTCTCTCTCCTCTCTCTCTCTCTCTCTCTCTCTCTCTCTCTCTCTCTCTCTCTCTCTCTCTCTCTCTCTCTCTCTCTCTCTCTCTCTCTCTCTCTCTCTTCCTCTCGCTCTCTCTCGGGCTCTGTCTCTCTCTCACGCTATTTTCATTCCTTCTTCCCTCCTCTCTCTCTCTATCTCTCTTTTTTTCTCTCTCTCCTTCTACCCCCCTCTCTTTCTTTCTCTCTTCCACACGACGCTGGCGCGGCTCTTGCAGCCTAAACTTCTGCCAAACTTGATGGAAATATTCTCTCCCGTGTGTTTCATTTTCTTGTTTCAGAATGTTGCTCGCGTTAGGGGACGGAGGGAAAGAAAAGACAATAACCTCCTCAGCTGCGGACGAAGGAGGAGGGAGGGAGGGAGGGAGGGAGGGAGGGAGGGAGAGAGGGAGGGAGGGAAAGGGGGGGAGGAAAAAGAGGAAGGTATGAGGGAGGGAGGGAGGAGGAGGTAGGAGGGAGGGAGGGAGGGAGGGAGGGAGAGAGGAGGAAAAAGAGGGAAGGCTATGAGGGAGGGAGGGGGAAGGAGGTAGGTAGGTAGGGAGGGAAGGGAGGAGGAGGGAGGAGAGAGGGAGGAAAAAGAGGGAAGGCTATGAGGGAGGGAGGGGGAGGAGGTAGGTAGGTAGGAGGAAAGGGAGGAGGAGGGAGGGAGAGAGGGAGGAAAAAGAGGGAAGGCTATGAGGGAGGGAGGGGAGGAGGAGGGAGGGAAAGTGAGGGAGGAAAAAGAGGGAAGGCTATGAGGGAGTGAGGGGGGAGAGGAGGTAGGTAGGTAGGTAGGGAGGTAAAGGGAGGGACGAAAAAGAGGGAAGGCTATGAGGGAGGGAGGGATTCCTGGAAGGTAGGGGGAAAGAGGGAGGAAGGGAGATGAAGGAGAGAGGAGGAATATGAGGGAATGAGAGAGGAAAGATAGATTGATGGAGATGGAGATGGCTAGATAGACCTATAGGAACAAACAGTGATGAATATGCGGACGGAATGTCAAATTTAGATAGAGACGGACTGAAATATGTATATCGATGGATGGATGGATAGTGGGAGGGAGAGGGAGAGGGGAGAGAGAGAGAGAGGAGGAAAGAGATACAGAGGGAGAGGGAGTGAGAGAGAGAGAGAGAGAAGAGAGAGAGAGAGAGAGAGAGAGAGAGAGAGAGAGAGAGAGAGAGAGAGAGAGAGAGAGAGAGAGAGGAGAGAGAGGAGAGTGAGTGAGATAGAGAGAAAGAGAGAGACTAGAAAGAGACAACCCGAGTGAGAGCTAAGGGGAAAAACTAGAGATAGAGAGGGGAGAGAAAGCAAGAAGCATAGAAACTCACTCCGAGGAAAATTAAATTGTTCTGTGAAGACAAAGAGAAGGAACTTCGAAGGAAATTAATTTCGCCCCAAAAAACAAGTCAAAGGCAGAAAAAAACAAGTAAAAAAAAGACAAAAACACAAATGGAAAAACTATCGGTCAAGAGACAAGAAGATAACAAAATTACAAGAAAAACAACAGAAAATAGAAATGAATAATATTAATACATCAGAGAGGGAAGGCGAGGGGAGAACAGAATGAAATGAAAAAGGGAATAGCAAAAATTAAATAACGTACTCGGTAAAAAAAAAAACTCAATAAAAGCACAAACGATAGAGGGATACGATCGGATAACACGATATATAAACACATGAAATTCGGATAAAGAGGAGAAACAGGGCGGGTGCAAGAGACAAAGAAACATCAGCGAAACAATTAGAAAGGAAAACAGAAAGAAAGATTCATAGATAGAAAGAGAAACGATATAGAAATTTTTTTTTCATTCGTTACTATGACAACCGGAATCTAAAAATAGAAAAATAATGGGGGTTCAATCCCTTATAGCGAGAGAGGGAGAGGAGGGAGGGGGAGGGGAGGGGGGAGGGGGAGAGGGGGAGAGGGGAGAGGGTAGAGGGGGAGAGGGGTAGAGAGAGAGAGAGAGAGAGAGAGAGAGAGAGAGAGAGAGAGAGAGAGAGAGAGAGAGAGAGAGAGAGAGAGAGAGAGAGAGAGAGAGAGAGAGAGGAGAGAGAGAGAGAAGAGAACGAAAGAAAGAACAGATAAACAAAGAGATAGATAAACAAAGTTAACAAAGAGAGAAAGACAAACAGAATCAGATAAAAGAAAGGATACATACATATCAAAAAAAAAAAAAACTCACCGATATTGTCTCATCTGCATATTCCCAGCTACGGTCTTTTTAATAAATAGAAGTGAACCTCTCTGTTTCCCCTTTTACTTCCCCGTCCGGACGAGGGGAAACGGCAGCCAGACCCACTAAATCACAACGAATATAAACATACAACGA
>NW_020869724.1:533664-551164 GCF_003789085.1 Penaeus vannamei | reverse complement strand
CTTCTTCTTACTCTCCCCTCCCTTATTTCTCCGTTCTGCCGTACTGGTCACTCTTATCTCCCTCCCCTTATCTCGATCCATTCCTCGCCATTGCCAAATCGGACGCCACCATTACCGCGGTTCAAGGCTGCTTGTGCTGCAGGGCGTCGGTGCAACTTCAGACGCCCGTTGTCACTCAGTCACCTGCTGGCTGCGTGCCCTCCTCCGACCGTTGCTGTAACCCCTACCCCTTCCCCTACATCAAATTTTTGTCTGTCTGTCTGTCTGTCCTGTCTGTCTCTCTCTCTCTCTCTCCTCTCTCCTCGTCTATCTCCTGTCTATCCTCTCTCGTCTATCCTCTTCTTCTTATCCCTCTCCTCCTCTCTCCTCCTCCTTCTCTTACTGGCCTGCCCCTTTTCCCTACCCTTAAACCCCCTGTCAACTGCCTTCCACACCGCCTCCCCTCTTCTACATTCCCTTTTCCCCTTACCTCCAAAGCCTTGTCTAATTGCCTTCCCCCCACCTTTCCCCTCCCCCCAAACCCTTGTCTAACTGCCTTTCCCACTTCGTCTAACCTCCCCCCCCTTGATCTAACCCCATAACAATCCCCCCTACCCTCTATCTCTTTGTTCCAATCACCCTACCCTCCTCCCCCACCTTGTCTAATTGCAATCCCCTTCCTCAACTCCTCCCACAACCCCCTCTTTGCTTGCAACCTCCCCCCCCCTATGTCCCAGGTTGTTGCATACCGTGCGAAGTTGACGGTGTTGCTGCGCTAATACTACATTACGTCGATGTCTTAAGGTCCTCAGCCCTGCCATTACCATACGGGGGGGGGGGAGGAGGGGGGGATGGGGGGAGGAGGAGGAGGGGGGGGAGGGGGAGAGGGAGGGGGGATGGGGGTGGGAGAGGGAGGGGGGAGGGGGATGGGGGAGAGGAGGAGGAGGGAGGGTGGGGATGGGGGAGAGGAAGGAGGAGGAGGGGGGAAGGGAGGTGATCGAACGGGGGTTGCTCAAAACCCATCTTTATTTTTTTTTTCTACCTTAATAATCCCCACCTCGCCATTTCTCCCCTTCCTTCACCTTCTAAAAACAGAAGCACAGCAGATAAGGACTATCCTCCATCCCTTTCTACCCCCTCATTCTCGCCTTATACAGCTATCCTTTTTTTTCTCCTTTTTGACTTTTTCCAAGGGAGCAACCTCCTTCCTTGTTTATCAGACTGTCTTTTAAGGAGGGCGCGCGATTCAATCAAGGGAGAGGAGGCGCCCTTCAGCCACTTTGCGGGAGACCTTCGCTGGGGGGCCGCGAGAGCCAAAAGCAACATCCAGCCTCGCCGATAATTGGAACAGGTTCCCGCAATATGCTAATCAAGTGACGCAATGCCAACTCAACCAGACCTGCCTCGAGTGTGCGGCGTGACTTAGTGGCAACAAGATCCCCCCCCCCCCCCTTCCCTCTAGCCCCCTCCTCTCCTCCTCCTCTCTTCCTTCTCTATCTTTCTCCCTTCTTCCTTTCTCCTCTATCTATCTCTCCTCTATCTATCCCCCCTCCTCTTCTATCTCTTCCCCTTTATCTCTTCCCCTCCTCTATCTCCTTCTTCTCCTTCTTCTCCCTCCTTTCCTCCTCTATCTATCTCCTCCTCCTCTATCTTATCTCCCTTCTCCCCTTCCTCCTCTATCTCCCTTCTTCCCCTCCTTCCTCGTCTATCTATCTCCCATTCCTCTTCCCCTATTCTGTCCCTCCCCAATCGTTCTTCTCTACATTCCCTTCCCAAACCTTCCTTCCCCTCCTCCTCCTACTCCTTCCCCCCTCTTCCTTCCCTCGTCCCTTCTCCATCTTTTCCCTCTCCCTCTCTTCCCCTCCCTTCTTCCCCTCCCCCGCCATTATATCTCGCCGGTGAGCACTGCAATCTATCATTATCTCATTTTGATCAAAGAAATACTAGCATCTCCCCGCCACCTCAATCAAGTCTCCCAATCACGTAAAAAAAAAAAAAAAAAAAAAAAAAAAAAAAAAAAATGCATTAATGACCATGCAATTGCATGTGTCAGGTTGGTTGATCGACCGATATCATGACTAAGGGATTGCATGACGACCTCGGTAATTAGGTAATATGTTTAAACGCTTTGTTCGAGCCTTGTCATCAGTCACGGATAAGTGTGGGTTTGCCGGTTCGGTTCTTCGGGCTTGTATTAATATCTTATCGATAACAATATCAACGCCATCGAGCAAATCCGTAAAAGTTGTAGTAGTAGTAGTAGTTGTAGTTGTATAAAAAATATGAAATAATAATAATAATAATAAAAATATAATAATAATAATAATAATAATAATAATAATAATGGTAAGTAGATGGTATTAGTAGTAATAACAATATCAATAACACCATCAATAATGATAACAAGGATAATAAGAACAATAACACTATAATAAAAACACAAAAGCATAGTTCACTCTATAAGTTGTATATACATTTACTCTTTCCTCTCTCTAGCGCCTGTTTCTTGCTCTTTTTTCCCATCCTTTCGTCAATTTCCCTCCTCCCTTACTCCCTCCCGTCAGCTCCCCCTCATCCCTCCCTCCCCCCTCCTCCCTTACCCCTCACTACCCCCCCCTCACCCTCCCTCTTCCGCGCTCCTCCTGCCCTTTATCCTCCCCCCTCCCCTCCCTCTCTCTCTCCCCACCCACTCCCCCTAATCCCCCATCTGTGGGAGAAAAAAGGGGGGAGTAATAAGGACTAATTACTGGACCGTTCGGCAGTTAAGAAAACATCCCAAACTCACTAAGTTTTATGTCCGGACAAGCTTATAACTTGTGGGCGGGAATTTCATTTATAGTTTCGGCGTTTATGGTGGGTTGGGGGTGGGGGGGTGGGGAGGGAGGGTCTGAGGGAAGGAGAGAGAGAGAGGGTTTTGGGGGAAGAAGAGAGAGGAGGTCTGAGGGGAAGGAGAGAGAGAGGGGGTTGGGGGAAGAAGAGAGAGGAGGGCTGAGGGAAGGAGAGAGAGAGGGGTTGAGGGAAGAGAGAGAGAGGGGAGGGGATTGAGGGGATGAGGGAAAGGAGAGAGAGAGAGGGGGTTTGAGGGAAAAGAGGGAGAGGTTTGAGGGGAAGGAGAGAGAGAGAGGGGGATTTGAGGGGAAGGAGAGAGAGAGAGGGGGGGGTTTGGGGAAAAGAGAGAGAGGAGGTCTTGAGGGGTAGGAGATAGAGAGGGGGGGATTTGAGGGAAGGAGAGAGTGAAAAACACAACTACATACCATATATACCACTCTATATACAAATCTCTCTCTCTCTCTCTCCTCTCTCTCTCTCTCTCTCTCTCTCTCTCTCTCTCTCTCTCTCTCTCTCTCCTCTCCTCCTCCTCTCTCTCTCTCTCCTCATCCTCCCTCCCTCCCTCCTCCTCCTCTCCCTCCCTCTCTCCCTCTCCCTCTCTCCTCTCCTCTCCCTCCCTCCTCCCTCTCCCTCTCCTCTCTCCCTCTCTCCCTCTCCCTCCCTCCCTCCCTCTCCCTCTCCCTCTCTCCTCCCTCCCTCTCTCCCTCCCTCCCTCTCTCCCTCCCTCCCTCTCTCCCTCCCTCCCTCCTCTTCCTCTCCCCCCCTCCCTCTCTCCCTCCCTCCCTCTCTAAAAGATCTTCATACAGAACGATGACTCCAACTTCACAACTTCATCTTCAACTCATTATCTTTCCCGGGAGAATGAGGCGAGTGTGTTCATTATCCGAAGTTATTGTCACCGTTTTACAAAAGGAGGTAATGAAGAATGCGGGAGGAAGAGGGAGTCGGGATTGAAACAAAGCAACCGAGGAAGGAAGGAGGGAAAACTTGGATGATTGAGGGAAGAAGGGAAAGAGGAAGAGAGGGAGAGAGAGAGAGAGGAAGACTGAAAGGGATATAGAAAGAGAGAAAGGAGAAAAAGGAATGGAGATAGGAAGGAGGGGAGAGAGGGAGACAGGAAAAGAGAGAAGAGAGAGAGAGAGAGAGAGAGAGAGAGAGAGAGAGAGAGAGAGAGAGAGAGAGAGAGAGAGAGAGAGAGAGAGAGAGAGAGAGAGAGAGAGAGAGAGACGAGAGAGAGAGAGGGAGAGAGAGAGAGAGAGGAGAGAGAGAGAGAGAGAGAGAGAGAGAGAGAGAGAGAGAGAGAGAGAGAGAGAGAGAGAGAGAGAGAGAGAGAGAGAGAGAAGAGTGAAAACAGCACAAGCAAAGTCATCCCGTGACTTAGTAGTAATCCCTCCCAAAAACCCTCCCCCCCCCCCCCCCATTGCCCCACCCAAAGAGCGGTCACGGCGAAATGTCGTGACCGCCGCGGCTTCTGACCGGTCGCCGTCGCTAGTGCCGATCGCCGCTACAACCCCCTCCAGCCAATCACCCCCCCCCCCCCTCACTGCTCCATTACATGACCGAGCACTTTCCGGTTGCCTATTTACTTGTGGTAAGGGGGAAGGGGAAGGGGAGGAGAAGGGGAGGGGAGGGGAGAAGGGGAGGGGGAAGGAGAGGGGAAAGGGGAGGAGAAGGAGGGAAGGGGGGAAAAGGGAGAGGAAAGGGCGGAATGAAGGGAGAAGGAAGGGGAAGAGGGAAAGAAGGGGTAAGGGGAGGAAAGGAAGGGAAAGGGAGGGGGGAGGGAAGGCAGCTGCGCGCTCGCGCACAGCAGAAGGCAAGAAGGGAAAAAGGCAGCGGGACTGACCACTTGAATCTCGAAGTGTGAGGCGGTTCGTCAAAACACGTTTCGATCGTGTTCTGTGAGACCTTTTGTGAATCAAATTATTCTTATACTCTTATTGTTATTGTTATTTTCTTTAATTGAAAAAACAATTTCTTTCTTTTGTTCTCTCGAGCCTCGTGTTCTCTCATCCTTTAAAAAAATAAGAAAAAACAAAAACAAAAAAATTTGAATATAATTTTCGCCCTCTTCCCTCCCCCTTCCCCCTACCCCTATCACTTCCACCCCTGCATTTCCAAACATCCAAACCACACCCCTCCCCTCTCCTAACGCCCCAACCTCAAAGCGAAATATACTAATAAAAAATAAAAACATTAAACCTATAAAACAATAAATAAAATCAAATAAAAAAATACAAAATAAAATTAACCAGAGGGATCATGAGCCTAAAAAAAAAAAAGAAAAAAGAAAAAAAAAAAAAGTTGTCGGATCTGACCCCCCATACTTCTTCCAACCCCCCCCCTCCCCTCCTCCCCCCCTACCCCCCGCTAAAATTACGTCCAGTGACACAAGGAACTCGCAGCCATGAATAAAACATCACCGACGCGGCTATAAAGAAAAAAAGGAAAAAAAAAAAAGAAAAAGAAAAAAAAGTGAATATGCTCCATGGGTTCCCTTCTGATATGAAATAAGTCTACGGGAAACAGAACACTATTTTCACATTAGAACTTTTTATGTCGTCTCGCTAAAGCTTTACAACTCCCTTGCTTATTTCGTCTCGAGGAGCTGGGGAGGAGGGGGTGGAGGAGGGAGTGGAGGAGGGAGGGAGGGGACGATAGGGTTGGGGTCGGGTGTGAGTGTTAGGGTAGGGGGAGTCAGAGCGGGGGTGTAAAGAGGAAGGAGTGGGAGAGAGAAGGAAGAGGGGAAGGGAAGGGGAATGGGGAAGGGATGAGAGACGGGAGGGGAGAGGGAGGGAGGGGAGGGGGAGAGGGGGAAGGGAGGGGGAGAGGGGAGAGGACACAACCAGAACACGCTAGAAGAATTCTAAAGCTTATATTCCTTCTACTCTATCCCTTAAGCACCCCTTCCTCCTCCTCCTCCTCCTCTCCACCCTTCCCTCCCCTCAACCAACCCCTCCACACCCCCACCCAACCCTCCACACCCCAACGCACCCATCCCACCCACCAACACACACTCTTAAGCTTGCCCTGCTTAAAAAAAAATATATACATACACACACACATCAAGCAGGCCTGTCCCTCGGGCGATACTCAAGCTCCCCCTTTTTTTTCGAGACTCAATTTTCTTCGAGGGAGCCTTTGAGCTGCATTCAGGCGCGTCCTTCTACGGAGGAGATAAGGGGGGGGTAGAGGGGGATTAGGGGTTTGTTATCCCCCCCCCTTCGCCCTACCCATCTCCACCAAGCAACCCAAGTCTTGAGGGGGTGGGATTGGGGGTGGGATAAGGGGGGTAGGGTGTATTATCCCCTTCGCCCTACCAATCTCCACCAAGCAACCCAGAGTCTTGAGGGGATAGTGGGGAGTAGGGGTGTTATCCCCCCTTCGCCCTACCAATCTCCACCAAGCAACCCAGAGTCTTGAGGGGGTGACATAGAAGGGAGTAGGAGGTTTTATCCCCCCCCTCCATTCAACCTACCCATCCTACTTAAAAAAGGGAGGGGGGGGGGGAGAAGAGAGGAAAATTTTTTGAAGGATGTTTTTATGAGGCGCGCGTGACTTCGCCTCCGTCTGTCTGTTTCATATTAATGACCGTTGGGCCTGCTGCGTCCGATCATACATTATATATAAACGGGACTCCGGATCAAATATTCTAAAACGGCTCCGACCGGATACGAAATATGAATTTTATAACCATCCCGAAGAAGAAGAGAGAGAGAGAGAAAAAAAAAAGTTGTTAGATTATCATAACAACACGAGCTTCATAGAGTGTGTCTTCCTCTCGATCCGGACGAGGAAAGCCGAGGACGCGAACGCCGAACAGCTCAAGAACAACTGATCTCCTCACTCCCTCCTCCCCCCCCTACCCCTACCCTTCCTCCCCCTCAAAGTGCCTTATCACAGAAAACAGGGAAAAGTCCAGGGGATCCTCTTTATTCTAAGTTCAAAAAGTCCCCAAAAGCCACAGAAGAAAAGACATGAAAGAAAATTCAACAAAAAACACCTTTCCGAAAAAGACAAAAAATAACAATTAAAGAAAAATTAATTCAAAAAGGTGTCATAAGGGCGAAAATCCCACCAACTTACAGTATTCTTCGCGCCTCTAGAGTAGTAGAAGCTATCCGAACTGAACTTGACCTGCACATCTTAGAGGATCATGAGGAGGAGGGGGAAGGGGAGAGGAGGGGAAGGGAAGGGAGGTGGGGAAGGGGAGTTGGGGCATGTGGGAGGGAGATGGAGAGAGGGAAGGAGGTATGTGGGGTGGATGGGAGGGGAGGATTAGGGTTACAAAGGAGGAATAGAATAAATAAAAAGGAGGTCAAGTTGTATGTGGGTAAAACAAGGAGGCAAAACAATAACCGTGATGCGGGAAGAACACTTAAGTGCCCTCCCCCCCCACACCCGACCCACCACCCCCACCCAACCCTACCCATCATCCCCTCCTTTTACTCTACAGAGAGTCAAAGAAAGACAAACAGACCGACAAACAGACAGACAAACAAACAAACACACACACACACACACGAAAACCCTTGAACAGATAAGGCACCTTCCGCACCGTCAGGAATACCCCCCCCCCTAAACCCTGGCACTTGAACGCCGTCAACAGTGCCCCGCGAGCGAGAGTATCCTGGCTCGCAGCGGGATGCCACGGCGGGGGTTACAAAATGACGCAACACCGTGGCTGCCAGCGCTGATAGAGACAATGACCTCGATACTGCGATCCTACGTGTGGCCCGGTTGCTATAGCGGGTGCGGGGGCCATCTCCTTGCAAGAAGGGGGGTTGCAACCTCCTGCAGAGTCTGCTCGAGGGCGTGGGGGAAGGCTAGAGGGGGGAGGGAGAAGGTGGGGAACTGTTGAAGGGTAGAATAGGAGGAAGGGGGGAGGGAGGGGGAGGTACATAGCGAGGAGAAGCAAACGTCCTTTTATCTCTCAGGAGTCTTTTATCCGCTTCTGCTTCTGCTCCTCTTTCTCTCCGTCTTCCCTCTCCCGCCCGAGCCCTGTCCGCGGTTTCAATCATTTAAGCTCCGGGAACGTAAATTCATATTTCCTTTTTTATTTTCATTATCGTCTACTAACTCTTCTCTCCTTTCCCTTTGCACCGTCTTTCGTACTTAAATTATCAATTTTCTATTCAAGTTCTCTCCTCCTCCTCCTTCATCAAGGAGTTCGCCCTTCCTATTCAGGTCTCGAATGTGACTCCTTTCTCTTTCTCTCTCTCGCTGTCTGTTTCTTTCTTTCTTTTCTTTTTCATCTGCCATCTTTCTCCGGCTCTGCTCTTCCTTGTTTCTCCCCTCCCCTCTCCCCTCTTTCTCTCCTTCTCTACTCTCCCTTCTTCTCCCCTTCCCCCTCCCTTCTCTCCCTTATCCTTCCTCCCTTCACTACACCCCTCCCCCTTGCCCCCTTCACTCCCTTTTCCCTACTCCCTTCTCTCCCTTTTCCTTCCTCCCTTCTCTCCCCTCCCTTTCCTTCCTCCCTCTTCCCTCCTCCCTCCCTCTCCCTCCCTCGTCCGCTACAGCATCTACATCACCGGCGCTAACGTCTTCCGAACTCCTAAACCGATTTTGATTAAATTTACATGGTAATTCCTCTTTAGAAAGCGAGTTTAGTACAGGACTTGTCACCCCGCCCTCCCCTCCGGCCTGCATGTTGGTAGCAGCGGGGGAGGGTGGGTGAGGGGAAGAAGGGACGAGTGGGGTGAGGAGAAGGGGCGAGGGTGGGGGTGAGGGAGAAGGGACGAGGGTGGGTGAGGGAGAAGGACGAGGTGGGGGTGAGGAGAAGGGACGAGGGTGGGGTGAGGGAGAAGGACGAGGTGGGGGTGAGGAGAAGGGGTGAGGGTGGGGGTGAGGGAGAAGGGGCGAGGGTGAGGTTGAGGGAGAAGGGACGAGGGTGAGGGTCGACAGAGAGAGTGAGGGAGGGAATATGAATGTGGGGCAGGGTGAGGGTGTGAGGGAAAGGGGTGGGGATGTAGCAAGGTAAGGGTAAGTTAGAATGAAGGTGAGATTGAGGGTGAGGAAAAGGAGCAAGGTAAGGGTGAGGGTGAAATTGGGATGTCTAAGGGTGAGTGAGGGGGTTGAAGGGTGAATGGTAGGGTGAGGGTGAGGGTGTCGGGATGGCTAAGGGTGAGGGTGAGGTCGGGATGGGGTGAGGGAGGCACAGTCAGACCGGGATTGGAGGTGCGGTCGGAGGTGTGTCCCTGACGGTGGCACGAGGGAAAATTCAGGGAGAAGTGAAGGCGCGGGAAAATTTAGGTGGAAATCTGTGACGATAAGCGACAGAAACACCAAAACAAAAACACACTCGCGAAAAAAGAACATCATAATATCAAATAAAAATAAACAAGAGATCCCCATAGTCGACAGTGCCAAGCAGAAAGAATGAGTGAGAGGGAGGGAGGCAGGGGGATAGGGAGAGAAGGAGAAGGAGAGAGAGAGAGAGAGAAGAAAAATAACGATAAAATGAGAACGAAAGACAGAGAAAGCGAGAAAAAGAGCAAGAAAAAAAAACAAGAGACAGTCGCATCCACAGAGACGAGGTCAGAACAGGGGGGTAGAAAGGGGAGGGGCCTGAGCCAGAGAAGCGAGGGAGGCATGACAGGGTAGCAATTTCAGTCAAGTAGCTGTTATTGCTGCAGAACACCGGGAGACACAGCAGGCAGAATAGCAAACGAGCAGTTGGCAAGGACGGGCGCCAACGAGGGAGAGAGAGAGAGAGAGAGAGAGAGACTCCAGGGTGGAGACCGGGAGATGCTGCTGGGGTGATGGAGAGCGGTGGAGGAGGAGAGAGGGAGAGAGGGAGAGTACAGCAGAGGGACTCTTCGCTTTTCTCCCCTGTCGCTTTGTCTATACAGGGCGTATGTGTTAATCCTTTCTTTCTTTCTTTCTCCTTCCCTCTCCTTTCCTCTCCCTTCCCTCCCTCCCTCTCCCTCTCCCTCTCTCTCTCTCTCTCTCTCTCTCTCTCTCTCTCTCTCTCTCTCTCTCTCTCTCTCTCTCTCTCTCTCTCTCTCTCTCTCTCTCCCTCTCCCTCTCCCTCTCCCTCTCCCCTCTCCCTCTTCTCCCTCATCCTAAGAGATCACATCATAAAATAAAACGAACGAACGAGATGACATTCCAAACTCATTTATAATGCCAACACGTTTCTCATCATCGCACTTAATATATTTGTTTAAAATTCCCGCGATCCATAATCTCCCGCGCAAATGACGGATTTATGATATGTAAATTCACCCCCCCCCCTCCCATTCCCCAATAAAGAGAGATGCAGCAGCGACTTCCTCAAGACCACCCGCAAAGGGATGCCCCCCCCCCTCTCACTCCCCCATCCCCCCTCTCCCCCATCTCTCCTTCCCCTCCCCCCCTTTCGCCCTCCCCTCCTTATATCGGCAACATGACCCATCGTCGTCTTGTTATGCTAACAACACCTACCTGTAACCAGCGTGTCCTATTAAACGGCCGGGCAAGCGCGCTCCTAACAATGCCTAGCGCAAGCCCTTAATCCATGTGGCCCTCGTATTTCTTCTCCTGCCCCACGCGTTTCGTAAGGGGCGTCCTTATATGTGGGGATGCCCCCTCCTTCCCCGCCTTACCCTCTACCTCCTTTCCGCGTCCCTTCAGACCTTCTACATACTGTCCGCCTGTCTCTATCTCTTCTTCTTCTTCTCTCTTCTCCTTCCTTCCCTCTCTCCCTCTCTCCCTCCTTTCCTTCCTCCCTCCCTCCCTCCTTTTGGACACCGCACACCAAGACGGCCAAGTAAGGACATGCCTCTCTGCACACCGCGGACACGAAAGCCCGGCCTGCAGAATCCGTGTTCGGCACCTTAGCGCGCCGCCGCCGACCGCCGACCGACCGACCGCCGCTTCGACCTTGTCTTGCGAGACGGAGCGCAGCCTTGACTGCTCGTCATGCCGCGTCGGCGACCCACCACGTGTCCCCTCCGCTCTCGAGAGCGCCTCATTCATCACCCGCGCGCCCTTCGTCATATCTCCCAATCGCGGCCGCGGGCTGACCCCCAGGCTGACAGCACACAGGCCAGTTCCTTGATTCACACACACACGCACACACGCACAGCTGTTCTCCGCGTCCAGAAGTACATGTGTCACAACACCCTTGTCTCATTTGCATTCATATTCAAGGTCATGGACGTCGAGGAGCGCCGCCCGCTTTGGGACGCCCCGCGCTGCCCTCCGCCGGCGTGTCGCTCCGTCCCGCCCCGCGTCGTGCGAGTCGGCTCCGAGTCGCGAGTCCGACGGAGCGGTGACTCGGAGGAAATATGAGGAGAAAGATGCGATCGGAGGAAAAGAGTACATTGTAACGATGTTCGGTCGCAGCCTCGCCGCCGCCGGCCGCCCCTCTCCCACAAAGTTTCGTCCCCGCGCCCGCCCGTCCGCAGGGAGGGCGAGAGGCCGAAGATTTAAAACCCGAGACGAAGACATGATGAAGATGCGACAGTCCCGTTTGCCTTATATGGGAGGCGCGCTGCGTCCGCTCCTAACTCTGTTATGTCGAACCGCGCCAGAATGTCAAATATCTCTCCCCTTCACCTAAACTTCCTCCGCTCCAATACATTTTGTTTTATGGCTCAACTTAGGCCAGTTGCTGCCCTTTAATAATTGAAGGTCCGGCAAAGGGCGAGCGCGCAGGTGGCGCCGTGAGAGGGAGGTGACGGCGGTAACAATAGGAGGGTCATCCTGCCACCGGGCCTGACCCAGGGGTATCCTTATGCCCGTCCTTCAACACGTCGGCCGAGGCAGCGGCGAGGGAGGGGAGGGGAGGACAGGGGATGGGGAGAAGGAGTTCGCGTATCCTATTAACCTCTCACGTCCGACCTCCCTATGTCGCGCTCCAGCACACAGGAAGGGCGAGACCTGTGCAATAATAAATACGTTTCGATCTTCCGCATGTACGGGTGAGGATGCCAAGAGCAGAGGTAGCGGTAAATAGAGAGAAAAAGAGAGAAAAGAGGAATGGAAAAGAGAGACAGACAGAGAGGAGGGGGGAGGAGGGGGAGAGGAGGGAGGGAGGGAGGAGAGAGGGAGAGAGGAGAGAGAGGGAGAGAGAGAGAGAAAGACAGAGAGAGAGAGAGAGAAAGAGAGGAGAGAGAGATAGAAAGATAGATAGAGAGAGAGAGAGACAGGCAGGAGAGAGACAGAAAGACATAGAGAAAGAAACAGACACACAGACCGACCCGAAATAGAAAAAAAAAAGAAAAGAGAAAGAGGAAAAAAAAAAACACGAGGCGCACAGACACACAGACCGAGTCCCAGACTGACCGACCGACAAAAGGAAAGAGAAAGGAAACAGCCCCAATCGAATAAATCTAAAACTTTCCCTAATCAGTCTAGTGACCCCGCGTCAGTGTCTCCTTGTAAAGGAAACAAAAAAATGAATCCTCAGGGGAAGGGGAGCGAGGGGACGGGGGAGGGCAGGAGGAGGGGGGAGGGTCTACATTTCTCCAAACTTAATTTCTCTCTCTTTTTTTTTCTTTTTCTTTTTCTTTCTTTCGTCTGGATTTCGCAGCAATCAGACTTTATGGTCTTCGAGGTCTTCTTTTCTCTTCCTTCTTCTTTTTCTTCTTTTCCTTCTTCATTCTTCTTCTTCTTCTTCTTCCCAGGCTCGCCAGTGACCTCAGGTGCTTGCGGTTCCGGAGACTTGTAGCTCGTAAATCCAGTTCGGAAAAGAGGAGGAGGAGGAGGAGGAGGAGGAGGAGGAGGAGGGAGAAGAGAGAAAGAGAAGGAAGGGAGGAGGAGAAAGATAAGGAGAAGAAGAAGGAGGAGTGGAGGAGGAAGAGGAGGATAGAAGAGAAACAGCACCAGCAGGAAGAGCAGTAGGAGGTGAAACAGGGTGAGGCGGAGAGAGAAGAAAGTGGAAGAAGAGGAAGAGATGACGGAAGAAGAAGAAGTGGAAGAGCAGCAGATAAATCAAGAAGAAGACGAGGAAGAGGAGAAGCAAGAGGGTCCCGCTGGCTCCTCGCTTCCTCCTCTTCGGGTCCGGTCCCAGTCCTCTTTCCTTCCACTCGATTCCCACACCGAGTTAGGACTTCCCAGGATGTCTGTGGTGCAACATTACACCTGGACTGCCCCCCCCCTCCCTTCCCCCAGATCCACCTTACCTGACCTTTTCCGCCCCCCCCCATCCACTTCACCTTACTCCTTCCCCCCAATCCACACCTGGAACAACCTCCACTCTCACTGTGATTCTCTCTCCTCCACCCCTCACCCTCTCTATTACTCTCCCTGCTCCACCTCTCACTGTGATTCTCCCTTCTCCACCCTCACCCTCTCTATAACTCTCCCTTACCAACCCTCACCCCCTCTCTCTGACTCCCCCCCCCCCTAATCTCACACTGATTCTCCCTCCTCCACCCTCACCTCTCTCTGACTCTCCCTCCCCCACCCTCACCCTCTCTCTGACTCTCCCTCCACCACCCCTTTCCCCTTTAAATCCCGAACTGTCAAACAAGCGGTCACGTCACCCCCCCCCCTCCCACCCCCCTTGCATCCCAGCCCGCATATGCCCCATTACCTTATCTATCAAAACCCACCCCCCTCTATTGTCGCTCCAAGAACCCGTATCTCCCCCATACGTCTTCGTTGCCCCTCCTTCGTCCCCCTTTCAAGTACTAACGCAACCTCATCCTCCATCCCTTAAGGCCAACGATAATCCTCCAAGCTCCAATGTACCTGTACCAGGCACTGGCCAAGCCGCCCTGGAGCGCTTGGGCGATCCGATGCACCCGGGTATGAGTCACGCCCTATACCCGCCGGGCACGAGAGGAATGGAGGAGGAGGAGGAGGAGGAGGAGGAGGGAACGAGGAAGAAGAGGAGGAGGAGAAGAAGGAAGAGGAGGAGGAAGGGAGAGGAAGAGGAGAGAGGGAGAGGAAGGAGGAAAGAGAGAGAGAGAGAGAGAGAGAGAGAGAGAGAGAGAGAGAGAGAGAGAGAGAAGAGAGAGAGAGAGAGAGAGAGAGAGAGAGAGAGAGAGAGAGAGAGAGAAAGAGAAAGAGAAAGAGAGAGAAAAGAGAAAGAGAGAAAAAGAAAAAGAAGAGAAAGAGAAAGAGAAAACGAGAAAACAAAACAAACAAAAAACCAAAAAAACAAACAAACAAAGAACGGAAGACGAGAGAGCGCGAGGACGCCGAGCGCCCCGCGAAAGCCCCGAACTCATTAGCATCCATCAGCGCTTCCCGCCGAGCGCCGCCACTTCGCGAGCATGTTGGGCGGTCGTGGCCATGATCGAATTGACAAGCGATGCCCCGCCGCTGACTGCTCGCCCTCGTTGGCCACGCAGACACGCCCTTAATGGAGAGGCTGGTTGTTGTTCTTCCATTCGCCAACTCGTTTATTAGTTCAAATAATCCATCGACTTGCCCGTCTCGGTCGACTCCACCCCCACTTTTTTTTTTTTTTTTTTTTTTTTTTTTCTTTTTTTCTGGCTGTTTTCTCTTGCCTTCGTTGTTTTCTATCGCGATCGTTTTGTGTATTTTGATTTGCGTCTCTGTCGCTCGGTATCGCTATCGCTATCACTTTCGTTATCGTTCTCTCTCTCTCTCTCTCTCTCTCTCTCTCTCTCTCTCTCTCTCTCTCTCTCTCTCTCTCTCTCTCTCTCTCTCTCTCTCTCTCTCTCTCTCTCTCTCTCTCTCTCCTCTCTCTCTCTCCCTTCCTCTCTCCCTCCCATCCTCCCTTCCTTCTCCCTCCCCATCCTCCCTTCCCTCTCACCCTCTCCTCCCTCCCTCTCCCCTCTCCTCCCTCCCTCTCCCTCTTACTCTCTCTCTTCCCTTTTCCCCTTCCCCCTTCCCCTCCCCCTCTCCCTCTCCCTCTCCCTGCAACCTCCTTCATTCCGCGTCCACCTCTGGAATACCTGGGAGTCAGAACACCAGACAACCTTACACGGAGCCTACACAAAAGAAAATCCTACGCGAGGAGCAGGAGGAGGAAAAGGAGAAAGAGGAAGAGAGAAAGAATTAATGAAAAAAAAGAATTAAAAAAAGAAGCAAGAAAGAAGAGAGGAAGGAAGCGGAAGAGAATACAGGGAGCGGAGCCAGCAACGCGAGCGCGCTATTCGTTTGTTTTACACGAAGGAGGCAGGAGGTGTAAAAGATGGCGAATCCGCGGTCGGCGACTCCGGGGACGTACCTGGCATGACCCGGAGGGGGGGGGGGAGGGGAGGAGGGAGATGAGGGGGAGGGAGAGAGGAGGGAGAGAATGAGGGAGGGGGAGAGAGGAGGAGAAGAGAATGAGGGGAGGGAGGAGGAGGAAGAGAATGAGGGGAGGGGGAGAGAGGGGAGGGAGAAGAGAGGGGGAGGGGGAGGGGAGAGAGAGAGAGAGGGAGGGGAAAGAGAGGGGAGGGAGAGGAGAGAGAGAATGAGGGGAGGGGGAGAGAAGGGAGAGAAGAGGAGAGGGGGGAAGTGAGGAGTGAAGGAGAGAGAGAGAGGGAGGGATAGGAATGAAAAAGTATGGGGAGGGAGGAATAAGGAAGGGAAAGGAGGGGGGTAGAGAGAGGACAGAGAGAGAGAGAGAAATAAACCACAAGATAGACAGACAGAAAATGAGAGACCATGGAAAGATATAAGCAAAGGGCATTGGAAGAGGAAGGAGGGAGAAGAGTAGTAGGAGGAGGGGGAGGAGGAGAGGAGGGGAGGGGAAGGGGAAGGGGAGGGTGGCCCTGGAGATGACTCAGCTGCTCCACGAGAACCAGTAACACAGGACTCGCTCACCCACATGCCTTGGGAGCCGCGCAGGATGTTTGCTCAAATTAAGAAGCCAATGTGATGTTTTCCTGTGACATGGACGGGGGGATTCGTTACTCACAGGTTAGTGGACTTGCACCTCCAACCCTCCAGGTGGTCTGTGGCACACTTACCTGCGGAGGAAGAGAAAAGGAACATTAAATCACTGTATTTTGGGGAGATTATTTTTATATACAGACATCTATTCTGATAGAAATGTCATACATTATTATATAATGTAGGATTATTTACAATTAAATTAAATGAACTAATAAAAAAGACATTTTAATAATAACAACCTTCCTATAAAAAGGACCATAAATCAAGCAACAACAACCATAACAACACCAAAAACAACAACTCCCTCGCAAGAAGAAAAACACAGTGAGATCACAATACCGGGCAGAACAGCCTTGCGTCACCACACCCCGGGGGTATGTCTAGTGCCCACCCCCGCACTATCACGGAAGGCGGGTGTGGCGCAACCCTCCGCGGGAATCGCCACAGCACCACACATCTCGCAAAGCTCACATCATACCGCATCATACCGGAACATGCAGACACAACATTACTGCATCTTAGACAGCCTCACATCATAGCGTACATCACACCGTAAACCACATCATATCATCGTATTTCCGACAGCCTTACATCATACCGCAACGTACAGACACATCATCGCATCCCTTGCCAGCTTCACATCTCATCCCACACGTACACAGCAACCACCTCAACCACTTTACAACCTTACACATCACATCAACGCACCTCCCGACAGCCCATCACAAAACATCACAAAAAAAACACATACCCGCCACCCCCAAAACCTCCCAACCCCGCCCACCACCACACCGCAACCACTTCAGCCACATCCCTCGCAAACCCGCACACATCCCGAGTCCACCGCTTCCCACCTGGCGAAGTCACTGAAGCGGAGAGAGAGACCCAGCGAAGGTAGTTCCCGGGCCTCGCCTACGTATGCTGAGGACAGGTGAAAATGACGTCGAACAGGTGAACATGATTGCGGTTGACTTTGTGAACGAGATAACAATGACAATATCCCCGCGATTACCTTTGTTGTTGTAAATGATGACGACATTGATGATGATTATGATACGGACATTAGTTCCCCACTCACGCTCACAGCCACGACCGAGCAATTAAAAAAAGAAAAAAAGAAAAAAAAAAGAAATACAAATAAATCGATTACGAAAGGTTATCAGAAAGGGAAGAACATAAACGTCAGCCCAGCCCGCGCGCTTAACATGCCGTCACCTCAAGCCACCCGCATATCTCTAAATATACAGATGCTGTCACTATCGCACCTTCTGTTGCACCATGTAAGGCCTGGACGCGCCATTCGAGAGAACCTGCTACAATGCAACATGGCAACTCACAATGCAACAGCTTGTTACGCCCGTAAAAGCACATCATGTCTGTACTAAACACTCCATAAATGCGGACGACTATGGCAACGGTGCCAAGTCCACCTCGGTGCCCACCCAGCCGCCGCCGTCGCCTCCGCTGCCTCCACCTTCCTTCCACTTGAACCGCGCCGCCTCGAGGGTCACTATAAAGGGTGGAAGACTCGGCTGCATCAAGGAAAAGAAGGGTTGGAGAGGGAGAGTGAGTAAAAGTCCCAGGAATCTCATCCATCCATACCCCTCTCCTCCCTCTCCTTCTCCTTCTCCCTCCCCCTCCCTCTCCCCCTCCCGCGCCAATCAAAATCCCCAACAGCCCTACCACCTCCCCCTGCCCCCTCCAGCAGTAGCAGCAACAGCGGCACGAGGGCGGCCCGACAGCGTGGCAGCCGTTCCGAGGCTCGACCGTACACGTAGTAAAGCGCGTGCAGCATACCAAGCGAGCAGAGGCTGTAGAGGTCAGGGAACCCCCGGCCAAGCAGATCCGGTCAGCCACACCCATCCTCCCTCCGTCCCTCTCTCTCTCTCTCTCTCTCTCTCTCTCTCTCTCT
>NW_020869724.1:511164-531164 GCF_003789085.1 Penaeus vannamei | reverse complement strand
ACACACACACACACACACACACACACACACACACACACACACACACACACAAACAACCAGGCTTGTCATTCAAGAAACACGCCCAATAACAGTGCCATGAAACACACCTGGAGGGCACAACAAACACCGCATGTTACTGCCCTTCCGTTTGGCCAACAGCAGTCCCACATGGAAAATCTCAATATATACATTTTCCTAGAGTCCCCTCCTCCTTCCTCCGTCTATCTCCCCACCCCTCCATCTTTCCTCCTCTTTCACCCCCACTCCTTCCTCCTTCGCCCCCCCTCCTTCCTTTTCCTCCTCCCTTCGAATTCTGGTTTTGCCTCCGCCCCTTTCCCCCACCCCAATCCCCCCTCTCCCCTCCCCGTCCCCATCCCCTCGTGGTAAAACAAAGACAAGGATTTTCACGAATAAACCTCCAGGTATCGGTCATATCAAAGGTGGGAGGAGAGTGGGGGAGGGGAAGAGGGGGGCGGGGCCAACGGGATGGGTGGGGTGGGGATGAGAAAGGCATGAGAGGGGGCGGAGGAGGGGGGAGGGTGATGAGGTGAGAGGGGGGGGGGGCAGGATGAATGGCGAAAGCAGAAGAGATGAAAGGAAGTGTACAGGGAACGAGGCGAAAGAAACCAGAGATGAAACAGGGGCGAAGATAGAATAAAAGAGGAGAAGAGGAAGAAGAAAAGAAGTAGCAGCAGCAGAATAATTCTAGGAAAGCAAAGTAATGACAAGAACAGGACAAGGACTACTTGTAGGAAGGATATTAGTAGTATTAACAAGATGTAACAGATAAGAGAGAGATAAATTTAAGAAGAGGAAGGATAGAAAAGGGAAAGCAGAGCGGAACGTGCAAACTAAGTAATAAATAGCAAAACACACGACTTGAGAAACAAAAAAGGAGTCAAAGAAAACATCAAAGAAGAAGAGAGGAGAGACAAAAGAAGGAAATCAAAGAATCGAGACAGAGATAGTCCAGCCCTCCCCTCCCCACCACCCTCATTACCCCCCCCCACATCACTCACAGAAATGTGTGGGACATCCCCCTGCCTTGCGTAACCGCTCTCCCTCCCCTTCCCTCCCCCCTCTCCCTGTCTGACCCCTCCATCTATCTCTTCTCCTGGCCCTCGTGTCCTTTCCGTATCTCTCTTTCTTCCCCTACACCCTCCCTTCCATCTCTCCTCCCTTTCTACTCCTCCTCCCTTCTTCCCTCACCTCCCCTTCACCCTCCTTCTTTTCCCTCTCCATCTCTCCTCCCTCCCTTCCCTCCCCTCCATCTCTCCAACCCTTCCTCCCTCATCTTCCCCTTCCCTCCCTCCCCCCCTTTTCCCTCCCCTCTCCCCACCCCAGAGCCACACCGTATGCGCATCACACACCTCACACGGGCCTGAGGTGCTTCTGTATCGTCTAACAATGCCATCAAAGCGGGGCCAGCGTCCGTGTGAGTGACCAGGGACAACGGACAGTGTAATGTCATTAATTAAGACCATCTAGAGCAAGACAAGAGAGGGGCCGTGGCAACAGCGAGGCACCATTGGGGCTTCGGAGAGGGAGAGGGAGGAGAGGGAGGGGAGAAGGAGGGGGAGGAGAAGGGAAGGGGGATGAAAGCAGGAGGGAGCAGGGGCGGGGGGGTTGGAAGAGAGACCTCGACCTCTGCGGTGAAGATGGTGCAGATAGCGTCTCCATCGGCGTGACCGTCCTGTTAGCGGTGATGGAGAGCGCGACACCCCCCACTTTACTCGACCACTAACTCGCCCGCCGGCGTGATGGACACGTCGAGTCGGGCGCGGCGGGCGTGGGTGATGCCCGCCCGGCCTTCGTGGGTGATGCCCGCTCGGCCTTCTCATTTATGGTGCGTGTCCTGGCGTGCGTGCTCCTCCAGGCACACACGGACACGCAACCGCCATTCCGCTAACTCATAAATGCATACGAAGATCGCCATAAATACAGACACAGACACGCACATGGATGCATATAAACACGCATACGTACGTGTAAGTCACAACACGCAGACTTACATAAATACCCAACAGTACACATACAAATAAAAATGCGCACAGACATGTGAACACAAGAAAAAAAATACAGACACGAAAACGCACATACACACAAACGTACGTATTTATGAACAGCTGCGAGGCTGGGTACAGAAGCACACTTTTTTCGGGCCGGAACTTTTAATGGCGGGCGATAACATTTGCATCAAATTTCTTTCAAGTTAATGGTAAGAGGCCATTGTAATGCATTACATTAAGTGACCCATTGCCGTGTCCTGTATGGGAAGAATGGGGAGGGAAGGAAAGGGAGGGGATGCGATGGGTGGGCAGGGGAGAGGAGAGGAGGGGAAGGGAGAGAAAGAGAGAAGAGAGGGGAAGGGAAAGAGAGAGAGAGGGGAAGGGAGAGAGAGAGAGAGAGAGGGGAGAGAGGAGAGAGAGAGAGAGAGAGAGAGAGAGAGAGAGAGAGAGAGAGAGAGAGAGAGAGAGAGAGAGAGAGAGAGAGAGAGAGAGAGAGAGAGAGAGAGAGAGAAGAGAAAGAAGAAAGAAAGAGAAAGAAAGAGAGGGGGGAAAGATAAAGACAGACAGACAAACAGATAGATAAATAGACAGAGAGAGAGGCGCCCATGTGCTGCCCGGTGGAGTCCCGCCACACGCCGCACCTCGGCCGGTCCGCCTCTCGCCTGGTGTGGCGCCAATAACGGTGCTTCTTCGTCTCCAACGATGTTTTCCCCTTATCACTTTCTTTCTGTTCCTTCCTTCCTTTTAACCTATCCCCCCTCTCTGTATCTCTTCTCCTGTTTCTTTTACGTCTTCTTCGGTTTGTTTTGTTTATATGCCAAGCCTTCTTTCATTGTTGTTCTAACGTATTCACACACCGCCCGTGTAAACGACCGAGTAGACAAATATAATTCGACTATTTACTCCCAACAAGGCAGGCTTCATTTTCACTTTTCTCCTGTCTATATCTCATCCTTAGACCCGTAGTTATCGGTAATTTGAACTTAAAAAAAGATAGACACAGCATAAAATTTATTCTTAGTAATATTTGCCACCTAAAAAGAAAGAAAGAAAAGAAGGGGGTGCCAAAAAGAAAAAAGAAAAAAAAGAAAATCAACATAAAACAGAATCAACAATGAAAAAAAAACAATAAAATCTCTCCCAAACCAAATTCCGGAGTACATAAAACAGAGAAAAAAGCCCCCCCCCCAAAAAAAAAATCTATAAAAAAATAGAAAATAAAAAATAAAGGTTTCCTTGTAACACCCGGTCACTGCCTCTCGCTAGTTGAAGAAATATTGCCTCCAGATTTAATATCTCAAGATATGTTACGGCTTTATTCTCTCTACTATGTTGCTGCAGTGGTATATATAACCTCTCCCTCTCCTCTCTGGAGAAGATAGAGAAAATAAATATATATCCACCCAATTTTTATCTTTATTTGAAAGGCGGACGATAAAAATGAATAAAGACTTTATCCGTTGGAAGGTAATAAGGCCGTTAACCGTATACCACCATCCGGATAAGAAAAAAAATAAATGATCATCATTATAAACCGGTCCGCGAAGATAACGCCTTCATTGAATTATATCTGCACAACGGCATTAAACAATAGTCTTAATGGTCTTACAGAAATGAGAGAAAGAGAGGGCGAAAGAGGAGAAAGAGAGGGAGAGGAGAGAGTAGAGAAAAGAGAAAAGAGAAGAGAGAGAGAGAAACGACAAGTAACGACACAGAGAAAAAGAAAAGAAAAAAAAAACACACAAATAAAAATAGAAGAGAAGGACCGTAAAATAGTAATACAAGGAAGAAACGTAGAAAGCATAGGAGAAGAAGAAGGAAAAGCAGGAGGAAAAGTAGTAGTAGTAAGAGGAGGAGGAGGAGAAGGAAAAGTAGGCGGAGCAGAAGGAAAAGTAGGAGGAGAAGACGGAGACGGAGTAGGAGGAGACGGAGCAGGAGAAGCAGCAGGAAAATCAGGAGGAGGAGGAGAAGAAGAAGAAAAAGTAGGAGGAGGAGGAGGAGTAGAGGGAAGAGGAGTTCCCCGGCGGCGAAATTGGGCCGGCACGGCGAGCGCTCTCAAGTCCTGGAAATATAGAGTCATCAGCCGTAAGGAGGTGCCAACGCTCCGAGACATACGCGGTGCCAGGCGAGCGGCTCCCTCCCCTACCCCCCTAACCCCTAACCCCCTACCTCCCTTTCCGTTCTTTACTTAAATGCCGTAATTGAATCTCACCGAAGAAATTTCCACGGGAGGGGATGTTCGCGCCTTGAGGGAGGGAGGGAGGAGAGGGGAAGGGAGGGGGAAGGGAGGGGACGGGAGTGAGGGAGGGAAGGAAGGAGGGAGGGAGAGAGGGAGAGAGTGAGGAGAGAGTGAGGGAGGGAGGGATGGAGAGAGTGAGGGAGGGAGGGAAGGAGGGAAGGAGAGAGGGGAGAGGGTGGAGGGAGAGAGTGAGGGAGGAAGGGAGTGAGGGAAGGAAGGAGGGAGAGAGGGAGAGGGTGGAGGGAGGTTGGAGTTGAGGGGTAGAGGAGGAGGGGGGTTGGATCGAAAGGGACTGGGGGATAGAGGGGGACGAGGAGGGGAGATGAGAGGGAGAAGAGGGGAAGGAAAGGGGAGAAACGAAGGGGAAGGGGAGAGAGGGGGGGAAGGGGAGAATGAAGAAAGGGAAGGATAGGGAGAGAATAAAACGATGGTCTCGAAATAAACACACCAAATATGAAATACCCGAAGAAAAAATAGGAAAAAAAGAGATGACATAATGGAGGAAAAGAAAAGGGGAAAAAATGAAAATGTCCTGAGACCGCCTAACAACCATTGCCACCAACAGCAGCTCATAAATAGCCCCCACCCCCCTGCTCAACCCCCCTTGTCTAGGACTAGTTTCCTGCTATTAACAAATCTCTCTCTCTCTCTCTCTCTCTCTCTCTCTCTCTCTCTCTTCTCTCTCTCTCTCTCTCTCTCTCTCTCTCTCTCTCTCCTCTCGTGCGTGTGTGTGTGGTGTGTGTGTGTGTGTGTGTGTGTGTGTGTGTGTGTGTGTGTGTGTGTGTGTGTGTGTGTGTGTGTGTGTGTGTGTGTGCATTTGAACGTCAAATACAGAAGCGCTTCATTACCGTAGAACGTGAATAAAAAAAATCATAAAACACTTACGACATTCATAACCACAAATGACTTCACAGCGTTTAGTGATGACTTATGACGCGGCGATGAGTCAAGATTCCACTTCCACCACCACCTCCTCCTCCTCCTCCTCCATCACACACCACCACCACCATCATCATATCATCGTCATCATCATCATCATCATCATCATCAGCAGCAGCAGCAGCAGCAGCAGCATCAGCATCTTCTTCATCATCATCATCACCACACCACCACCACCACCACCACCCTACCACCACCACACCACTACTACCACCACCACCACCACCACCACCACCCCTACCACCACCACTACTAGCACCACCACCACCACCACCACCTCCCCTCCACCACCCACTCCACATTTAAGCACCCTCCCCCCTCTTTCTAAAACTATATAAACCGAAGCCTTGCTGATGCTTCAAAAAAAAAAAAAAAAAAAAAAAAAAAAAAAAAAAACACATAAAAAAACACGCTGCGTATGAGATAATGTCAGCGCGGCGTCTTCTTAAATCAGTTTTAATGCCCTTTTTTCAAAATTATTCCTCTTAAAAATAGTGCTGAGCTGCTTCGACTCAGCCGCGAGTACTTGTGGGACTGCTGGCGCTACCCCCCCCCCCCAATACCACCCCTAACAACCCTTCTCCTGCTTCTGCTACTGCTGCTGTTACTGCTGTTCTCCCGATTAATCATACGAAGAAGTTTCCAGAATATATTTCGTAAACGAGTTCCCTTTCTTGCTGTTCTCTGTCTCTCTGTCTGTCTGTGTCCGTCTGTGTCTGTCTCTCTGTCTGTCTGTCTGTGTCTGTCTCTCTGTCTGTCTGTCTGTCTGTGTCTGTCTGCCTCTCTCCACCAGGTAAGTGGATCATTTCCCTATTTTCTGTTTCTTCAAACATTTATTTATTTATTCGTTTTCTTATCGAATCTCACGTCGCCAACTGCTTCAAAGGATGTTTTTTTTTTTATCGCTTGTTTACACTTGTAGGTTTATATATCCCAAAGGGGGTTACACGTTCGACGCTGTTTTGGATGGAGGAGGGGAGGGGAAGGAGAGGAAGGGGAGGAGGAAGGAGGAGGAGGAGGGAGGAGGAGGAGGGAGGAGGAGGGAGGAGGAGGAGGAGGAGGAGGGGGAAGGAGGAAGAGGAGGAGGAGGGGAGGAGGAAGGAGGAAGAGAAAGAAAAAGAAAAAGAAGTAGAAGAATAATAAGAATAAGAAAAAAATACAAATATGAAGAAGAAAACACGGATACGAAGAAGAGAGAAAGCAGGAGAACAAGAACAAGAAGAGGAATATGAAAGAGAAAGAGAGAGAGGGGTGGAAGAGGAGGAGGAGGAGGAGGAGGAGGAGGAGGAAGGAAGGGGGAGAAGGAGGAGGACAAGTACGAGAAGACGGAGAAGCGGGGAGAGAAGTGAATAAGAATAAAAAAGAATAAGAATGACTAAGAATAAAAATAAAAATATGAAGACAGAAAGAAAGACGAAGGTAGAAGATATATATATATATATATATATATATATATATATATATATATATATATATATATAGAGAGAGAGAGAGAGAGAGAGAGAGAGAGAGAGAGAGAGAGAGAGATGAAGGAGAGAGGAGGAGGAGGAGGAGGGCGGGCGGGTGTTCGCACTAATGACGTGGTTTATCATCAGTCGTTACAGCACCTGCCACAATAAATAGGTTTCTTGTAAAGTATATATTCAAAACTAAAGAGAAATGGGTTAGAGAAAAGAGGAAGATTCTTCCTAGATGAGTGTACGAGGAAGAGGGGAAGGAAGGGAGGAAGGGGAAATATCTATCACATGTGCCATTGGAATTGCTAAATTCAAAAAGGTTTAGCAGGTACTACTAGTTTCTATATATACACGTATATATGTGTGTATGTGTGTGTGTGTGTGTGTGTGTGTGTGTGTGTGTGTGTGTGTGTGTGTGTGTGTGTGTGTGGTGTGTGTGTGTGTGTGTGTGTGTGTGTGTGTGTGTACTTTATCATGTTTACATCTGCCAAGTAGAGCGTAAATAACAGTCATTGTGCTACATAGGAAGTACAACCTTAGAATATAAATTTTACTGTATAAACGCACGTAAAATACAGTACACGTAAATATATATGCACACATAAGTATATATTTATCTTGCATTTCTATTCTCTTGACAGAAACGAAACCACTTCTTGCAACAGGACAAACAAGAAATCAACAACACCGCGGCAAGCAAACAAATTGCAACCGACGGAAACGAGAGGGGGGCGGGGGGGGGGGGAGGGAGGGATGGGAGACTGGGTTTTCTCTTTTTTTCCTTCTCTTTCTCTCTTTTTCGTTTTATTGCACTCCGTTTGTTTGTATATATCTATATATATATCTGTCTGTCTATCTTTCTTTTCTTCATTCCTGCTTACTCTCCCTTCCCTACGTTTCCCTTTCCCTCTCTCCCTTCCCCCTACCTCCTTTCTCTCTCCCTCCCCTTTCCACCCCTAACCCACCCTCTAACCTTCCATCCCTCCTCCTCCCTCCCTCCCTCCTTCCCAACCAACCCTCAAACCTTCCATTCCTCCCTCTCCCACCCCTCACCCTCCCTCTTCCCTCCCTCCTCCTCCCTCTCCCACCTCATCCCTCCTCCCTCCTCCCTCTCCCTTCTCCCTCTCTCCCTCTCCCTCAGACGCCGACGCTGCAAGAAAAAGAAAGGCAGTGCTTGGAAATTGCAACCTCCGAGCCGGAATGCTCCCGCTAACACGATGCTGACGGAGGGAGGTAGGTCGGCCGGATGCAGGGGGGGGGGGGGGGGGGAGGAGGGTGGTGGAGAGGAAGGAGGTGGAGGGGGGGGAGGAAGGTGGAGAGAGGGGTTGAGGAGGTGGAGAGGAGGAGGGTGAGGAGTGGAAAAGAAGGAGGTAGAGAAGGGGGGTTGAGGAACGTGGAAAGGGTGGAGGTGGAGGGGAAAAAGAGGGTGGAGGGGGTTGGAAAGAAAGAGGGTGGATGGAGGTGAATGAAGGAGTGGACGTGAAAAGGAAGCGGGTGGATGGGGTGGATGGAGGTGGAGGGCTTGGGAGAGAGAAAGGAAGGTATGAATCGGGGATGTTGGGGATGGAAAGGAAGGGGTAGGAGTGTGGGCGGCTGGGGGAAAAAGAAGGGGTGGATGGGGGTGGGGAAGTTGATATAGACGGAATGGATTTTAAAAGACGGGTTAGAGAACTGGATTCAAAATGGATGAAGATGGAAAGTGGATACAGACCTGAAGGAAGTGGATGTCAGTGAATGGGGGGGGGGATGAAGAATGCGGAAATGGGTGGAACGTAGGAAGAGGTAATGAAAGAGTGGAGTCAACAAGACAAACATCGAGAGAAAGAAACGCAAAAAAAAAAAAAAAAAAGAAAAAGAAAAGGAAAGAAGAAGAAGAAAGAAAAAAAAAAAAACATTGATGGCGGGGGCGGGAGATGACGACGGGAAGAACCCCAATGACTAACGCGCAAAGACAGAGAGAAAAAGAGATAAACACAGACAAAACGAGAACGAGTGAGAGAGAGAGAGAGAAACCGGTCTCTAATGTACAGAGATATACAAAATGCCGTAACGAGGACTTATGCTTCGCTAAAACGAGAACATACGGTTCGCTGTAACGAGGAGATATGGTATGCTATAACCCGGAGGAATTTTGTTGTAAGCTGTAACTAACAAGAAACAGTCACGGTCTGTTACGAGCACAGACATTAATGGACGCACGAGGCACAAATCCCAGCGACCGGGCACCGCGAGGAGTCACTTGGCATAACGAAAGAGAATATTACGTAACTCGGGAGAAACACGTGAGGAAGGGGAATAATAAAGAAAAGGAATTGGAAGGAAAGGTTGAAGAAGAAATAACAAGAGAAAGAGAAAGAAAAGAAAAGAAAAATCTATATCGAGTGAATCAGTGAAAAAAAAAATATCGAAATAATAAAACAAACACAATACATAAAAAAGAAAGAAAAAAAAATCCCCAACGACATTACACACCGCCCTCCTACATATCCTTTTTTTCTTTTCTTTTCTTTTCTTTTTTTTTACTTATCCCGCGTCCCCCTATCCTTTGCTCCCTTATCGACACAATGAATCCTGAATCTATCCCTGACTCTTCCCCGAGCCTTCATATAGCTAGGAGTTATGGACCGCTAAGTCTGTGTGCCTGGGCAGACTCCCTAACCTCAGACAGATCCCCTAACTCCTTCCCCTTTCCCTTCCCCAACTTCCCCACCACAGGCAAATATTCCTATCTTACATCTCCCCTTTTCTTTTTTTTCATCCCCTCTCCTTCTTACTCCATGTAAGTCCTTCGATCAATTCCTCAATCTTTTATCCCTTTCCCCTTTCTAATCTCAAGTTCTTACATTCCCCTTCCCCTTTCCTAACTCCCTCCCCTCATTAATACAGTCACTCCAACCACTCCTCTCTTCCTAATTCCTTTTTTAATACCTACCCCACACTCTCTTCACACCCTACCCCCAAATAGTCCTCCAACCCCCACCTCACCCCTAAATAGCCCCTCCAACCCCCCCCCCCCCCAAACCTCACACTCCAACCTCCACCTCTCCCCACACCTTAGATAATCCATCACCTTAATCCCCTTTCCCCCCACCCCAAACCTTTCCCCCACCCCAATCCCCCCCCCCCCCCAAAACCTCTTTCTCCCCTTCCCCCCACCCCAAACCCTTCCCCCAACCCAATCCCCTTTCCCCCACCCCAAACCCCTTCCCCCCACCCCAAACCTCTTTCCCCACCCAATCCCCTTTTCCACCCCCACCCCAAACCCCTTCCCCGCCGCCACACAATACTCCACAAACAAAACACTTGCGCCTGGAGGCCTTGGGGAACCTAAGCCTACAAACATTGGGCTTCTACATAGGAAGGGGGGGGAGGGGAAGACTCAGGATTTCTCCCTAATATATAAGGGTTCTCTAAGGGCTATAGTGGAGATCAGTGAAGAACGTGAAAGAGAAAAAAACGAAGAAAAACAAAGGAAACGATAATGACAAAACCCAAATCTATCCAAAAAATAACTATAATTATTAAATTAGCAATAATAACTAAAACCACTCAGTGGCCGCATACCTCCGCCAAGGCAATAGGGTCACCGATGCAATAAAAATATTCACACTTGAAGAATTACATCAAAACCACCTTTACTGGCGACGTCCGTGTTTCCCAATCTCGAATCACCACCAAAGTTTAATGGCATCTAAGTTGGGCTAAGGCACACCCCTGGTAAAAAATTCATAAAAATCGGATGTAACTTTTTATTATTGCTGACCAACTAACTAACCACTGCTAGCAAAAACATAACATCCTTGGCGGAGGTAATAATAAGCAGATGAAGAACAAGAAAGAGAAAAGGAAAAAAAAATCAAGAACTAAAATGCACACATTCGTCAAACAAACAAGAAAACGCAAAAAAAATAATGATAATAAAAAAAATAATAAAATAAATAAAAATAAATATATAAATAAAAGAAATAAAACGCTCTGTCCCTCAACGGAGCCGTCCCGAAGAGGAGGAAAACGAGGACGAAAGATGGCGAAAAAAGGAATTGAAGAAGAGGAAAAAAAGAGAAAAGGGCCGACAAACCAAGGAATTCATCGGAGAAAACGAAAGAAAGGAAGGGAATGAAAAAAAAAGAAAAAAAATCCATCCCATGAACTCTATCCCGAAGGAGTCTAAAGGACAAGGAACCCACCATCTCAAAGAAGAGGAAGAGGAAGGGAAATAAAAAAAAAAAAAAGGAACAGAAGGACCAAAACTAGGAATTCACCGCAAAAAAAGAAAGAAAGGAAAAGAGAGAGAGAGAGAGAGAGAGAGAGAGAGAGGAGAGAGGAGAGAGAGAGAGAGAGAGAGAGAGAGACAGAGAGAGAGAGAGAGAGAGAGAACAGACAGACAGAGAAGAAAGAGAGAGAAAAAAAAAAAAAAACAAGGGATCCAGCCCCACGGACTCTATCCCGGCGGAGACTCGGCCGAAGCACAGGGAACCGCGGGGCTGACGTCTCGGAAGCTGCAGCAGGATTCCCAGCACTCGAGACCCGAAGCAAGAGGTCGTGATGAGGCTCGAGATAATTCTGGAGGAGGCTGTTGTGATGCTGCGAGAGCGGGTTGTAATGCGGGCGATAAGAATCGGGCGGGTTTGCCTCCACAATAAGCGGGATGGGAGAGGAAGAGGGAGATAAGGAAGATGAAGAATGCAGAAGAAGAGGAAGAAGAAGGAGAAGAAGAAGGAGGAGGAGGAGGAGAAGAAGAAGAAGAGGAAGAAGAAGGAGAGAGGAGGAGGAGAGAAGAAGAGATTAGAAGTGCAGAAGAAGTAGCGGGAAAATAGAATTCGAAACCAAAAGACTGAGAAGAACAGAAAGATAAAAACGAGGAAGAGGAAAGGGCAAGAGGAAAGCGGAAGGGCAATGGAAGAACAGCCTTCTGGGGATCCCACGATGACTTACAACTCGCGGGAAATTGTTAATGCAGTTGGTGTCTGGGGCAAGTTGATGTAAATGTGCCTTGATAACGGCGGATCCTGAGTGGAAACTTGCGGAAACGGCCGTTCCCGCCGATCTCGTACGGCATTTTCGGGGGGAAACTGCTCCAAACTGCACGAGAAAACGTCGCATTTATAAATACCTCGTGAAAATGACATCTGCCCCGGACGAAACGCCTTCGCCTTCTCCTCCTCCTCCTCCCCTCCAACCCCCCTCCTACCCCTCCCCCTCCCTATTCCACCGCCGCGCCGTAGACAACGTCCCTCTCCTCCGCCGTGCGATGCGGGACATCCGCGTATGTGTGTATATTTCGCTTTTATCTCTGTCATCAGTTTGAAAATATCAGGATCATAAAGTGGTAAATTGGGGCTTCTAGTGCGATGTTGGGGGTTACAAGTCCATGACCAAAATACAATGAATTGAAGATACTGAAGATTCTGGCTGTCAGGAAATAGCTTTCGCCCCGCTGAAAGTCGTTGGCTAAAGAATAAATTGAAGCCATTGCGCACACGGCAAAAGTAATGGTTATTGGAACTAAACCAAAGATTGCTTGAGGCGAAATGAGTGATAGTTATTGGGGCAAACCCTTAAAGATATTAAGGCTAGAGGAAGGATGGTTATTGGGGGAACCCGGCGGGGATATCGAGGCAAAAATGGATGGCCGACGGAGCTTGTTATGACGAAGGAATGAGCGGAGGACGGAAGATGCCGCCGTCGCCGCCCACGAGTTTGTTCTCGGCGAGGGGGCGAGGCGGGCGAAGAGCCTCTCCTGACGAAGGGGAATGAGCGGTTCCGGAGTTCGTTTCCCGACGGAGGAGAACAAAAGGATTTCCGAGGTTTTTCTCGCCACGTAGGAAAAAAAAATGTTTCCGAGGTTCGACGAAGATGGAAAGAAAGGGATAAAGAAAAAGTGGTTCCGCAGTTCAACACGAGGGGTTCCCGGGGTTCAACACACGGGGCTCCCTCCCCGATGAACAAAGCGTTCCGAGGTTCTGTGCGGAGAGTTCCGATGTTCCGTTCCGGTGGAGTGGCTGGAGTGGCGAGGGGGAGTGAATGGAGTTCCCGAAGCGCGTTCCGGTGCAGTCGACGAGTGGATGGCTGGCTGTGCGGATGGCCGGCGAGGGTGGCTGGAGGACCGACTTGACGATAGCGGCGTCGCTGTTCGTTCGGCGACACAATCCGCGCCTCGGCCATCTTTATCTTAATTTTGCCATTCTTCTTTATTGGTTTTTTCTTCTTCTTTTCCTCCTGGCCTCCCAAGTCTTTAGTATTTTTTCTTTTCCAAATCCCTCTTACTTGTCTACCACAAACTCTTCCTCCTATCCTACTCTACCTACCTCTTCCTCATCCTCTTCCTTGTCTACCTAACTCCTCCTCCTCTTCGTCTACGTAACTCTTCCTACTTCTCCTCTTCCTTGTCTACTTACCTCCTCCTTTTCTACGTACCTCTTTATCTTCCTCCTACCTCCTCCTCACTCGTACCTACTTCCTCATACTCCACCTTCTCTTCCTACCTCCTCCTCTTCCTCTTACTCCTTATCTACCTACCTCCTCTTCTTTACTCCTCGTCTAGTCTACCTACTCTTCCTCCTCCTTGTCTTCCTACCTACCTCGTCCACCTACCTACCTCTTCCTCCTCCTTACCTCCACTCCTCCTCGTCGTCGTACCTACCTACCTCTTCCTCCTCCTCGTCTACCAACCTCCCCCCCCCCCCGCTGCCCCCGCACTTTCTCGAGACACCTTCAGCCACCTCGTTTCCTGTCTTTTGCACCGCTGCACTTAACGATTCCCCGACTCTCTCCCTTCAGGCCCCCTCGGTCGTTCATTCTCCTCTACTTCTTCTTCTCCTCTCCTCCTTCTCTTCTTCCTCCTTCTTTCTTCTTCTTCTCCTCCTTCTTTTTCTTCTTCTTCTTTCTTTTTCTTCTTCTTCTCTTCTTCTTTCTTCTTCTTTTTCTTCTCTTAATACTACTGCTACTATTACTACTTCTCCCTCCTTTCTTTTTCTTTTTCTTCTTCTTCTTCTTCTCTTACCTCTTCATTTACTTCATCTTCTTCGCCGCTTTCTAGGCTGACTATACATATACGCGCAGCAGATGATGTGATGTTTGGATTACATATAAAATGTATCGATATTCCATCAATGAGAGAGAGAGAGAGAGAGAGAGAGAGAGAGAGCAGAGAGAGAGAGAGAGAGAGAGTAGAGAGAGAGAGAGAGAGAGAGAGAGAGAGAGAGAGAGAGAGGACCAAGAAAAGAAGAACAAGAAATTAAAAAAAGAGAGAAAAAAGAAGAGAAACACCAAACGAAAAAAAAAGAGAGAAAAAGTTCTACACCTGTAATTTCCCTCTTCAAAAAGAATTTATGCCCCCCCCCCCCACCCACCCATCCCCTCCACCCCCTCTCTCACCCCCCTCACCCACCCCATCCTACCCCCTCTCACACGCTTCTTTAACGAAGGTACTGCTTCCTGCGGCCCATACATTTACCCCCATTAACTTTTCCTCCTTGAATTGCGTTTCCCCTCAACTATCACACAATTTTAACAAAATGGCCGCTTTTATGCGTTTTACCTCTCTCTGTCTTTTTTCTATGACATAAAAACATCTCTCCATATTTCTTTCTATTTCTTTTCTCTTATTTTCCTTTTCGCTCTCGCTGTATGTCCATACGTATTTATGTATATGTATGCATGTATATATATATATATATATCTATATATGTATGTATGTATGTATGTATGTATGTATGTATATATATATATATATATATATATATATATATATATATATATATATATTACAATATGAATATATAAATATGCATATGCACACACACACACACACACACACACACACACACACACACACACACACACACACACACACACACACACACACACACACACACATCCTCCATTCTCCGTCGAACAGCAACCCCATTTTTGCGCCGTATTCCTCCCATCCTTCCCCATTCCCCATTTTTGCAGAAAAAAGACACGTTTTTCCTTCCTCGATCCTCCGTGCATAACCCTATCCTTTGGTGTGTCGTTCCTGCTACGCAACAATCAGTGTCAAATCTCTCCTGTTCAGCTTGTCTCTCTATTTTTTATTCTATTTTCTTCCTTCTCTACTGTCTGTCTGTCTGTCTCTCCCTCTCCCTCTCCCTCTCTCTCTCTCTCTCTCTCTCTCTCTCTCTCTCTCTCTCTCTCTCTCTCTCTCTCTCTCTCTCTCTCTCTCTCTCTCTTCTCTCTCTCTCTCTTTTGTAGTCCTTTTAAATCCTAAAATTCCCCTTGTTACACCAATTCTTCTATTTCTCTCTCTTACGCACCCGCTTTTATTGCATTTTCGCCCCTTCTATTTTTCTCCCTGTTCTTTCTCATTCTCCCCACCCCCCTTTTTTTCTTTGCTTCATCCTCTGTAGATAAATGCGATGTTTCGGTGATTAGTTTTCAAAGTTTTTTTTCTTGTTTCCTCACTCTCACCCTATCAATGTTTCTCTGTTTCTCTTTGTCTTTGTCAATCTCGCTCTCCTTCCTCCCTCCCTCTCCCTCTCTCTCTCTCTCTCTCTCTCTCTCTCTCTCTCTCTCTCTCTCTCTCTCTCTCTCTCTCTCTCTCTCTCTCTCTCTCTCTCTCTCTCTCTCTCTCTCTCTCTCTTCGCTTCGCCCTCTCCCCTAGGTCCCATTTGTTCTCTCCATTTTATTTCTTCTTCTATCCACCTCCTTCTTTACATTGCATTCATTTTCACTTCTTTCCTTTCCTATCACTCTGTTCTCTCTGACCTTTTTCCTTCCATCTCATTTTTTAAATTTTCCCTTTATATATCTCAACCTTTGCCTTCCTCTCCTCCCTTCCTTCCATTTGCCACTCCCCCATACCCTCCGTCCTCCTCTCCTACCTCGCTCCTTCCTTCCCTTCCTCCTTTTTTTTCCCACCTTCCCTCTCTCATTTCTCCCTCCCCTCCCCTCCTCCGCTCCCTTCCCCCGAAGACGCCCACCCTAACCCCATCCTCCCTTACCTCACCCCCTCCCCACCCCACCCTCCCAGCCTCACCTCCCCCACACACCCCACCCCTCCCCTTCCCTGGCGTCTCTATCGCCCCCATCAGCAACATTTCAGGGAAGAGCCTCGCCTGACCTGACGTCACAACCACCTCGACCTGAGATCCCATTTCCCCTCGGCCGAGTACGCTCTGGCACCCACCGGGAGATTATACACGGTTAAACGCGAGGGGGACGACGACTCACGTGCTGGAATTTTGAGGAATTTCTGAGATGTTGAAGGAGAGAGAGAGAGAGAGGGGAAAAAAGAAGTGAGGGGAGAGAGAGGAGGAGAGAGAGAGAGAAGAGAGGAGAGAGAGAGAGAGAGAGAGAGAGAGAGAGAGAGAGAGAGAGAGAGAGAGAGAGAGAGAGAGAGAGAGAGAGAGAGAGAGAGAGAGAGAGAGAGAAGAGATGTGGACAGAGAAAGAGACAGAAAAAGACAGGGGGAATAGTGAGAGGGAGAGACGGAAAGAGAGAGAATAGGAGAGAAGGAGGAAGAGAGGAATGAGAGAGAGAGGGGGAGCAATTAGACGTGGGCAGTGAGAGAAGAGAGAGAGAGAGATGGGAGAGAGGGAGAGAGAGAAGGACTCGTCTAGTTGCCAGAATCGGACGCCAGGCTTCCGCACTGTTGCCAGGGTCAGAGGTGAGTCCCTCTCAACAGTGATACCAGACCCAGAAACCCAAACTTCACACAGCGCCGACTGATTCTAGCAGTATTACCAGGATCAAATCCGAAAAAATAATCGATCTTCCCTCACTGTTACCAACATCAAAGTTCGAGCTGCCACAGTATTACCAGACGTCAAAATCTTCAAAGTGCCAGGTAGTGTTGCTACGCACGACATCCGCAGTGTTGCCAACACGAAGCACCAACCCCCCCCCTAAAAAAAAAATAAAAGATAAAAAAATAAAAATAAAAACGTAGGCTCAGAAATCACTAGAAGTCAGGACCGCCAATGTCCAGCCACCACAACACCTCAACACCCAAAGCTCAGCGTTGCCAACGACTCCAGCCCGGGATGACACCACTCGCCCCGACTCGATCCTCAATCCCATCACTTTCGCCGCAGCCCCGAAGTCCGAATAAACGTCCGGGCTCTTAATCAAGCAGCGTCGCCCTTCGATGTAAACCTCATTAATTAAACGCAAGATGCCTTTATGGTGGCGTGGCGACGCGTGGCGGCCCCGTGCAGAGCGCCCCGCCGACGAACGTCTGTAAAGAGCGTGAGATTCCGTTCGGACACGCGAGCTCTACCTTTATCCTTCCCCCTTTCTCTCTTTCTCTCGTTCTTTCTTTCTTTCTTTCTCTCTGTCATTGTCTTTCTTTCTTTATTCCTTTCTTTCTCTGTTTGTCTGTTGGTCGGTCTTTCTTCCTTTCTCTTTCTTTCCATTCCTTGTTTCTCCCCCAACCTCTCCTATCTTCTTCCTTCCTTCGCTTCCCCCTTTCCACTGACACTACCATTCTCCCATCCCTCTTCCTTCTTGCTCTCTCTCTCTCTCTCTCCCATATTTCTCCCCGTCCCTCTCTCTCTCTTTCCCCTCAGTCTCTCTCCCCTCTCTCCCCATCTCTATTTCTTATTTCTCCCTTTCTCTCTCTCTCTTATTTCATCACTCTCTTTCCCCTCCCTCTCTTCCTCTCTCTCTCTCCTCTCTCTCTCTCCTCTCTCTCTCTCTCTCTCTCTCTCTCCTCTTCTCTCTCTCTCTCTCTCTTCCCTATTTCTCCCTCTCCTCTCTCTCTCTCCTCCCCTCGCCAGGCCCGGAACTCCATCATGCAGCCATCAACACCAACATCGCTTCAGGAATTACAACTTTAAGGTGATCATTATATCATCACTTGTAGCAGGATATGGCCCCGCGGCGATTACTAGTTAAAGAAAAAAATCGATTCTTTTTTTCGAGATTCATGTCGGAATAAATCGGCTTTGATATCCTTCAGTGTATAATGGCAATCAAGTTCAAGTTAATGCATTCGGGAAGGTATAGTGTGTGTGTGTGTGTGTGTGTGTGTGTGTGTGTGTGTGTGTGATGCACATATATCTTTCTTTTCTTTTTCTTTTCTCTTCTTCATTTTCCTTTCCTTTCAAAGTCGCAATTTTGAATATATAATTAGACATCTAATAAATCAGACACGATGAATAAATAGATAATTGTGATAGCAAAATACGGCAGATAGACAGATAAGTACAAAATATGAATAAACAAATAAACAAATACTAAAATGCGTACGGTAAATATACAAATAAAAATGCAACAATAATAATTCCGCGCCTGAGCTTTCTCGAAAAGCAAACTTAAAAAAAAAAACACAAACCACAAATTACTTTAAAAATATATACCACGCCGCCACTATCACTTTTTTGTCTTCTTTTTTTCTCTCTTTCTCCCTTTTTGTTTTCTTTTTTTCTCTCTCTCCTTTCCTTTTTGTCTTCTTTTTTTCCTCCTTTTCCCTTTCTGTCTTCTTTTTATCTCTCTCTCTTTTCCTTTTTGTTTTCTTTTTATCTCCTCCTTTCCCTTTTTTGACTTTCTCTCTCCTTTCCTTTTTTTGTCTCCTTTTCTTTTCCTTCTTTTTCTTTTTCTCTGCTCTTCTTTGATGCAAATAAAACACTAAAATGCCGCACACGAACGCGGGCAGCAATACCACGCGATTCACTGGCTGGAAAATATGAAGGCAAAGTCCTCAGTGTTATTAATTCTATTATATTTCTTCCCTGGGCAAGAATGCATAAGGGAAGAGAAGAATGAATAAAGAATAGGGGAAAAAAGGGGGAAATGGTATGACGCTATAATCCCCACACACAAAAAAATATCAAAGAGAGAAATAAAAATAAGCACTCTCTGCCTTACCTCTTCCCCCATACCCCCCTCCTTACCTCCCCCCTTCTCCCTCCCCCTCCCTGCCTTCCCCCCTTCCCCCACCCCTCCCTCCCTTCCCCCTCCCCACCCCTCATCCCCCGGCAGCAATACCCAAAAACCCCAAAGGAAAAGGACGCCGATCACCTATCCCTCGTTACGACATCCCGCGGAAGGATAGAACCACAAAGACACGCGTAGGATGTTTCTCGCACTAATCCGCGTCTCCAATCCCACAGCTTCCTTGCCCCTGGCCCAATCAGCGGCACGGGGGAGGGGGGGGGTGGGGGTGGGGAGAGAGAGGCCTTACGAATGCTCGGTTAGAGAGAGTCTTAATAATGATTAGGGCAAAAACGTAAAAGGAAAATATTAGTGTATTGAGTTATATATTCGTATGTGTGTATGCTTTTTTTGTTTGTTGTGTTTTTGTTTGTTTGTTTGTGTGTGTGTGTGTGTGTGTGTGTTGTGTGTGTGTGTGTGTGTGTGTGTGTGTGGTGTGTGTGTGTGTGTGTGTGTGTGTGTGTGTGTGTGTGTGCGTGCGTGCCGCGTGTGTAACTCAAATACACCTGATTGAAAAAGAGAAAAAAAAAAACATCATGGAAACCCTAAACCAAAAAAAAAAAAAAAAAAACTGCACGAAAGAACCCAAGCATAACACAACTCCCCCCTCCCTCCCCTCCCTGTTCTACCCTCCCACCCATCCCACCTCCTCCCCCCCCCCCCACCCCACCCCCCGAGCTTCCGTAATATCTCCTGGGATAGCTTACAATACCACACGAGGAACGAACAGGTAATATCATAATCAGCCCGATGGGGTACCCCTTACCCCCTCCCCCCCCCCCTTCCCACCGCATATTTATGGCGTTCGTTGCATAATCTCGTCTCGTTCCCTGAGGCTGCTGTCTGTCTGTCGTCTCTCTCTCTCTCTCTCTCTCTCTCGTGGAAGTGTGTGTGTGTGTGGTGTGTGTGTGTGTGTGTGTGTTGCGTGCCGCGTTCTTCTCCTTCTCTTTCCATGCATATATAAACTACCTATTGTCAACCATACCTAATATTCCCCACTTACAACTCTCCAATCACACCCCCATCTACAGCAACCTCTACCCCCTTCGCCACCACTCACCCCAACCCTTCTCCCCCCCCCCACTACAAAACCCCCAACTGATCCCCACCATTCATCTACGATTCTTCCACAAGAAAAGTAAAAAATAAAAAAATAAATAATAATAAATAAAATGAAAAATCCTTCTCCTTCTTTTATCACATCGACTTTAATTAATTTGATCGCGGATTCCAAGCAACACAGGATGAAATCATACGCGCTCATTCATCGGTTTAACTCACAATCGGCAAATCACTCTTTCCCTATCTCCCCTTTATGCTAATAATAAAAGAGCAGGTGCATCCATATTTCATTGCATACCTGGTGTAATCAGAATTATTTTAATTACTATCCCTGTTTGAATTACTATTACTGGTAGTAATATCGGAATGATGAAAGTC
>NW_020869724.1:496164-506164 GCF_003789085.1 Penaeus vannamei | reverse complement strand
GGGGGCAGAAACCATAAAGAAAACGGACACACGAATGAGGTCAAGGGAGGTCAAACGACTGCAGGGGAGAACGCGGTCGGGTGTGGGCGGTGCAAAACAAAGCCAAAGCCGTAGCCAGGTGCGAGGAAGCGAACACCCGAGAGAGCGCGGGCGAGACCCCAATAATAGAATGGAAGTTGCGAGTCAAAAGAGGAATAAAAAGAAAGAAATAAAAAAAAGAGAGAAAATCGTGTCACGTGACAAATGGCAATAATAAGAGTGGAGAAAGAGATGTCATGGCGTCGGATTATGAAACCCAATTACAGAGTGACATGTGCAAATGAAGGGCCATTGTGAGTAATGGAATATGTGTAATTATGTGTGTATATGAGCACACTCACGCACGCACGCACACACACACATACGCACGCACACACACACACACACACACACACCACACACACACACACACACACACACACACACACACACACACACACACACACACACACACACACACGCACACACACACACACACACACACAACACCTACCCCCATCACAACACCCTCCACCCACACACCACACCCACCCCCACCCACCCACACCCCACACACACACACACACACGCAAATCCCCACGCATATCTCTCCACCAGAAAACCCGACATTCCTCAATGAAGGTTCAAGCAATAAATGCAGATATAATAATCCGGCTTCTATTTACGGCGCGGCGCAGACAGGTGAAAGACATCCGATTACCGCGATAAAACTGCCCCGGCCGCGGAAGCCGGCCGACCGGCCATCGCGGGAGTGCCCCCCCACCCCCCTCCCCCCACCCCGTGCAAAAACACTTTTCAACGAGAGGTCGACTGACACTTGATACAAATGATTTTCTATTTTTTTTCTGTCTTACTATAATTCCCTTCTAACGATAATCATGAGCATGAATAAAATAATAATAATGATAAAATAATAATAATAACAATAATAATAAACAATATAATAACAACAACAATAAAAAATAACAATAATAATAATAACAACGACAATGTAAATCAGTCAATACCATTAAAACGTAAAAATAGAAACAAAAACCAAAAATAAAATAAAACTAATAATTGCCCTAAACTTTCCCAACTCATTAGAGCCACAAAAGGTCATTCCACCTTGGCCTTTTCCTACTCAAGATGATAATAATAATAATAATAATAATAATAATAATAATAATATATAATAATGAAATAATAATATAATAATAACAATAATAATAGCAATACTACTACTAGTGAGATAATCATAATAATATAAATAACAATATAATAATAATAAAAAAATAATAATAAATAAATAACAAATAAAAAATAGCAACAATAAATAACAACAACGCCGTAGGGTCTCGGGGCCGGCGAGGGGGAGCGGGCGAGGGAGCGCGCGGCCCGGAGACCACGTGGTGCGAATTTTAAATAATGACACGCAAACACTGCATGCTTGCAAGTGTTCCCCGCTATCAAAGGATGGACCCAAAGCACGCGGAGTGATTGTTCATGGCGGCGCAAGATGAGGTGACGGGGACATATCGGAGTCTATCCATCTTTTTGTTTTTTATTCTCTTTCTTTTTTCTTTTTTCTTTTTACTCTTGGTATTTTCTTTCTTTCTTTCTTTCTTTCTTTCTTTCTTTCTCTTCTTCTCTTTCTTTCTCTTTCTCTCTCTCTCTCTCTCTCTCTCTCTCTCTCTCTCTCTCTCTCTCTCTCTCTCTCTCTCTCTCTCTCTCTCTCTCTCTCTCTCTCTTATGACGGAATTCCGTCGGTTGTAAAAAATGAATTGCACGAGGCTCATATATTATGCCTGGCTCTACGGCGAAGGTAATCATGCTCTATATAAGTTATGTACTGTGTTAATACACACACACACACACACACACACACACACACACACACACACACACACACACACACACACACACAACACACACACACACACACACACACACAACACACACACACACACACACACACACACACACCACGCTTCACCTTATTATAACCTCCTTATCAAAAACTTCCGACTGGAATGCCGCCAAAAACCACGCCCCGCGGCTAAATTCGGAGCAAGGAAGCGACTCGAAGATGATCGGCCGAAACGTAAACAAACGAGGGACGAGGAACGCACCTGCCACAGCCGCGATCAGCTGATAACCCTCGGGAAGTGAGGGGAGACAGGTGACCCTATCCCCTTCCTTCCTCTCCACCTTAGCTCCCTCATACACAGCCTATCCTGTTTATATCCCTATCTCCTCCCTTTTCTTGCATTCCATTCTGTTCATTTCCTTTCATTCTCTGCTTATCCCTCCTCTTCCTTTCCCTCGTATATCCTCCTTCTTCCCTCTCCTACCGCTTTTATCTTCCGTCTCCCTCGCCAGTTCCCCTCTGTCCCCTCCCCCCCCCACCCTCCTTCCCTCGCCAGTTCCCCCCCTGCCCCTTCTCCCCTCCCACCCTCCTATCCCCCCCCCTGCCAGTTCCCCCCCCCTGCCCCATCTTCCCCTCCCTTTCCCTCGCAAGTTCCCCCTGCCCACCCCTCCCCCAGTCCCCCCTGCCCCCCTCCCACCCTCCCCTCGCCAGCTCCCCACTCTCCCCTCTCCTTCCCTCTGCCCTCTCCCCTCCCACCGCCCACTCGCCCCGCCCCGCCCCCCCCTCGCGCCCCAGGCCCCGCGATAAGCGATTCCCCGATGCGCCCGCCCGATAGATACCTAAATACCCAACTCACGCAATTATTCTTCGGCGAGAGAGACGAGGGAGATAAAAGGCGCTCGCGGATTCACCGATGGAGAGAGGAGAGGGGAAGGGGAAAGGGGAATAGAGGGGAAGGGAGGAGGGGAAGGGGAAGGAGAGGAGGGGGAAGGGGAAAGGGGGGAGGAGGGGGGGAAGGGAAGCGAGGAAGAGGAAGGGGGAGGGGAGTCGGCGGAAGTGATAACAGGAGCATCGACCGCGTGAATATTAATAAATCTCCGTCCCTCTCTCTCTCTCTCACGCACACACACACACACACACACACACACACACACACACACACACACACACACACACACACACACACACACACACACACACACACACATCCGCCGGCGCAGAGACTGCATTTGCACGTGGATGGATGTGGTTCATCGGCCGCTATCGGGGCAGAACCGACAGGGGCTTCGGCATATCCATGAAGCCACGTGGGAAATACAGCCTGAGTACTCTATTTCTCTATTTCGGAAGGGAGGGGGAGAGGGAGAGAGGGAGAGGGGAGGAGAGGGGTGGGGAGGGGAGAGAGAGGGGAGAGGGAGGAAAGAGGGGGGTGGGGAGGGGAGAGAGAGGGGAGGGGTAGTGGTGGGGTGGGTGGGAAGGGAGGAGGTAAGTGAGTGCGGCCTGATTTTTATCTACATTTCTTTTTTTTTTTCTCTCCTTTTTTTTCTTTTAGGATACCGGCGCATGCAAAATTCCATTCTATTCATTGAGTACTCCATTTCTCTATTTCGGAAAGAGGACGGAGGTAGATTGTTTTACCGTTTTTTCCTCTCCCCTTTTATTTCTGATTTGTTTATTTACCTCTTTTTCGGCAAGAGAGGATATACCTTATGCGTGTATGCGTGCGTGTGCGTGTCGACGTGCATGAGGGCGTGTATCTCTCTGTATACCTGACTGTCTGTCTATGTGTCTGCGTGCATGAGCGTATATGACTGTGTCTGTCTGTGGATATATTGTTATTTTACGACTCACTAATCCCATAAATTATTCGGAAGATAGTGGTTAAGGACAGGCATTACCCGCGATGAGTTATGAGTGAAAACGCGCAGGTTAAGCATGCACGGGGGATTACAGCCACGAGTAATCGCCTTTTTTATTAATCTCGCTAAGAGGATTTTCCCAGGATTGTCTGACGGATGTGACAGCGGATTCGGCCGGAGCAAGCAAGCAAGCAGGCAGGCAGGCAGGCGAGCAAACGTTCCTTCCTTTGCTGCAATGCAAGCAAAAAGGGAGGCAAAAATTCGAGGTCGATCGGCATTACCGAGACAGACAAAGTCACAAGAACAAATCCATATGCCGCTGATTCCACACAGAACGCAAGGACACACGAATGACTGACTTTCCGTACCCTCGCTCCCCCCCCCCCTCCTCCTCCCTACCTGCCTTCCTCCCTGCCTCCACCCCTACCTTCCCTCCTTCCTTCCCCATGACGTTTCTATACCTATCCCCCATCCCCATATATCATTCTTCTGCACCCCCAATCCTCTTCCCCTCCTTCCCTCCCCCTCCCTTCACCTCCCGTCTTCGTTTCCTCCCTCCATTTCCTTCTCCCCTTCGTCCCCCTCCTCCCTCCTTACCCTTCCTTCTCCTCCCTCCCTCCTCTTCCTCCCCCTCTCTCCCTTCCCCCCCTCTCCCCTCTTTCCCTCCCTTCCCTCCCTCCCTCCCTCCCTCCTCCCTCTCTTCCCTCCCTCCCTCTCACCCTTCTTCCCACCATCCCCCCTCTTCCCCTCCCCTCCCTCCCTCCCTTCCCCACCCATTCCTGTGCAGGTCATCCGTCACGCGACCACGCCAACACGCAAGGGAGAGCACGCCGACGCATGTACAGCAGGGAGGGGGAAGAGGGGAGAGGGGGAGGGGAGGGGACTCGAGCGAACAGCCGAACACCAGATCCCTTTCAAGAAATTTTCCTTACGGTCTAAACTCCCGTGCCGCTGCCTCGAAATTCCGACATACCTGCAAAGAAACGGAGAAAAAAAATGTTAGTCTAATCTTGTACGTGAATTCCACTATTAGAATTTCTATGCATTTTTTTTTGTTTATATCAGAACATGAATATAGGCTATAAGAATATAAAGAACCAAATGTATTGTTGCAGCATGAGTGAATCGACAGAAAAAACATTTATATACAGGTCTGACCCCAGAAACAAACTGTCAGGGGAAAGAATTTACTATTTTTATCTGAGTATGCAATCATGCATTCATGTTTATGTTTACCTTATGTATGTGCAAACACATAGATCTGTAATTGTAGACCTACATACATTTTTATGTGTATCTATACATAAGCAATATATATATACATATATATGTGAATGATATTTGTATGTCTACTTGAGTATACTCATATATAGTGTGTAAGAATGTACTTTAACAATGTGTATGTGCATGCATATGGATATATATACATGCCTACATACATACATATACATATATAAATATATGTATGTATGTATGTATGTATATATGTATGTATGTATATATATATATGTATGCATGTATGTATGTATTACATATGTATGTATATGAATACATGCTTATTCATATTTTTTTTTAATCTATCTACTTATACATACATACACTCATTACACATTAGCCAGCCAGGTGATGAGGTTTTCTGTATTTTTTGGTTACGCTTGTGTGCTTTGTGTACTCTGTGCTTTGGGAGTCTGAAATGCATTTGCTGATCGGAAGCTGGATAAACAATGAATAATTCCGTGATCCGCTTAACAATGATGCAGTGAGGGAGGGAAAGAGGGGGAAGGAGAGATAAGAGCAGATGAAAGATGGGGCGCAGGAGAGAAGGAAGGATAAAGAGGGAGGCTGAGCAAGAGAAAAGGGTTGGGAAAGAGTGAGTGGGTGAGTGGCGGAGAGGGAGAGGGCGAGAGAAAGATTGGCAAAAGGAAATGGAGATGGAGGAAAATGGAGAAGGAGAGAGAGAGAGAGAGAGAGAGAGAGAGAGAGAGAGAGAGAGAAGAGAGAGAGAGAGAGAGAGAGAGAGAGAGAGAGAGAGAGAGAGAGAGAGAGAGAGAGAGAGAGAGAGAGAGAGAGAGAGAGAGAGAGAGAGAGAGAGAGAGAAGAGAGAGAGAGAGAGAGAGAGAGAGAGAGATCCGAGAGAGAGAGAGAGACAGAAGACAGGCAGACAGAGCGCCGTTGATATCACAGATCCGCCCATTTACCTGAACCCGAGTCTCTGTGTGACCGCACGAAAGATCCGACAATTCACCAACATGCCAAGTCTTCCTTCCGTAATTCCCCTAAACAACCGCCGCGCAGGAGGCTTCTGCCACGCCGCCGGCACTACGGTCGACGTTCCCATAGACGCCGGACCACGGGATCACCCTAAAGAACCCCCGTGGGATAGCGCGGTCTTGGCCCCCCCACCTCCTCCGCTACAATCCGTGTCCTCGCATGCGACATTCGGGTCACGGAACCATCTGACCGGCCGTGTGCTCGCCGACCCGTGCCGCCGGACCAAACGCTAACCACTCCCGCTGGCTCGAGGCGTCCTCCTGCCCCCGCTGCCCTCCCTCCCTCTCTATCCTACCCTCCGACCCCCTCCCTCCCCTCCCCCTCCGTGGCCTTTCCCCCCTGCCCCCTATCCTCTTCGTATCCTATCCCTTCCCCCCCCTTCCCTCCCTCCTTCGGATCCTACCCTCTGTCCCCCCTCTCCTTCCTCTGTATCCTCCCCCATCCCTCTTTATCCCATCCTTCCTATTCCCTTCCCGTCTTCTATCCTTCCTTCCTTCAGTCTACCCTCTTCCATCTCTTTCCTTCCACCACACAGCCCTCACTACATCTTCTCCTCCCCCCTCCCCCCTCCATCCTGGCATCCTGAGACGCGAGATCAGACTCCTAATGTTTCTCTCTTTCCTTCTCTGTCTCTGTCTCTACTCCTAAACAGAGAGTTTAATTTGAGCTACTCTCTCTCCCCCCCTCTCGCCTCTCTCTCTCTCATCTCTCTCTGTCTCTCATGTCTCTCTCCTCTCTCTCTCTCTCTCTCTCTCTTCTCTCTCGTCTCTCTCTCTCTCTCTCTCTCTCTCTCTCTCTCTCTCTCTCATTCTCTCTCTCTCTCTCATTCTCATCTCACTCACTCATTCTCTCTCTCTCTCTCTCTCTCTCTCTCCTTTCTCTCTCTCTTTTCTCTTCTCTCTCTCTCTCTCTCCTCTCTCTCTCTCTCTCTCTCTCTCTCTCTCTCTCTCTTCTCTCTTCTCTCTCTCTCTCTCTCTCAATCTCCTTCTACTCTCCATATCCAACCCTCTACTCCATATCCAAACAAAACCACGAGACCCCGAACCGCCGTATCCACAACGATACCAACGCACCGAGAAATACCAAGCGAAATACCAAGCAAAATCCCTCTCTCCCCCCTCCCTCATCCACCTACTTCTCTCCACCTTCCCCACTCTTCCTACCCCCTCTCCACCTTTCCCCACTCTCTACCCCTCTCCACCCTCCCCCACTCTCCCAACCCCTCCCACCACTCTCCCTACCCCTCTCCCCCTCCCCCACTCTCCCTAAGGAATGAGGGAAAAAAGAAAAAAATAGTCAGAAAAAACAATAATAGTTCGATGGAGGAAAACTGAAAGACAAACCAAGAAAAAAAATAACAAACAAACAAAGCCCCCCCAAAAAAAAAAAAAAAAAAAGGAAAAGGTAGTCTTCTCTCTCCCCCCCCACCACCCCACCCCAACACACCTTCATTTACAGGGGGGAGGGGAAATCCCCCCTTCCGCCCTGCTTGATGGCGCCTTCTTGTTAAATCAGCCACTTTAATGCGCCCAAGTAATGCCACAAAAGAAACGAGCTAATTTCGAGGGTACAAAAGATAGAGGCAGCTGTTTGCATGTTTACCCGAATTACGCGATATATATATATAGTTATCAGTAATTAAACCCGGACTGGGGAGGCCGGCGAGGGGGGGGGAATGAGATGGGGAAGGCGGAGGGGCAAGGAAAGGGAGAGGGAGGGGAGGGAAGGAAGGGAGGGAGGGGCAAGGGGAAAGGGGAAGGAAAGGGGAAGGCAGGAAGGGAGGAAAAGGGAAAGGGAAAGGTAGGAAGGTAGGGAGGGGGAGCTAAGGAAAAGAAAGAGAGATGGGGCAAGGAAGGGAGGGAGCAAGGGGAAAGAAAGAGAGGGGCACGAAGGAAGGGGGAAGGGGAAAAGGAGGAAAGGGGGAGCGATTTTAACATTCTACAACCGTATGTTATTAACCTGCGCATTTGCAAGTTGTCACGCACGGACGCCACTGCCACGTGATGGAGACGAGGGCAATTTCAGCCAGAAGCGACAACTTCATCCCGCTTCATTATGAATCTCTATATACATAAATGCATACATATATTATGTGCATACCATACATACGTACATATATATATATATATATATATATATATATATATATATATATATATATATATATATATATATATATATATATATATATATATATATATATATATATATAATATATATATATATATATATACATACACACACACACACACACACACACACACACATTTTGTAATACAAGCAAACAAATAAGCAAACCCACAACACACAGACACCCCCCCTCTCTCTCCCTCCCCTCTCCCTCTCCCTCCCTCCCTCAACCTCCCCCTCTCCCTCCATCGACTTTTTTCGTCGTCATACCAGAATCTGTTACAGAAGCCAGTACAAACCAGACTAGTTGAATGAAGATCACTCCACGATTGGAATTGAAATTGCTCTCATTTGATAACGGCTTCAGGAAGTATACTAAATGTCAATCGAACAAGTTGATATCTCTCTTCTCTTCTCTCTCTCTCTCTCTCTCTCTCTCTTCTCTCTCTCTCTCTCTCTCTCTCTCTCTCTCTCTCTCTCTCTCTCTATATATATATATATATATATATATATATATATATATATATTATATATATATATATATATAGACGACGGTAAAAATCACGAAATCCGTGGTAATGATACTTAATTTGAATGTAACAAACGCTTTTATATGTAATTCCGTCTCACCATGTGAGAAGCAAGACAAAACGAAAGAAAAAAAAACTTGCTAAGTCATCTCCGGATTATCTTTGACGCCGAGAAAGACAAAAAAGACAAAAAAGACAGAAAAAAAGAAGTAAAAAAAAAATCTTAGCTGCAACACCAGAGCAATGCACGTTGCAAATCTTCTTAACGTCGCAGATAACCAGAAATAATAATCTTTTCACGCTATTAATAACACAATTCCAAAGTACATTTCCTCCCCCAAAATATTTCCGTTCGCCATTCAAATATCCCTCCCTTCCCTTCCCCTCTTTCCCCCCAAACACTATCCTCCCTTCCCCTTTCCCTTCCCCTTCCCCCCAAACACTCATCCCCCCTTTCCTCTTTATCCCCCTCCCTTTTTTCCTTCTCCCCTTTTTCTCCTCTTCTCTCCCTTCTCCCCTCTTTTCTCTCCGCCTTCTCCTCTTTTCCACGAGTTCAGATCCTGGAGAAACCTATTTAATCAGAGAAACTAAGACAACCGCGTCACCAACGGGACACGCAGTAATTACACCCCCATTATTCAGGTAGCCAGACAAGCGAGTGTTCCACGAGAAAGGAAATATGAAAAAAAGAGAAAAAAAAAGGAAAACAAAAATGTACGGAGGAGAACAATGGCGGGAGGTGGATTCACAAAGGAGGGGGGAGAGAGGAGGGGGGAGGGCAGGGGGAGAGAGGAAAGAAGAGAATAAGTGTGAGTGATGTGAGAGAGAGAGAGAAGAGAGAGAGAGAGAGAGAGAGAGAGAGAGAGAGAGAGAGAGAGAGAGAGAGAGAGAGAGAGAGAGAGAGAGAGAGAGAGAAGAGAGAGCAAAACAAAGAAAGACAAGACAGAAGAAACACAGAGAGAAAAAAACAGACAGTGGACAGAAAAGGAGAGAGAGGACAGAGAAGGAGACAGAGACAGAAAAGGAGGAGAGAACAGAGAAGGAGAGAGAGGACAGAGAAGGAGAGAGAGGACAGAAAAGAGAGCGAGCCAGAGAAGAGAAGAGAGAGAGGACAGAGAAGGAGAACGAGGACAGAAGAGAGAGAGAAATCACAAGAGACGAGAGAGAGCGAAGGACGAGGCTCCATCACCCCGCTTCCCGCCGGGCCCGGTTGAGTCGGCAATGACAGCACCGTGTTTGCTCTGCCCGAATTAGTCTAGTCACTCTCACCCTGACACGCTCTCCCGCCCGCCCCCTCACTGTCATTCCCCCGCTCTTCCCCC
>NW_020869724.1:486164-493664 GCF_003789085.1 Penaeus vannamei | reverse complement strand
CCCCCCCAAAAAAAAAAAAAAAAAGAGAGAGAGAGAGAGAGAAGGGCGAGGAAAGGCCTTTGTTAGGATAAACGAAACGACCCTTGCCGTAGAAGACAGTGTGCTGCCGCGGCTCGCTAACAAAAGGCGGCGAGATTTACATTCCGCTCTCACTCATCGCCAAACAACGACCAGTTCCACGCCCCCCCCCCCCCCGACGACCTCTCGTTAGGTAAAGGGGTCAGGCGGGGCGGGGGCGAGAGTCGTGACCTCCTGGAACGACGGCGGTAGGTCAGCTCTCCCCTTTTCCCCTACCTTTCTCTCCCTCTGTCCCTTGTCTTGTCCCTTTCTCTTTCTTTTTTTCTCTTTCCCCTACTTCTCTTCTACTATCCTTATTCCTTCCCCTTCTCCTTCCCCTTCCCCTACCTCATTCCCCATATCCGTCTCCTTTTTTCTTTCTCCTTCCTCTTCCTCTTCCTCTATCCCTTTCCCTTCCCCTACCCATTTCCTTCCCCTTCCCCTTCTTCCCCATCATAAGGCATTACGTGGGGGCTCTGAGGATCACCCCCCCCCTAGTACACTCACTCGCACATTTGATCTCTTGAAAAAAAAATAAATAATAAATAAGAAATAAAAAACACAAAATAAGAAAATAAAAAAAGCGATTCCCCAAAAGTCCTTAAATCTACCCCCTCCCCCCCCCCCTACCCCCGACCGAAGAAGGGTGATGGGCCAAGAAAACCATTTCTTTTCTCTTTTTTTTTCTTTATAAATATCTTACTCTTCCTTTTTTTCCCTCCCTTCCTCAAAAACTCCTGACATAGGCTTTTAGCTAATACTCGCGCCGGCCGTGGAAATTTTGCCGAGTTGGAATGTAAAACTGGAGCGGCGAACGGGAGAAGGGTTAAGCTCCCTGCTAACATAGGAGACAAAGGAGGTTAAAGGAGAGGGCCGCAGGACTGACAAAGGGACCTTCACCGCAGCAAAATGAGTTCCGCCTCGTGTGTATTTCCCCCTCTTTTTTTCTCTTTCTCTCTTTTTTTTTCTCTCTCTTTCTTTTAGCATATAATATTCTACACTCCCTTGCTTTATCTGCTTTATGATCTGTACGCCATGGGGTCACGTGACGTGCTTTCCCTCAACCTTGAAGTCAGGGAGAGTTTAGAGACTGATCATCAACCGAAAGCAAAAGCAAGGACGAGCAGTGCTTGACGTCGAAACAAATGCCAAGCGCTGGCGGCGTTTACGCGAAACTCACCCTTTTAAACCACCTCTCTTCTATCTCCTAACCTACTCAAAAAAAAAAAAAAAAAGAAAGAAACAAAAATCATAACAAAGCTCGACAGTGCTACGTACACCCACGCCGCCAGCCAGCCACTCTCCCGCACTTTTCTTACGCCATCTCGCTAAATCAACGCTAAAATCAACGCTAAAAAGAGAGATAAAACGCAGCAATGAAATCGCCGCCAACGCCACATTATGCGCGGACGTTACCACTGCTTGTAAAGTGCCTGTGCCAGAAACCAACGTAAACTCGTAAAATTTCCAAAACCAAGACGGGCACCCCCTCCTCCTCCTCCTCCTCCTCTTCTTTTTATTCTTATTTTTTCTTCTTCTCTTTCATTTTGCTTCTCCTTTCCTCATCCTCTTCCTCTTCCTCTTCTTCTCCCTCTCCTACTTCTCCTCCTAAACTTCCCATCCCATACGTACTTATCCCGCGGCACGACCTACCCCATAAAACAGCTGACCACTCGACATAAGCGCGTACCACCACGAGTTGTTTTAGCACGCGTCCATAACACCACGTATCTTTTCTCAATGTATACGATCTCTCTGTCCGGACTCCTACGTTACTCCCAACCCCCCAACCCCACCCCACTCCCGACCCCTTCTTCATTCTATTATCTGTAACGCACGTTCCACTCCGAGCATTTCTCACTCTCACTTTCACTTTCTCTCTCTACCTCTTACTCCCTTTCTCTACCTCTCCCTCTCTAGATATCTTTCCCTCTCTCTTATTCCCCTCTTCTTTTTTCTCCTTTTCTCTCTTTTCCCCCTCTTTCTCTTTTTTCTCCTCTCCCTTTCTCCCTCTCTCCCTCCCCCGGCGCATTCGCATACCATGATACAGCGCCGACGTGAGACCACGTGCGTCCGTGACCGTGAACGGACACCGATTACGAAGCCATCACAGCGTGTGTGGTACGTCCACGAATTAGGAGAGAGCCCAAGTACGCCCTGTGCAAGTGTACAGTACGTGTCCGTGGCGTGGGTGGCCCAGCATGCACGCCAGCCTCTCGCCCCGCACGGAGATATGAGCAGCATTGTACGGAGTCACTGTAGCATGAGCACATGTGTCTGGCGTTGGCGATGGTGCTGCTGGCGAAGGTGGAGGAGGAGGATGGGAGGAGGAAGGAGGAGCAGAGGAGGAGGGGATGGGGAGAGGAAGAAGGGAATGGCGAAGAGGAGAAGGAGGAGAGGGAGAGGAAGAGGAGGATGAGAAGGATGAGGTGAAGGATGGTGAGGAGGAGGAAGAAGAAGAAAGGAGATGGAGGAGGAAGTGGAAGGGTGGAGGATGAGGAAGAAGAAGAAGAGGAGAGTGAGGAGGAAGTGGAAGGGTGGAGGACGAGGAAGAGGAGGAGGGGGAGGCGGAGGAAGAAGAAGAGACAGGCGAGGAGATGGAGGAGGCGCTGGGATATAACTTCATAGCGCTGTAATGATTATAATCACGGCGAAACTTTTAAAACCGTAATCCAGCTTCATTCCATCCTCCCCCTCCTCCCTCCTCCTTTCCCCCCTCCCTCCCTCTCCCTCTCTCACCCATGCGCAACCCCAACCACTGCACCGCCATCACAGACAATCCCCAATTCGAAAGAGGAGAGAAATCTAATCCAAATCCATAGAAAAAGGGGAATATCTTATCCCCCATCACCCCTCCCCCCTCCCCTTCCTTCCCTCCTCTCCCCCTTCTCCCCTATCACCGAAATCTCGCAATCAGGTTAAAAATACGGCCGACCCCCGCATAAAGCTTACTTAATAAAATATTCTTCCTCCCCCCTACGCCCATACAACACCTCTGACGTCAACCCTTCAATTTTTCACCCTCGCGCGCCCCTCCACCCCGTCATCACCCCCTCCCCTCCCTAATCTCCTATCCCTCTCCCTCTCCCTCCTACTCCCACTCCCCCTACAACACATCCCCATATCCTACACCTACCTACACCCCTTCTCTAACCCAAGACCCCTTCCACCTCTACCCTTACTCTCCTACTATCGACCCCACCACTACCCTTACCTCCCTACCCTCTCGTCCTCACCCCACCTATTTCCCACGTCCCCAACCCACTACCCTTACCTCTCTACCCCATCCCTATCCCAACACCCCTCCCTACACCAATACCCCTCCACCCCTACCTAAACCTCCCTCCCCTACCCCTCCTACCCTTCCCTCACCTCCCTACCTTCCCTACCCTACCCCTCACCTCCTCCTACCCACACCCCTTCCTTACCTAATACCCCCCCCTACCCCCCTCACCCCCTCCCTATCTAGCGGTTACCTCGGTGGGCTTAATGCAAGGCCCAAATGATTAATTATATTGGCGGTGAGGGAATTGCGAACGGCATGCTAACACGCAATGCCCAGCGGCGCTTACAGCTTTCCTTGGGGAATATTTTCCTTCTTTAGCCTCCCTCCTTCCCCTATCTTCCCCTTTTTTCTCCTTTTCTTCCTTCTTTTTATCTCTATCATTCGATTTTTTCTATTTTTTTGTCCTCTTTCTTCCATTTTCCTTCTTCCTTCTTTTCCTATCTTGCCTCACCTTCCCCATCTTCCCTTTCTACTCTCCTCCTTTTCTCTCAATCTTCTATCCCTCTTCTTCTCTTCTTTCACCTTTCCCTTCTCCCCTCCTCCTTCTTTTCCTTATTCCCTAACCTCATTTCCCGCGGAGTTTCGCTTTTCCCGTTTAGCGTCTGTTTTATATTTCCTCTTTATTATTTTTTTCTTATCACTCTCTCATTCTTTCTTCTTCTAAAGTCATTCCCCTCATTCCCTCTCAACGTTATTAGGTAATAACTAAAACCTATGGACATGAATATATATTAGGTAAGATGAAAATGCTAAAGATGAAAAAAATAAATATCATAAAACCTATAACAAAATCGGGAAAAGAAAAGAAGAAGAAGAAGAAGAAAGGATGTGTCCTTTGAGTCCGGCGAAAGAAGGGCGAAGCAACACGAGGAGGATGCCGTACAAGTGAACAGAGAAAGACGTAATAAAAGTGGGGAAGAAAAGCTACAAAAAAGAAAAAAAAATACGTATAAAAGAAGAGAACAAAATATCTTTATAAAAAGGAAGAAATACTAACAACAGCAACAGCAATAACAACAGTAAAAACTACCATCAAAATCAATAACATAAGACATATCAGAAAACAAAATAAAACCACAATAACAACAACAAAAACAATAAGAAGACCCCCCCCTTAAAAAACAAGAAAACAGGAATACAATAAAACAAAAGCATAATAAAAATAAAAAACAACAAAAACAACAACAACAACCCCCCCATCCTTTAAAAAAAAAAACAAGAAAACAGGCATACAATAAAACAAAAGCAAAATACAAAGACCAGTGACGGCGCTATCGGTCTAGCAGTGCCTGGAAACCTTACGAGATAAGAGATACAAAGCTTAGCGAGGGATTGGGGGAGAGGGGGTGGGGGTGGGGTGGGGTGGGTGGGGTGGGGTGGGTAGGCCTAGGCTGTGGCACGTGCAGTGGTCGGCGGAGTTGATTCTGTAATGGTGTATGATGATCGTGTATGGTGCATGAGGATGGTGTATGATGATATATGATGGTGTTTGGTGCTGGTTTATGATTATGGTGTATGGTGATAGCGTACAGTGTATAACGAAGGGTGTATGGAGATGGTGTATGATGATGGTGTATGATGATGGCATATGGTGATGGTGTACGGTGATGACGTACAGTGAATGTTGGTGGTGTACAATGCATGATGATGGTGTATGGTGATGGTCAATGATGATGGCTGTCGTGATGATGCAATGACCTTCCCTTTTATAGTGTTATAATGGTGATAAGAGTAACCATAACAACGATGATGAAGAAGGAATAACCTAATAAACAAAGACGATTTTCAAAACGCTAATGACGGCAATTAGGAAGACAGTGGTGACGCCGATAATGGAAATGACGATAACGAGGGGGTAGTGCAAATAATTAAGATAATAGCGATTTCTAATAATTATGCGAACTTTAATTTGCTAATTAAGTAATGTGTCCATTACGAAAATAAAACGGTGAAAAATATGACGAAAGCACGGAATGCAAATAGGAAGATAAAGGGAGGGAAACCGGGGGAGGAAATGTCATAAAAAAGGAATTAAATAGATAAATCCCAAATGACACACAAATGCACACACGCACACGCACACACACACACACACACACACACAACACACACACACACACACACACACACACACACACACACACACACACACACACACACACACGTGCACCCTTATATACATACACAAACACACACACTTATACACATTCACACACACACAAACACACACACACATACACACACACACACATATATAGATATTCATAATAAATTACAAACAAAAAATAAGAAAACATTTGAAGACGAAACACCTCGGTGAGCCTAATAGACAAAATACGAAGATTAATAATTAATAATCGCTGTACATACAAATACCTCCTAAGATCACAAGAAGAGGAAGAATAGGAAGAGAAGGAAGGAGTGCTTCCTCCTAAGGGCGCAGGAGGAGAGGCAGAAGCAGAAGGCGAGGGGGAGAGGCAAGCAAGCGTTCACGAGGGGGCGCTGACAGGCAAGATCACTGCGTGTGGGTGAAAAGGAAAGAAAGAAAGAGGAAGGTAGAGAGAAAGAAGAGAGAGAGGAAGAGGAAGGAAGGAAGGAGAGAGAGAGAGAGGAGAGAGAGAGAGAGAGAGAGAGAGAGAGAGAGAGAGAGAGAGAGAGAGAGAGAGAGAGAGAGAGAGAGAGAGAGAGAGAGAGAGAGAGAGAGAGAGGGCGAGAGAGGAGAGGAGAGGGAGAGGGAGAGGGAGAGGGAGAGGGAGAGAGAGAGAGAGAGAGAGAGAGAGAGAGAGAGAGAGAGAGAGAGAGAGAGAGAGAGAGAGAGAGAGAGAGAGAGAGAGAGAAGAGAGAGAGAGAAAGTAAAAAAGGACAATATAAAAAAACAAACAAAAGAAGAGAGAGAGAGAGAGATCTAAAAAAAAAAAGACAAAGTACAGAAGAAGAGTTTAAGAAAAAATTAAACAAAAAAAAAAACGCAAGCTGAAATAAGGGGAAACACGATATGAGAACGAGGGGAGAGACGGGAACAGAATAACTCTCCTAAAAAAAAAAACGAAAAGAAGGAAGAAGGAAAAATGGAGAACATAAAAAAAAGAGAGAAAAGGAAGCGCGTGCAGAGGGGAATTAAGGAATTGTTGTGAGCGGGAATTTCTATATCACGACTGAAAAATGACTATATATGGAAATTTGGAAACAGTAGTTCAGAACGGGAGAGAGACAGGTTTGAGAACTTCCAACAGGGAGCGGAAAGAGGTGTATATATAGAGGAAAAAAAGGATCAATTTACGATGAAATGCGAGGGAAGGAGAGGAAGACAGACAGAAAAGGAGGGAAGGAAAGTTGGAAGGAGGAAGTGGGGAAAGGGAGGGAGAGAGGGAAGAGAGGGAGAGAGGGAGAGAGGGAGAGAGGGAGAGAGGGAGAGAGGGAGAGAGGGAGAGAGAGAGAGAGAGAGAGAGAGAGAGAGAGAGAGAGAGAGAGAGAGAGAGAGAGAGAGAGAGAGAGAGAGAGAGAGAGAGAGAGAGAGAGAGAGAGAGAGAGAGGAGGCGGGGGGGGTATATGCGAACTCCTTATGGACGAAGGGAGTGTATGATTACCGAACACCGCAAAAGTAAGGAAAGAGGGAGAGAGGAAGAGAAAGAAAAGTGATAGAGAAGGGGAAGGCGGACAAAAGAGGGAGATATTACAGGTAGGGTAGGTGGAGGACAAAAAAAAAAAAAAAGAAAAAAAAAATAGAGTGATGGAAGAAGACGGGGAGAAAGAAGAGAAGGGAAAAGATGATAAAGAGAAAGAGAAGGGGAGGCGAGACACCACGCAGAGAAAGGTCAAAACATAAAAAAAAAAAAAAAAATGCGGGACACGATTAAATTAAAAAGCAGAGTGAGAAAGAAAAAAAAAGAAAAAGAAAAAAAAAGCGAGGGAGAGAATGTAGAGAAAAGAGGATTGACGACCAAGGACATAAACGTCAAGGGGAAGCGTAGGGGGAGAGAGAGTAAGGGTGCAAAATTTTATTCGAAGTGGGCGAGGGGAACGGGAAAAATGGGCGTGAGTGCGGACGAGTCAGGAGGGCGTGAGGGCGTGTGGGCGCGCGAGAGGGCGAAGGAAAGTCCCCGTCTCAGCCCACCCCCCCCCCCCTTCCTTCCTTCCTTCCTTCCTCCCTCCCTCCC
>NW_020869724.1:448664-481164 GCF_003789085.1 Penaeus vannamei | reverse complement strand
AATAATATGACAGTGACTATTAATTAGATTGGTAATTAATCTCTACGAAAGCAAGGCTTATATTACAATACGAATAGATTATAGGAAAGAGGGAGGGAGAGGAAAAGGAGAGGAGAAAAAGGATGATGATGATGGAGATAGAAGATAAGAAGGAGAAGAAAAAGTAGAACAATTAAGACAAGATAAAGGAGGAGGAGCAAGAGGAAATGAAAAAAGAAAACAAACCAAAAGAAAAAGAAAAATGAGAAAGAAAATAAAACAAGAAGAAGAAGAAGAAGTAGAGGGAAATTAAAAAAGGAGATGGAGAAAGATAGGGGGATAAGGGAGGGAGGGAAGGAGAGAAGGAGGGAGGAGGGGGGGGGGTCTTTTGTCAGTCCATGTGGAAAGACCTTCTGGAATCGCAATCCCTAAATTCCTAATTGGATTTTTTCTCTTTTTTTCCTCCCATTTTTTTCCTCCTCGCTTTCTTGTCCTCCTACAATTCTTCCTACACGCACGATACGTCTAGAAATCCTAGGAATGAGAACACGACAATTCATTCTTTAGATAATCTTGGTGTTTAATCACGATTTTACTCGAAATAAGTATTCACTCACTCAGTATTAAAGTAATAGTGATAGTAACAATAATAATAACATTAACAACAAAATAAACAATAATAACATTTGATAATAATAATAATATAATATTGATAGCAACAATAATTAATAACGGTAATAATCAACAATACAATAATACTATAAAAATTAATTCATTGCACATGAATTAATTAAAATGTGAATTTCACTCAATGCAAAGCGCATATTTATGGTGGGGGGGGGGGGAGAGGAGGGGGAAGGGAGGGGTTGAGGAGGGGGGAGTGGAGGGGAGGGGGAGAGGGAGGGGGGAAGGGAGGGAGAGGAGAAGAGAGGTGGGGGGGAAGAGGGAGGGAAAGGGGAGGGGAGGAAGAGGGAAAGGGGTGAGGAAGGAGGGGGGAGGAAGCGGAGGTAGGGGAGAGAGGGGGAGGATGGGAGAGAGGATGGAGGAGGAGAGGAGGGGGGGGATGGGAGGGCCGAGTGGGGGAAGGGGATCCGATGAGAATTACCGCACCATTTCCAACCTAAAAAAACTCCTTTTTTAATCATACCAAAATAATAATGATAATAAGCTTTTAATAACACCAAATCCTACAAGAACCCCTCCCCCCAAAAAAAAACAGCAACAAAGAACAACAAAAGCATTAAAAAAATCAAGAAAGACTTTTTCTTTGAATGAGAACAGAAAGAAAAAAAAAGAAAGAACGAAAAAAAAAACTTTGAATTCCCTGCCAAAAATACGAGAAAGACGAAGACAGCGACCCGTTAAGAAAATGAGGGAGCAGCGCGAAGGCCTCCGAAAGCCGCTTTATGAGGTTCCTGGTGCAAGTGTCTCGGTCGGGGAGGGAGGAGGAGGAGGAGGGGAGGAGGGGAAGGAGGAAGGGGGGCACTGACTCTGCTGTCTTCTTGTAAGTGGGGGGGAGAGGGGGAGGTTGAGAGAAAAAGAGAGAGGAGGAAGGGGGAGGGGTGAGTAGGAGAGTGAGCGAGAGAAGGGAGAAGGGAGAGAGAAGAGCGGTGAGGAGAAAGGGAGAAGCGAGCGAGGAAGGAGAGGGATGAGAGACGAGTAGGGAGGAGAGTGAAGAGAGAGGGAGTGGGAGAGAGAAGAGAGTAAAAGGTGAGGAGAGAGGGAAATAAACATGAGGGAGAGAGGGGAGAGCGTGGGGGAGAGGAGATAACAAGAGGGAGAGAGGAGAAGGCGAAGAGGTAGGGGAGAGGAGAGGAGTGTGAGGGGAAAGTGAAAGATAAGTGTATTACGGGAACAGTGATGAGACAAGGGAAAAAGAATTGGTAGAAAAGGAGGAAAGCATGAGCAAGGAGAGAAGACATAAGATAAAAACAATGAACAAGGGAGAGGGAAGAAAGAAGGAAAAGAACAAAGGAACCAAGAGCGAGAGCATTCGGAGAGAGGAGAGAGGAGGAGAAAGGAGAAGAGGGAAGAAGAGAGAAGAAGAGGGAAGGAGGAGGGGAGAGGAGAAGGGTAGAATGAAGGGGCCTGGAAATGGAAAGAAGAGACCGAGGAGAGGGAAAAAGGGGGAAAGACGAAACGAGATGAGAAATGAGAGCGGGATGAGCTTCCTCCTCACCTCATTTACTTCGCAATTCTTCAATGCATACACATTACTACCTATTCAAAACTATTCAGAGAGAAAGAGAGTTAAAAATAAAAAAGTACATAACAATCATAACCTCGTTACAACTACACCAAAGTCACACTCAAAAATAAAGAAGAAGAGAGAGAGAGAAGAGAGAGAGAGAGAAGAGAGAGAGCAGAGAGAGAGAGAGAGAGAGAGAGAGAGAGAGAGAGAGAGAGAGAGAAGAGAGAGAGAGAAGAGAGAGAGAGAGAGAGAGAGAGAGAGAGAGAGAGAGAGAGAGAGAGAGAGAGAGAGAGAGAGAGAGAGAGAGAGAGAGAGAGAGAAGAGAAAGAGAGAGAGAGACGAGAGAGAAAACGTGAAAATAGTGACGGAAATCCTCTCCCTCCCCCTCCCCCCCCCTCGCGATGGCACCCGGCATGGCACACGCACGCCCGCGACGCCTTTCCTCGCGAGGTGACGCCCATTTGCATGAATTATCAGCCCCTTTTCCCTTCCTGTTTCCCCGACCTTATTCCCACCCTTTTCCTTCCTCCTCTCTTTTACCTTCCTCCCCTTACTTCTCCTCTTCCCCTTGCCTCTCCTCCTTTCTTTATTCTACTTTACCTTCTTATTCTCTTTCTCCCCTTACCCCTCTTCTTCCCCTTGCCTCTCCTCCTTTCTTTATGCTACTTTACCTTCTTATTCTCTCTCTCCCTTAACCCTTCCTTCGCACTCTATTCTCGTCGTGTTCTTACCAATTTGTGAAATAAAGGATTAAAGAAAAATCCTTAGCCCTTGTTTCATCATCATCATAATCATCTTCTTTTTCTTCTTCGAAATTTTGGACATAGGCATATATAGAGAGAGGTTGACGGAAAAAATAAAATAATAATAAGAAGAAAAGAACAACTATGATAATGACGACGGTGGTAAGAAAAAAAATGAGGAGAGAGTGAACGACCAAATTTGCTGCCGTCAGGTTCATTAAAAAGGAGAGACAGAGAACGCGTGAAGGGGGGGGGAGGGAAGGAAGGGAGGGAGGGAGGGAGGGAGGGAGGGAGGGAGGGAGGGAGGGAGAGGGAGGGAGGAAGGAGGGAGGAGGGAGGGAGAGGAGGAGGGAGGAGAGGGAGGAGAGAGGGAGAGAGGGAGAGAAGGGGAGGGAGGGAGAGAGGAAGGAAGAGTGAGGGAGGAAGGGAGAGGAGGGAGAGAAGAGGGGGAAGAAGGAAGTAGGGAGAGAGGGAGGGAAGGAAGGAAGGAGGGAGGGAGAGAAGAGGAGGGAAGAAAGGAAGTAAGGAGGGAGGGAGGGAGAGAAAGAGGAGGGAAGAAAGGAAAGAGGGAGGGAGAGAAGGAGGGAGGGAAGAAAGAAAGGAGGGAGGGAGGGAGGGAAGGAAGGCGGGAGAGTACAATGTGTCTTTCTCCTCTTGAACACTAGTTAAAATACCCATTTACATGCGTCATGGCTACGCGGCCACGCCTGGATGCTGCTAGAATTGTATCAAACTCACAAATCTGTGTGTGTGTGTGTGTGTGTGTGTGTGTGTGTGTGTGTGTGTGTGTGTGTGTGTGTGTGTGTGTGTGTGTGTGTGTGTGTGTGTGTGTGTGTGTGTGTGTGAGGGAGGCGGCGAGTTTCCAGGGAGTAAGTGTGTAGAGGTTTTGACTAGCGGGAGGGTGGGAGGAGGATGGTGTGGGCGGGGAGGGAAAGTGAGAGGAGGAGGGGGGGTGAGGGAGGGGAGAGGAGTGCTGACTCCACCGGATTTGCATCTCATTTTTAACGGTGTTCTCCTCGGTTAACACCCCCTACCCATCACTCCCTTCCTCCTCCTTCTCCTCCACCACCACTACCACCTCCTCCTCCTTTCTCCATCCCCCCATCCTCCTCCACGTCCTTCCTCCCATCCTCCTCCTCCTCCTCTTTCCCCTGCCCTTCCACCTCTCCTCCACTCCACCTCCTCCACCTCCACCTCCACCTCCCTCCTCCTCCTCCTCCACCCCCTCCTCCTCCTCCTTTCCTCCTCCTCCCTCTTCGTGTCAAAGACCTGGAAACTGGGTCCTGACAGGTGTTTCTGGAGCACGTCCAATGGCTGTATGGTCGAGGGGAGTCGAGAAAGTTTCAGCTAATGTCGGCAATGACTTCATCTTTATATAAAAAAAAACTGCAATCAATTTCCCCAATCTATATCTGATCTATTTATGAATCCTTCGTTATCTATCAGCCTCTCCAATAGCATCCAGCGTCAGCATCATCCAACGGCAAGTATGATCCATTCTCTCATCCATCCATCTCTTAATTCACAAAATCTACGAACCCGAACACCTTAAACTTTATCCATCCACTCAATCCAACTCATCCTTATCTTATCTCTCTTCCTCGATGCCATCTGCATCATCAGCATTTCCCTCTCTCCCGTCCTACCTTCATTCTCTCTCTCTCTCTCTCCTTTCTTCCTTTCCTCCCTTCCTCTCCTCCTCTCTTCCTTTCTTCCTTCCACCATTACCGCCCTTGCAAACCCAATAATTGCTTTTCCTCCCAAACTCACTGTCACAGAATTCCTATAATTAAAACCACGGTACTTGCCTCCCTTTAATCTGCTTAAGTAATTGAAAACTATTAATTATAATTCCCTCCTCTTTTTTTTAACCTCTTCTTCGTCTCCCTTCCTCCCTTTCCCCGCAGGATGTCATTGTTTCCCATCTGATCGAATGCCTATCGATCTCCCAAGCCTTAGGATTCATCTCCTCCACTGAATCCTAATTTAATGATGTTGATGCTGGACAAACGACTGCTAAGAGACATCCTCGGCCGGGGTCGTGGCGGTCGAGCGGTTTTATGGAGCGGAATGACGAAGCTCTGGACGACGGCGGATGCTGGCACGACAGGTAAACATCCATAAATACAAATGCCAACCACAGAATAATAATAATGGTAATATAGCTATAATTACTGCTAGTACTACTGCTAATTATGACAAAATAAGACTAACAATAACACCAACTAAAATAATAATAATAATAATAATACAAAAATAAGAACAATAATAACAACATTATTAACAAAATAATAATAACAACGACAACACCAAAAGCAATTATGGTGATATATTGATATAGCAAGAAACAGCGCTAACAATAGAATCTTTCCACCTAAACAAACTTCAAAAGTGACGGACGCACTCTGCAACCCAACATGACATGCCAATACTTCTACACTGCGGCATTTTAAACGGTCTTTTGAGGTCAAAGGTCAAAATACCCATACACATAAATTTTGTAGGTGAAATGTGGGTGGAAAGGTCCGTAGAGTTTCTGCCATGTAGCTTTCACGGATTCAAAATAAAATATATACACACACACAAACATATATATATATATATATATATATATATATATATATATATATATATATAATATATATATATATATATATTCGGGAAAATAACTTTTCGTTTTACTGGTGATCATAATAACTGCCACATGGAACACAAACCGGAAACAAAACACACACACACACAACCGCTCTAAAAATATCCAAAATATCCCCAAAAAATACATCGATACAAATACACACAAAACGCCAGAAATACATTCGTATAAATAAAAATTTCGCTCCCATCGTAATTCTATATCGACGTTTATCCCCACTCCTCTCTTTTTTTTTTTTTTTTTACTTGTGGCTTCTTCCCCTTTCTACCTGAGAGCACTGGTGTAACGTTAGCTTCTTTTCTTTTCCTCTCGTTTTACACTTCCTTGCAGTCCAATCTTCCTTCCTTTTCCCTCCTTCCCTTCTTCTTCCGTTGTTCTTATTAATCGTTTAAGTCCTCCCTTTTTTTAATTTCCTATTTCTAGACGACATACGGGGATCCTTCACTTAATAAATCGTCTTGTTTGTACTTTTCTTTTTCCTTTCTTTCTTTTCTTTCCAATTCATACAATAATCATCCCAATCTCCGCTTCTTCTTTTCTTTCTTCTTCTCCTTCTTATAATAATAATAATAATAATAATAATAATAATAATAATAACAATAATAACGAAATGAAATAACTAACAATAATAATAAAAAAACATTACAAGCGATACAACATAAGACCGAATTCACATGTGAAATTAACAAAAAAATCCTTTTCCACCACATTTCCCTCTAAATCCAATCAAATCTGACAATCGATCATTTGCAATAATTGAAACCGAGCGCACAGCTTTCCTTCCCGGACCATCATTTACCTAATTACGAGAAAATAATAATGAGAAGTGATTGGCAACTTCAACCGCGAATGACGCAATGCTGACCTGGTCTAGAGCTGCCTTCCATGAGCGCTGACCTGGCCTGGAGTTGGCTTCTGACCACTGACCATGAGCGCTGACCTGGCCCTTCCATGAGCGCTGTCCCATGAGCGCTGACCTGGCTAGAGCTGTCTACCATGAGCGCTGACCTGGCTGGAGCTGCCTTCCATGAGCGCTGACCTGGCCTACAGTTGCCTACCATGAGCGCTGACCTGGCCTGCCTGAGCCTTGGCCTGAGCTGCTACCATGAGCGCTGACCTGAGCTGCTTACCATGAGCGCTGACCTGGTCTAGAGCTGCTTACCATGAGCGCTGACCTGGTCTAGAGCTGCCTTCCATGAGCGCTGACCTGGCCTAGAGCTGTCTACCATGAGCGCTGACCTGGCCTGGAGCTGTCTACCATGAGCGCTGACCTGGCTAGAGCACCATGAGCGCTGACCTGGCTGCCTACCATGAGCGCTGACCTGGCCCTAATGAGCGCTGACCTGGCTAGACCATGAGCGCTGACCTGAGAGCTGCTACCATGAGCGCTGACCTGGCCTAGAGCTGCCTACCATGAGCGCTGACCTGGCCTAGAGCTGCCTACCATGAGCGCTGACCTGGCCTAGAGCTGCCTACCATGAGCGCTGACCTGGCTAGACTGCCTTCCATGAGCGCTGACCTGGCCTAGAGCTGCCTACCATGAGCGCTGACCTGACCTTTTTTTCTTCCTATCCTCGTCATCATCATTCTCCCATTCCTTTTCTCTTCCTCTTCCTCTTTTCCTTCTTCCTCATATTCTTCTTCTTTCCCTCCTCCGCCCTTCTATCGTCTTTATAATTATTTTCCCTCTCCTCTCACTTTCCTTCTTTCTATTTCCTTCTCTTCACTTTCTTCAACTTTTCAAAGCAGTTATCTAGGTTGACTTGCCACTGAATGGGAGCACAGAAGAGATGAGAAAGAGAAAGAAAAAGAAAGAGAAAGTGGAGGAGGAATAGGAGGAGGAGGAGGAGGAGTAGTAGTAGTAGGAGGAGAAGAAGGAAGAGGTGGAGGAAGAAGAAGAAGAATAGGAGGAGGAGGAGAGAGGAAAAAGAAGAGGAGGAAGAGGAGAAGAAAGAGGAAGGAGGAGGAGGAGAGAGGGAAAATAAAAGAGGAGGCAGGAGCGGCCGCCAACAAAGGGCGCGCTGAGGGAGCTCCCTGGGCGGACACCCGCGCCCGCGTCAAGATATGTAAATTGTTCAACCAAGATGCCAAAGATGAGATAGGCACCCCCTCCTCCTCCTCCTCCTCCTCCCTCCTCCTCCTCCCCCCTTCCCCCTATCATCCTTTCTCCTTCCCCATTCTCCCCATCCACATCATCTCCACTTTCCCCTCCTATCCTCCACCCCTTCTCATCTCCTCCCTCCTTTTTCCTTTTCCCCCCCCCTCTCCTCTCCTCCCTCCTTCTTTTCCCCTCCTCCTCTCCTATCCTCATTCATCCTTCCCTCCTTCCCTCCTCCCTTCCTCATTTCCATCCTCATTCATCCCTTCCTCCTATTCTATCCTCATTCATCCTTCCCTCCTTCCCGCTCCCTCTCCTCCCTCCTTCTTCTCCCCCTCCTCCACTCCTATCCTCATTCATCCCTTCCCTCCTTCCCCTCCTACACTCCCCCCACCCCCTGTGTCCCTGTCTCCTTCCTGAGCCTCCAGATAGTGACGGTATGGTGAATTGATGGTGTGTCGGCGCTGTCTGCCTGCAAGATGCACTGTCAGTGTCGGCTTCAGTTTAGTGTTTGGAATGCAGGTATATAAAAAAGAGAAGAGAGAGAGAGAAAAGGATTGCGTGTTTTGGTGTAAATTAATGTAGTGTCAGGAGACGGGTAAATATTTAGGAAACGTGTAAGCAAATGGCGATTACTTACTATTGCGTCTCTGGGCTCTACGTGACGGACACTCAACATACCTGCGGAGAAAGGAAATGAAGGCGTTAATTATGAGCGCAGAAAACGTGTGATAAAGTTCACATTGTTACGACTAACGTATTATGCAAATATTATTCCTGGTAACAAAAACACATGCAGACACAGATAAACACACACACACACACACACACACACACACACACACACACACACACACACACACACACACACAACACATACACACACACACACAACACACACAAACAAACAACCACACAACCACACGCGCACACACACACACACACACACACACACACACACACACACACACACACACACACACAACAAATACACACACACACAAAAGGACAAGGCTATCCTATGACTCAGCAACTCCAACAGCGAGACGCTCGCGCACACAAAAAAATCTACTTCACTGACATGTTGACTAAATGTTTACTTTTTTATTCGACCTATTGTGGGAGCCGCGGCCAGCTCGCTCGCCTCCGCCACACGCTCGCCAAGACACCAATTTCTTTCACATTTATCCTATTATAAAGCCAACTCGCTCTCCCTATTACCGGTCTATGGCACACGCTAACGCACCAATTTCGCCCCTATTTCACTTAAGTAATCGGCCAACACGCTCTGTCTATCATCAACCTAGTCAGCGCTTTCACCAACCGGACCAATTTATAAACTATTCCACCAATTAAAAAGGCTAAATCACTTTCCCCATTGCCTGTTCATCCCACGCCATCACCAACCGTACCAATTCCTTTCCTATTTCACCTAAAACATATCCTTCATGCAACAAGAGCTGGGGAAAAAGGGAGAAGGGGAGGAGAGGGAGAAATGATAAGTTTATCATATGACTTTATTTGATTTTTTTTCAAGTCACTAACCAAGCATGACACAGCTTGGGGACAGTCGCCATTGTGCATTGACAACCAAACATAATCCGTTGCCAGTTTTGAAACCTAATTCTCTCTCTCTCTCTCTCTCTCTCTCTCTCTCTCTCTCTCTCTCTCTCTCTCTCTCTCTCTCTCTCTCTCTCTCTCTCTCTCTCTCTCTCTCTCTCTCTCTCTCTCTCGTGTCTCTTTTTCCTGACTATCCGTGGTTTTATACCTATTAGCATCTTCCTGTTCTTATTGTTTCTATATTTTTGGTATGTTAGTTTTTATCATTTTCTGTGATATTGTCTCTGTTATTACTGTTCTTCTCACCTCATTCTTTTTCTCCGATTTCTCTCTTCCTTTCCCCTAATCTTCCCATTTTCTCCTCTTTTTCTCCCCCCTTCCTTTTCTTCAATTACTCTCCCTTTCCCCCAATCTTCCCCTCTTTCTCTCTCCCTCTTTCCATTTCTCCAACTTCTCTGTCCCTTCCCCTTAACCCTTCTTTATCCTTTGATCCCTTCTCTTCCTTTTCCTCCCTTCCCTTCCTATACACACCTTCCGATTTGTGCCAGCAGCATCTGAGTCAGCATTTAGCAGCATGTTCGGAGCAACGAAATGCTAAAAAAAAGGGGGGGGAGGGTATTTAGGTTCGACAACCCGCCTAGTAAACACACGTCGATCGCCCTAAGCTGAAATAAGCATTTTACACCTTGTCGAGCCCGAGGAAAGGGCTTATTCCGACAGAAAACGTTTTGATTTCGCTTTGCTTTTGGGTTACACGGGCTTAGGGACCGAAATGCTTACGTTTCCGTTTCAATTTTTATTTTATTTCTATTACCGTTTTTTTTTTTTTTTTTTTTTGGGGGGGGTTGAAGTGAGGGGGGAGGGGTGACTGGATGAGAGAGAGTTGCTCTTTATGGCGTATTGAAAATTTGCTAAAGGCTTATGGGATCCCCGGTGCTAATTTGCAATCACATCGTCTGCATTATCGGTCGAATAAGTATGTATACACACACAGACAACACACACACACAAGATAGACAACACAACACAAGATAGACACACACACACACATACACAAGAGAGGCAGACACACACACACACACAAATGTATATACTTCTCAAAAACTTGCAAGGACCATGACCTTAATTATAAGGAGTCTCATTAATTTGCCATACCACGCCGTGCCAATACTTCAACTTCAACCTTTCTCATTTTCAAGAAGCGAGCAAACTTTCGTGAAAAAAATAATCATCCCCCGAAAGATAAAAGAAATAAAGACATACATAAATTATAAAATCTGAAACTTAACAAAAAAGGGACCCAAATGATACGAAAATACAAAACAAACCAAAAAACAAAAACAACGAAAAAAAAAAACAAAAAATCCAAAATACACAAAAAAAAAAAAAGAAAAAAAGAAAAAAAGAAAAAATAGCCAAAAAAATGAAAAAAAAGACGAAAAAAAATCAAATAAAGAGATCGACCTACAAATTCAATGTTGGGTTTGATCTCGCCCTGCCTCGCGAGACTCGGGCGCTCTGGCGTGGTTGTAAAGTTTTAAAGAATTTCAGAGATGGGAGATGGAATTTTGCATCTAAGTTGCGAGGGAAGTCAAGCAGGGACAGTTCTAAGGGCTTCGGGATTGAGGGAGGTGGAGGGAGAGGGGAGGAGGGAGGAGGGAGGTGGAGGAGGAGGAGGAAGGAGTGGGGAGGAGGGAGGAGAGGGGAAGGAGGAGGGAGGGAAGGAGGAGAGGGAGGAGGGAGGAGAAGGAGAGTGGGAGAGGGAGGGAGAAGGGAAGGAGTGAAAGGAAGATAAGAGTGCTAGGGAGAGGAGGGGGAGAGGGGGAGAGAGAGAGGAAGAAAGGGAGGCGGGAGAAGGATAGAGGAATGGAAGATGATGGGGAAATGGGAAAGGATAGAGTAGGGGAGAGAAAATGGAGTGAGAGAATAAAAGAGAAGGAGATGCAATGGGATTGAAGGGGAGTTAGACAGGGAGTGGGAACAAGAGAGAAATGAGGGAAGGGGGAAAAGGAGAAGAAAAAGAGAGGAAGGAAAAGGAGCATATATAGAGGGCATCGTAAGGGGATTCAAAAGTTCTTTTTTTCTCCTGAAAGTTTGATATCAAGAGAGAATGGAGGCTGGAGGAAGGGAGGGGGGGGGGCGAGGAGAGGAGGGAGGGAAGGAGGGGGGGTGGGGAAGAGGAGGGCAAGGAGAGGAGGAATGGAGGGAGAGAGGGAGGGAAAGGAATTCAGCGAAGACTGAGAGAGCTGCGATGGAAAGAGGATGGATGGATGGATGTCGATGAATGAAGATGGATGGGTAAACATGGAGAGCGAAAAAACGTGTTTCCTTTCAACAAAGTCCGTTACTGAAATCTTTAACGAAAAACAGAAAAAAAACAACAACAAAAACACGGTCAGCAAACCCCAAAAGAAAAATTAGACAAAAAAAAAAAAAAAAAAAAATAAATAAAAATAAAATAAAAATAAAAACAACCGACACAAACGACACACAAACCTCACAAGAACCAACAGAATACCCATCCCAGTAAAACACACACAAACAAACAAACAAATCAATAAAAAACACACACATAGCACCCGACAGAAGAAAAGCTTAGGCGAGAGCAGCGAGAGTTTCACCTGAGACGTTGAGCGCCGAGTGTTTGCGGCCGAGAAATGTTTGTTTACATTTCCACATGACCTTGAACTGCGTCGTCACAACATACTTATATATCCTTTTCCTTTTTCTCCCTTTCATACTCTTTTCTCGACCATGGGCTCATATAGCCTGAAATATGACGTCACAACATATATATCCTTTTCCTTTTTCTCCCTTTCATACTCTTTTCTCGACCTGTGACGTCACAATGCCCTCATATTCCCTGAAATATGACGTCACAACATTTATATCCTTTTCCTTTTTCTCCCTTTCATACTCTTTTCTCGACCTGTGACGTCACAATGGGCTCATATTCCCTGAAATATGACGTCACGGCATACCTATATATCCCTTTTTTCTCCCTTTCTTACTTTTTAAAACTATGACGTCACAACAATTCCCAGAACTATGACGTAACAACATACTCACATCCCCTTTCCTTATCCTCCTATCTTACCTTTTCTTCATTAAAATAAATAAATAAATAAATAAAAAGTAGAAAATAAATAAATAATAAATAAAAAGTAGAAAATAAATAAATAAATAAAAAGTAGAAAATAAATAAATAAATAAATAAAAAGTAGAAAAATAAATAAATAAAAAGTAGAATAAATAAATAAAAAAATAAAAAGTAGAAAATAAATAAATAAAAAGTAGAAAATAAATAACTAATAAAGTAGAAAAAAAAAATAAAATAAAAGTAGAAAAAATAAATAAAATAAAAATAAAAGTAGTAAATAAAGAAAATAAATAAATAAAAGTAAAAATAAATAAATAATAAATAAAAAATAGAAAACAAGTAACTAAATAAAAAATAAAAAAAAATAACTAAATAAAAAGTAGAAATAAATAAATAACTAAATAAAAATAGAAAACAAATAACTAAATAAAAAGTAGAAAACAAACAACTAAATAAAAAGTAGAAAATAAATAAACAATTAAACAAACCAAAGGCGTTCCGCGGCGGAGCAAGCAAGCAGCCACAGCAGAAGGGGCAGAACCACTTAGCAGAACAGCCCCGGGGCGCTGGCGATGCCCCGTCCGGAGGTGAAATATGAAAACAATCTCCCGTTATTAAAGTCCTTGTTCGGGCGGCTGCAAAACAGTCGGGGATGATTTGCAATAATGAGAAGGCGTTATCTACGAACCGATACGTCCGTTAACCGCAGAGAGAAGGGGCGTCGGCCACAATGCAGCGGTTAATTCGCGGTGCCAAGAACAATAGTAAGAATGTTGGCTAATGGAACGGACCTATAAAGCCGAAGCCAGTGCCGATGGCAATGCGAGTACGAACACGCGAATACATGCCAAAAGAAATACGAGATAGGAACAAACTTACAAACAGACACTGACACACACAAACACACACACACACAAACACTTCTTTATATCAAACTAACGAGATGCTAAACTCGCGGATAACGACAACCCCTGCAAAAGAAAGAACTGCACATGCAAGCCCTAGAATTTGCAACCTCAGACTTACGTACAGCCTTGGAGACGCCTCGCAAAAATAAACAGGTATATCAGCCGCGACTTCGTAGGGACCTTATGCAAATCATGCACAATAATAGCGAGCTCTAAGCAAGTCTTTCAATTCGAGAAAATCCCCTGAGCTGACATTTTTTCTTCTTTTTCTTCTCTCCCTTTCCTCTACGAAAAAATGCGGTTTCTCGAATCTAAATGTGAATACAAAAAAGGGGTATTTTATTGCTTATCAAAAATTCTCTCTGTGGACGCATATTTAACTAATTGCCAACGTGCTTCTATTAGGCTAATTATGCCCTCACATGTTCATCCACTAATTATGCACCCACATGTTTACCTGTTCATCCTCTCATTACGTGTTCACGTTTTCACCTGTTCATCCATTACTATGTGTTCACATGTTCACCTGTTCATCCACTATTCATGTGTTCGCATGTTCACCTGTTCATCCACTGTTCATGTGTTCAAATGTTGACCAGTTCATCCACTAATTATGCATTCAAATGTCCACCTATTCCTCTGTTCATCTACAAATTATGCGCTCCCATGTTCATCTGTTCACTCACTAATTATGCATTCTCATGTTCACCTGTCCAACCACTAAGTATGCGCTCACGTGTTCACCTGTTCATCCACTAATTATGCATTCACATGTTCACTTCTCTCTCTCACCTGTTCATCTGTTTATTCGATAGCATCACTTACCTCCTGTCTTCCATTCGAGATTATATACACATGGTGCATTTATTCATGAGTAAAAACAAACACATTTCTATGCTCATTTTATTGTCTAGAGATATAAAACCACACGACCTTTAAACTATACAAATATATGAATCTATACAGATAATTCAGACACATACTGTACACATCGCGCGTTCATACACACACAAAAAGAAACATTTCTTCGGATGGATACTTACATACCACACATACCTCGCTTTACTTCAAAAGATAATGCCCTCATCAAATTTCTTTCTTATCGCTACCTGAGCCACTCTTAGCTACCGTCTCCGGGGCTGTCACATACCACGAGCGGGAGAGGGAGGGGGGAAGGGAGATGGAGTGGGAGGGGGAGATGGAGAGGGGAGGGGAGAGGGAAGGGAAGGAGAAGGGGGGAGGGGGAGGGGAAGGGTGATGGGAGGGGGAGATGGAGTGGGAGGGGGAGATGGAGAGGGAAGGGGAGAAGGAGGGGGGAGGGAAGGGTTGAAGGAGGGGGGATAGAGAGGGAGGGGAGAAGGGGGAGTGGGAGATGGGAGGGGGAAAGATAGAGGGAGTGGGAGGGGGAGATGGAGAGGGAAGGGGAGAAGGAGGGGTATGGAGAGGGAAGGGGTTGAAGGAGGGGGGATGGAGAGGGAAGGGAAAAGGAGGGGATGGGAGGGGGAGATGGAGAGGGAAGGGGAGAAGGAGGAGTGGGGAAGGAGAGGGAGATGGAGAGGAGAGGGAGAAGTAGGATAGGGGAAGAAGGAGAGGGAGAGGTAGGGGGAAGACTTGAGGAAGAGGGGGAGAATGGAGGTGCTTGTAAGGATTAAGGCGAGCGAAAAAAGAGGCATAAGGTTGTATATAAAATTAATGAACACGATGCCATGATGGTGATGGTGATAATCATGAAGATGGGATGGAGATGACGCTATGACAATGATGACAATGACGACGACGACGATAATAACAATAATGATGAGAGTACCAAAATAAAACCTCAAACCCCAAACACGCCTACGACAGCGCCCTCCCCAGCACGACCCGACGGCCCGCGGGCGCCAGCTACCGGGTACCGGCGATCCCCGCGCAGGAGTGCAAGTCACCCGCCCAGACGATAAGGCGCCTCGGACCAGCAGCGCTCCAGGAGAGAAGAAAGGCCGAATACCAGATACCAGTACCAGCAACCTTTGTAAGGGAACTGTGGGGCTCTTGTTGGGGAGGGGGGAGCGATACCAATGTTTCGTCGTTGCTGGATACCAAATACCAAGAACCAGCAACCATAGCAATGAAAAGAAGATACCAGCGGAGAAGCGATACCAGATTGTGGTTGTTTCCCAATTACCAAATACCAAGTACCAGCAACTATTGCAAAGGAAGGGTGGGGTAGAGAGGGTAAGATTAGGGAGAAGCGATACTAGTGAGTGTTCGTTTCCCGAATACCAAGTACCAAATACCAGCAACCACCGCCTGGAAATGGTGGGGAGGGAGGTGGAGGCAGAAGCGATTGCAGTGTGTGGTCGCATCAACCTGGAGTGCCACCAATGCAGTTTTGAGTGCCATAATTAGGCAGTGGCTGTGACGTGGGATTGGTGCTGTGCAATAGGTCCATGCTGCATAATTGCAAAGATACACCAGACAGATATAAATATGCATATAGATATATAGATAGATAGGTAAGTAGACAGAGAGGTATATAGATAGATAGGTAGACAGATAAAGATAGGTAGATAGGTGTGTAAGTAGAGATAGAGATATATATTGATAGATATATATCAATATACAGAGAGGAGTGAGAGAGAGAGAGAGAGAGAGAGAGAGAGAGAGAGAGAGAGAGAGAGAGAGAGAGAGAGAGAGAGAGAGAGAGAGAGAGAGAGAGAGAGAGAGAGAGAGAGAGAGGAGAGAGAAGAAAGAAAGAAAGAAGAAAGAAAGAAAAGAAGAAAGAAAGAAAGAGAGAGATGATTCGGACACAGAACGAAACAAGAGAAGATTGAAAATTCGGGCACAGGGAGAGGCAAGAGGGGAGAGAAGGGCACCGACAACATCCGAACAAGAGCAGGTCACGCCAACACAGGCCCAGCGTGAGGAGGATGCAGGTCACAGGCGGGGGGGGGTGGGGGTGGGGTGAAATGGGGGAGGGAGGGGGCGGGGGAGATCTGAGGTGAAACAGAGAGAGGTAGGGGTGGAAAAGGTGGAGTGGAAGGAGAGAGGGAGAGGGAGAGAGGGAGAGAGAGGGAGAGGGAGAGAGAGAGAGAGAGGGAGAGAGAGAGAGAGAGAGAGAGAGAGAGAGAGAGAAGAGAGAGAGAGAGAGAGAGAGAGAGAGAGAGAGAGAGAGAGAGAGAGAGAGAGAGAGAAGAGAGAGAGAGAGAGAGAGGAGAGAGAGAGAGAGAGGAGGAGGGGAAGGGAGAAGTGAATGGGAAGAGGGAGGGGAAGGGAAGGGCGGCTGAGGATGTTCCGATTTCTATCTCCCAACATCCGGGACGGCCGTGACGTCACACGAGGTAGACGGCATCACGCAATGAGATGGAGGAGGAGGAGGAAGGGGGGGAGGAGGAGGAAGAGGAGGGGGAGGGGAGGGAAGGAGGAGGAGAAGGGAGAAGAGGAGGAGGAAGAGGGGATGGAGGAGGAGGAGGAGACAGAGAGGGAAAAGAGGAACAGATGGAGGAGACTGAGAGGGAGAAAGAGACAGAGGAGGAGAATCAGGAGCAAGAAGAAGATGGAGGAAGAGGATCCAAGACCCATGACGTCAAGAACTCGAGAACGAAATTTTAATCCTTTCGCACTAATAACATTAATAGATCACCCCCCCACAAAAAAAAATCTGGATAAAACAAGAGACAAAAATCTCCCGACAGAATAAATAGATGCCAAACATGTTATTTACATTCCGGACTCTGGCCTCTCTCTATCCGTGGTTATTTCAGGGTCGCATAATTTCTTAATATGTCTCGGAGAATATTTTTCTCTCGGACCTGAAACAAAAAAGCCGCGGTTATAATATATTCATAAAGGTGAGTTTGGACTTTAATTAAGCAGCCCGTGAGTCGAGTTTTTTTTTTCCTGGTACGTAATGTTGGTACCGGGTTTCTGTTTTCGCTTGGGAGGACCGGACTCGTGTTCAGGATGTGTACAAGCTCCTGAGAGTGTACATGTACAGTTGTACACTCCCCTCGCGCCCGTTCCATTCTGGCGGACGTGCTCGCTGCTCTCGGGTTACCATGCTTATTGTGCTGAAGAATGTGTGTATGTATCGTGCGTACATATCCAGAACATGTGCGTATTGAAGAACGTGTGCTCGTGTTGGAAAATGTTAGTGTTTACATGCATATGTACGTGCAGAGGAATGTCCGCGTGTTGAGGAATATGCCTGTGTTCGCGTGTGTACATACACGCCTATGTACGCGCCAGAGAATGTGCGCGCAGACGTGTGCGTGTGTACATAAGGTTCACTGCGTCTGAAATTCACAAAGAATCACCTCTTGTTTCCCGCGGCTCTGCCTCCCTACGCCAGCGATACCAAGGCCGACTCTGCCATGCACTCGCGCACGTACATACGCACACACACGCACATACACACACGCTCGCACTCACGAACGCTAATGCTCTGGTACAATCGCGCGCCCCCACCCCCCCCTACCCCACCCCTCCTGCTCCTCCTCCTCGCCACTCCTTCCTTTTACCTTTTGTCTTTCATTCGCTTTCATATTTCCTCTCTTCTCTCTGTCTCTTGTCTTTTCTTTCTCTTTTTCTGTTCGTCTCTTCCCCTCTCTCCCTCTCTCTCTCCCTTATATACATACAAAATCCATACACCTCCATCTCCCCCCCCTCCCTCTCCCCTTCCCCTCCCTCTCACGTATGCAAAAATGGATGCGGGTCGGGAGGGGAAGGGGGAGGGGGGTATCCACAGACCAAGTCCTCCTGCATCCCTTTCCGATTCCTTTTAAAACCAAGGTCAGGGATATGGGGGAGAGAAGAGGGGGAAGCTGGAGTAGGAAGGGGGTCGGATACACCCTTAGAGGGAACCTGTAAAGGATTTGGAACAGGATCTAGTGCTCCGTAGTGTACTGTTGGCAGCACTGCACCATCGGCCTTCTCACCCTCTTCCTCCATTTACCCTTCGTTCTTACTCCCCCTCTCCCTCTTTCCCTCTTCATTTTAACCTCCTTCCTCATCCTCTTCTCCCTCTTCCTCCCTCCCTCCTCCCTCTTCCTTCCTTTACCCTCCTTCCTTTACTACCCATTTTTCCCTCTTCCTTCCTCCCAACTCCCCTCTCCCTTTCCTCTCCCCCATCCCCCATCATTTATCCTCCTTCCTTACTCCCCCCTTCTCTTTCTTTCTCCCTTTAACCTCCCTCTATACTCTCCCCTCTCCCCCTTCCTCCCTTAAACCCCCCCTCTGCCCTCCCCCCCCCACAGAACAAAGGAATCATCACTCTCCTTATATGCGAGATTTAAGGCGCGCCATCTATAGGCGAACTCATAAACTAGACCTTTAGTTTCGTGACGAAGGTGAATTGCTGTTTTTATCCGTTTTTTTCTCTCTATCTTCTTTTTTCTATTTTTTTTTTCTTTTTTTTAATTATCCTCTTGACTGAGGTATCCCAGGTTACTTCACTTGTCCCAACACGTCTAAAATGTTGCTCTCTTATCAACTTTTTTTTTTAAGCAATGCTTTTAACACAATATATTCTCTTCGTTTTTTTCCCAAGAGTACCCCCGAAAAACAACGAACTTTAAATTACCATTACTATTAACAGCGTTATAGCTACAATGCCGTAAAGTGTTAAAAATCGTGGTTATGAACACTAGTTTCACCACTCCTCTTATTCTCTCTCTCTCTCTCTCTCTCTCTCTCTCTCTCTCTCTCTCTCTCTCTCTCTCTCTCTCTCCCTTCCTCACCCTCTCTCTCTCCTTCCTCTCTCTCACTCCCTCTCTCCTTCCTTTCACTCCCTCTCTCCTTTCTTCTCTCCCTCTCTCCCTTCCTCCTTCACTCCCTCTCTCCCTCCCTCCTTCACTCCCTCTCTCCCTTCCTCCTTCACTCCCTCTCTCCTCCTCCTTCACTCCCTCCCTCTCTCTCCCTCCCTTCCTCCTTCACTCCCCCTCCCTTCCTCCTTCACTCCCTCCCTCCCTCTCCGCGATTCACACTCGGGTATCGCACGGCCGCCCGCTCCCTCCCGCAACGAACGCGTCACAAAATTGAATTACCTTTTTAACTACCCTTCGCCTCTCCCCCTCTACCTCCAAGCACCGTAAGGTACATTTTCCACGACGGATAGATGGGGAAATGATCCTTATCAGCCTCATTATAATTATTACAATAATTTCCATCTCTCTCTCTCTCTCTCTCTCTCTCTCTCTCTCTCTCTCTCTCTCTCTCTCTCTCTCTCTCTCTCTCTCTCTCTCTCTCTCTCTCTCTCTCTCTCGACATATATATATATATATATATATATATATATATATATATACACATACATACACATAATTACACACACACACGCGCACACACACACATATATGCATATTTACAGTTAATTTATCTATGTTACAAAAATAAAAATATATAAAGACAGGTAGACCTAGATATAGATATATAAACATAAATATCGATATAGCTAGATAAACAGATAGATAAATTAATAAACAAGAGACAGAGAGAGCGAACCCCCCCCCCCCCCTCAAAGAAAAATTATAAAAGCGACAGCCACCAGTGTCGCGTATCAGCGATTAGATCCTTTAGAATACATCAAAATCCCTTTTATAATTCCCCAAACGCTCCTCCTCGCGGGGCTCATTGTCCATAAAGCCATATAAAAGGGATTGGATTAAATTATGCTCACTCGCGTCTTTCACTGTCCTTATCGAATGGTCCATAAAGGAGGCCTGATAAGCTAGACAACGCGCTATGGATTACTTTACATCTCTTAAAACAGAAGGGGAGACTTAGGACGGCCGCTGCAAATTGGCTTTTTTCACCCTCCTCCTCCTCCTCCTCCTCCTCCTCCTTCTTCTTCTTCTTCTTCTTTTTCTTCTTTTTACTTCCTTCTTGTTTTTTTTTTTTTCTTTCTTCTTGTTGTTATTCCTTTTCTTGTTGCTGTTATTGTTGTTGTTGTTCTTTTTTCTTCTCCTTTTTCTTCTACTTCTTTCTTCTTGTTCTTATTCATATTCTCTTCCTCCCTTCTTCTTCCTCCTCCTCTTCCTTTTTATTCTCATTCTTCACGGTTCGTTCTTAAGACTTCTTCTAAGCATCTTCATCGCGCGTATAAACGTTTAATCGCCTACATGAAACGTTTTTACTGACTGCTACTATTTCTCCTTACACCTTGCCTTTGCTTTACGGTGTTAATACGTTTCCTTAAACAAGCTTGGGTCTTGGTCTGATGGGTGGGGAGAGGGGGAGGAGGTAGGGGTAGGGAGAGAGGGAAGAGTAGAAAAGAGAGAAGTGAGAAGAGAGAGAAAAAGAGAAAGGGGCAAGATAGCAGAGAGAAGAGAGGAGAGAAGGAAACCAGTGAGAACATCCATCTTTCTTCACCAACCTTCAAAAATCAATCAATCCCCGCTCAAAGAAAAAAAAAGTAAACAACACGAATCAACAAACCAAAAATAAACAAATAACAAACCAACAACCAAACCCAACAAAGGCCCCCATCCCGTACGTCATCCCGCCCTCGCTCGCGCCTCCTCCGCCGCCGTCGCCGCCCCAACACCTCCTCCCGCCGCGCCGTGTGGTCAGCGGGGATACCGGGCCTTATCTTATCGGCATCGCAATCGACGGGGCGGCCGCGAAGACCACGAAGCAACGCGTATTTAGTGGCCTGTCCATTGTGCGCGCGCCCCTCCGACGGCCCTCGCGCGGGTCAGATGAAGGGCAGATAGTGACGGCGCTGACGTGGGACTCGAGTACCTTGCACGCGCTGCCTCACGCAAAACATGGGAGACGCGTGAATGAAGAATCCAATGAATAAATAGATAATGACAATAGATAAGCGGAAATGAAGAATCGAATGAATAAATAGATAATGACAATAGATAAGAGGAATAAAAAGATGCAAATGACAAAAAAATGGGACGCATGAATGAAGAAACGAATGAATAAATAGATAATGACAATAGATAAGTGGAATAAACTGATATAAATGACAAAAAAATGGGACGTATGAATGAAGAATCAATTAATAAATAGATAATGACAATAGATAAGTGGAATAAACTGATACAAATGACAAAAAATGGGAGACGCATGAATGAAGAATCAATTAATAAATGGAAAATGACAACAGATAAGCGGATTAAACTGATACAAATAACAATAGATGTGTGGAATGAATAATACTAAAAACGGGAACAAAAAACAAAATGATAATGATGGTGGCGGTGATGATGATTGAAATGATATCAAAATAAATAAATGATACAAAATACAGTTAGGCTCTTATTCTTGAGATAATACTCCTTCTATGTCTTCTCTTTATCAATGCTTCCTTCTTCCCGTCTTCTCATCTCTCGTTCCGTTTTCCTTGTACCTCATTTCAGCTCCCTTCTGTTCTCTCCTCCTCCTCCCATCTCCTTCTTCCTCTTCCAACCTCCTCTTCCTTCCTCCTCCCCCTGCTTCAACCTCCCCTCTCCTCTTCCTTCCTCATCCTCCTCCTGCTTCCACCTCCCCTCTCCTCTTCCTTCCTCCTCCCCCTCCCCTCCTTCTCCTTCTATCCCCTCTCCTCCTCCTCCTATCCCCTCTCTTCGTCCTCCTTCCCATCCTCCTCTCCTCCTCCTCCCCCCTCCCCTCCTCTCCTCCTCCTCCTCCCCACTCCCCTCCTCTCCTCTTCCTCCCCCCTCTCCTCCTCCTCCCCCCCCCCCCTCGCTCGACTTCCTAATTATCAGCGTGTCGAATGGACTTCCTTCGTTAGGACAAAGACGCTCCTTCTCTTTCTCTTTCTCTCTCGCTCCTTCTCTCTTTCTCTTTTCCGATTTCTGTGTCTGCCTGGCCGGATTAACAGCTAAATGACCGACCGCCTGACTGGAACCGACATTCGTTCCTATTAATCTTCTGTTTCTATTTCTTTTTATTCTTTTCTCTCTTCTTCTGTTTTTATTTTTCTTCTTTTTTTTTCCTCTCTGCTCTCTCCTCCCTCTCCCTCTTTCTTCTTTCTTTCTTTCTTTCTTTCTTTCTTTCTTTCTTTCTTCTTTCTTTCTTTCTCTCTCTCTCTCTCTCTCTCTCTCTCTCTCTCTCTCTCTCTCTCTCTCTCTCTCTCTCTCTCTCTCTCTCTCTTTTTTTTATTTATTCTTTCTTTGGGAAGGAAGTTCTGGTAATTCCTTCCTTTAGTTCAGACACGGATACAGCCTCATATACCAAGAGAGAGAAAATATAGTGAAAGGATAGACAGAGAGGGAGGAAATATTGAAGTTCTCGTATAGAAATATAACAGATAATTGAATATAAAAAAAATATACTCGATACCAGTTGTGAAATTATACAATATCCTCAAAAAAAACGACAATACACCTTACCTAGAGACCAAATTTCCCTCCCTTCCCTTTCCCTCTCTCTCCCCTTCCCTTCCCCCATTCCCCTCTCAGTTCTTTCCCTTCCCCTCCTCCATCTCTTCCCCCTTTCCCCTTCCATTTCGCCCTTCCTCCCCCTTAACCTTCTCCCTCCCTCCCTTCCCCCTAAACCTTCTCCTACCCTCCCTTATCCACCTTCCCTCCCCCTTAACCCTTCCCCACCTCTCCTTTCCCTTCCCCTCCCTCCCTCCCTCCTCTTTCCCTTCCCTCCCCTCCTCCATCCTTTCCCTCCCCCCTCCCTCCCTCTCTTCTCCCTCATCCCTTCCTCCCCCTCCCCCTCCCCCTAGCTGCCAGCCGTAGCGGAAGACAATCCTTTCTCCTTAAACCCTCGACTGCGTAAAGAAGTCATGGCGGATCTGCGCAGTCCAGGATGCATATCATTTACAGCAATTCCCCCCTTGCCCTTTTTTCTCTTATCTCTCTATTCTCTTTTCTCTATTTTCCATTCTCCATTCTCCTTCACACTCGATCAACTCTATCCCTCCTGCTTCCTCTTCCCCTTCCTTCCCCCTCCCCTATCCTAAACCCTCCTCTTCCCTTTTCCCTATCCTCCACCCTCACCCTCTCCTCCCCACTCCCCATCCATTCCAACCTCCATCTTCCCCTTCCTACCCCTCCACCCCCATCCCATTCCAACCTCCACCTCTACCTCTCTCCAACCCCTCCACCCCTAATCCCCTCACCTTCCACTTCCCTCCTCCCTCCAACCCCCTCCTCCTCCACCCCCTCCTCCTCCCGAACAGGTCACCCCCCAAACACGTGTCAAAAGAGCCGAACGCGTGAATAAGGAGACGCGCGACATTGTTGCCAGACCGAGATAACATCCCTTAAGTGTCCTCACTGTCAAATAATGTGGCGGTGGTGGCAACACGGGTCTCCTCGCACCACATAAGGGCAAGAAAAAAAAAAGAAAAAAAAAGAGATAAAGAAAAAACAAGGAGAAAAAAAAGAAAAAAAAAAAAAGAAGAAAAAAAAGAAAAAAAGAAGAAGTGTCGCTGAGGTGAAAATTTATTCGCTCGACCATTCGTTTGTCTCGCTCTGATCCTCCACCTCGAGGCAGGGCTGTCGCTTGAGCCGCAGAAGGGACGAGGAGACCTTCGACACGCGTTTTTGGGCATGTTTTTCCCTCTCTCTCTCTCTCTCTCTCTCTCTCGCATCAGTAAGTGTCTTTCTCTTTGCGTCTTAATCTTAATCTTGAATTGATTTTTGTGTGTGTGAGTGTGAGTGTGAGTGTGTGTGTGTGTGTGTTGTGGTGTGGAGTGTGTGTGTGTGAGTGTGAGTGTGTGTGTGTGTGTGGTGTGTGTGTTGTGTGGTTGTGTTGTGTGTGTGTGTGTGTGTGTGTGTGTGTGTGTGTGTGTGTGTGCGTGCGCGTGTGCGTGTGCGTGTGTGCGTGTTGTATCCATACGTGCAGGCGTGTATATATTATATATATTATATATATATATATATATATATATATATATATATATGAATCTCCCCATGCGGTGTGTGTCTCTCCGCCTAATAAACGACCATGGGAACACAGGCGCCCTTCTTTATTGCCGCGCGGACATCTACCTGGTGGCAGTAACTGCGCGCCCACGGAAATTGATGTAGGCCTCGCGAGCGACCGCATGAGAAGGCAGGAAATCGGGAGTGACTTGGCTGTTCCTTGACGGACAGTCCACCTGCAGCAGGGATGGGCGGAGAGTCACCGTGTCTCTATTTCTGTCACTCTCCCTCGTTTAAATTATTGTGTCCCTAGTCTTCCTTCTTTCTCCATTCTCCTTTTATTCCGTTTCTCTCTCCCCTCTCCCTATTCCTTTCCATCCCCAGTACCTCATTTCATATCTATCCTTATCTATATTCCCTCTCCGCTCTCTCTCTCTCTCTCTCTCTCTCTCCCTTCTCTCTCCCCCTCCTCTTCCCCTCTTTCACCAATCCCTACCTCACTTCGTCCTTCCCTCTCTCCCCCTCCTCCCTTCCTTACCACCCCTCCCCCGTCCCTCCCACACCAAGAGCAAACAATACTCCCTGCATAGAATTTGCTCACACCTGACTCTCAGATAAGCCTTATCAGCGAGTACTAGCAGGGGGGAGGAGGGGGTGGGAGGGGAGGGTGGCTACTACTCCGATATTACTCCGTGCTTTCCGTGCTTGCGCCCCTGTATCGATTCCTCCAGCGGCGTTAACGAACTTATTCGGACGAAACGCTGGATGATTACGCTTCCTGCCGCCGCCGAGAGGCCTAAATCAATACTTCGTTATATATTAAAAAAAATTAGGAAATCGAATATAACAAAGAGGAAATTAAATGTACATCAATACCGTCTACCAAGCGTCTCTAATCATTCGGAAACGAGCCAAGAGAAAAGACAACAAAACAGTAAATTACAATAACCACACCTAAAAAAAAGACGAAGCATTTAGAAAAACACAAAATCTCGTCGATTAAGAAGAAGAAAAAAAAGGAAAACGACCGAATCATCCATTACTCCCGGAAGTGTCAGTTGCCGACAAGTTTAATCGCTTGAATTATCGCCAGCCGCTCTTATCGCCCAATTTAATCGGTGTTCCTAAGGAATAATAATCCCTACCCTACCCTCCCTTGCCCCTTTCTTGCCCCCCTTACCCACCCTCTGACCCTTCCCTTGCCCCCTTACCACCCTCTGACCCTCCCCCTTACCCTCCCTTAATTGCCCCTGCCACCCTATTACCCCCTCATCCATACGCTGTCCATCCCCTACCACTACCTTACCCCTCCCCTAGCCTATCCCTCCCCATTACCCCTCACCTAACGCTCCCAGAGCCCCTTACCCATCCCCGGACCTCCCTAACCCCTCCCCTCCCCCTTCCTCTACGTTACGGTTTTATCAGCCCTGTTCATTGTAAGGCAGACACATAAACTAACCCTCGTATTTGCACATGATTTATGAGGGTTGTTAGGTGGGGTGGGGGTGGAGGGGCGGCGTTATGAGGTGTAGGAGGGAGGGGTTGGGGGAGAGGAAGGGAGGATGGGGAGGGAGGGGGGAGGAGGAAAAGCAAAGGAAGGGAGGAGAGGGAAACAATGGAAATGTAGAAGGAAGGAAAGAGAGGGAAGGCGAAGGAGAGATAATGGTGAGAGAGAAAAGAAATAACGGGGAGAAGAAGGGGAGGGGGGAAAGGGGGAAAGCAAAGAGGGGAGAAATAAGGGGAAATGAGGTGGGCGTGGGAGGGAGGGGGGGAGATCACGCCCGTCACCCTTTGCCCGCCCAAACGCTTAAATTGATAGTGAAATTACGAATATCAAAATTTTTAGTAGATACATTCGATGAGGAAAATAAAAAAGTGAAAAAAATTTTGTATTTTAACATAATGAGGCAGTGGAGTATATTACATGCCGTGCTTACCGTTACAATCTAATTGGTCTTATACATTTTTTTTTTTTTTTTTCTTTTTTTATAGCTTTAATCGCCGGTTTATCGGAGATTCCTCACCGGGATGATTAACATAAATCCCAAAATCGCTTAGGGGTCTCAATGGAAAATAACTAATCCGCATTCAGATTATTTTGATTGCTGTTTCGCCCATTAAAATCAATAGCTTTTTTTCGTGTACTTTCTTTCACATCGAACCGTAATCACTTATCCGAAATAGTCAAATATATGGAGTTAATGAACCGTATCCATGTTGACCAATGTAGAAAAGGTATGAATGAGACTGGATATCTTCACGATACAAGAGATGTATTGTGAAGATATCCAGTCTCATTCATCCCTTTTCTACATATGGAGTTAAACATGATTCAGATCCGAAAAGGAAAGGGGGAGGAGTTATAGGGGAGATGGGGAGGGAAGGGGGGAGGAGTTAAGGGTGGGAGGGAGGAGGAGTTAAGAGGGAGAGGGAGGAGTGAATGAGGAAGGGAGAGAAAAGGGATAGAGGAGAGGGGATAAGTCAATGAGAGGGGGAGGGGATAAAAAAGAAGATGCGGAGAAGAAGAGCGAAGGAGATGGAGAGAAGAGGAGTGAAGAAGAAGAGGGAGAGGGGAGTAAAGGAGAGGGGGAAGGGAGTGAAGGAGGAGCGGGGGAGCAGAGTCGTATTCCCCATCCGAACCCCTATTAACGGACTCGCGTGACGAAAAATGGGAATCCAAAAGCCCCCCCCTACCCCCCTCTCCCCCTTCCTTCCTTCACCTTTCCTTCCTCAGAGGTCATGACACGCGGTTCAGGTCACGAAGGAGAAGAAATAGAAACTTATAAGGGTTTCTCAGACCAATTATCCGACAGTGAATCATCAACAATTAATTAAATGTTTTTGTTTCAACTTTTCATATATATCATCCATATATTCACGAAATGTGATCTACTTACTGACTGACTGTACTACATTAACATTAATATACATCGATGCCTATGTTAACGATGAAAGTATCCTTCCAACCCACCAAACCAACCAACCTTCTCTCCCTCCTCCTCCTTCCCCATTTTCCCCTCCCTCCCTTCTTCCCCACCTTTCCCCTCCCTCCTCCCTCCTCCTCCACCCTACTCCACCCCCCCTCCCCTCCTCCTCCACCTCCCTCCTCTCCTCCTCCCTCCTCCTCCAACCCTCCCCCTCCCATCCTCCTCCTCCTCCCTCCACCCACCCTCCCCCTCCTCCCCCCCCCCCCCTCCACCCACACACCCCCCTCCCCTCTGTCTCATTTTAGCGATAACATTATTACTCCGAGAACTAACTCGGACTAAAATACGAACGGCGGGGCTACTGCTACTTTTAATCGCACTAAGAGCCCGAGGATAAGCGACGCCCCGCCGGAAGGAGAGATAGACCATCACCTATTGGGGCTCTCGGCCTTCGCCTCTCCCTGCCTGCTCCCCTTCTCTTCTTCTTTCCTTCCTTCTTCTTCTCTCTTCTTTTTTTTTTTTTGCTTATTTCTCCTTCTCCTTCTCTTTTCTGTCCTTACCCTTTCTTTTCTTTCTTTTTATTTTTCATATTCCTCCCACCTTTCTCATTTTTCTTTTTCTTCCTCCTCCTTCTTCTTATTATTTTTCTTCTTCCTCCTCTTTTTCTTATTTTCTTTTTCTTCTTCCTCCCTCTCTTTCTTATTTTTATTTCTTTTCTTTCTTCTTATTTTTCTTTTTCTTCTGCCTTTTATTTTTTTATTTTTCTTCTGCTTCTGTTCCTTTTATTATTTTCTTTTGCTTCTTCTTCCTCTTCTTCTACTTCTCGTACTTGTTCTTTTTATTATTAGTATTATTTGTTTCTTATTTTCTTCTTCCCTTCTATTTTCCATCCTCTCTGTGCGTCATAATGTCTTCATTCTCTCTCCTGATTTTTCACTTCTTTTCTATTCGTTTTTCTCTCTCTCTGCATATCATTCTATTTCCCCCAAACCGATTCCATTTCTTCCTCTCCTCTTCTCTCGTTCTTTCCTTGTCCCATTCCCATTCTCTCTCTCCTCCCCCCCCCCTCCCCCTCACTCGCCTCATGGATATTCCAATCGAGGCGGTTTCTCGCAATTTCTCGTGGGAAAGACCTTCGCTCTCTCTATTGTTCTATGGACGTTTAGTGATGTGAGAAAGAGACAAAGAGAGAATAAAAAAAATCATGAAACGCTCCTCCCATTCATTCCATTGTCTTTTCTCCTTCTCGCATTCTGTTTCTCACCTCTGCAAACGTGGTCTCTTTTTTTCTCTCTCTCGTACTGTCTGTGTTTGTTTCTCTGTTGATTTCTCTGTTTCTGGTGTCTGTCTCTCATTCTCTGTCGTCTGCCTCTCAAATTTCTCTCTTTCTCTATCACAAAAAAACTCACTCATTCACACTCACTCTCCTACACCAAATCGTCTTTTGCCTCTCTCCCTTCCACACTCTCCACATCCCTTCTCCTCTCTCCTTTCTCTCCATTCTCCTCCCTCCCTCGTTTGCGTGCGTGCGTGCACCCACCCCTCCTGCCACACAAGTGCGTGCGTGCGTCGCCCTCCTCCCCTCTAACAACACTGACTGCCGCCGACCAATCAAAGTAAATGGCGGCGAGAGGGCGCTTTGTCACCGGGGAATTACACAAGAACAGATAACTATGAGGACACCGGCACAAAGGGCGGCCATAAACCATCTCCCGCCGGTTTACGAAATATACATTTAAACCGAGCATGAGTCAATCAGGGAAGGTTAATCACTCGCCGCGCGGTGTGTGGAGGGAACCCCTTTCTCGACTATGGCGTGTTGGAGTGCGTTTTTTTTTTTTTTTTTTGTTCTCTCTCTCTCTCTTTCTCTTTCTCTTCTTTCTCTATTCTCTTTCTCGTCTCTCGTCTCCCTCTCTCTTCTCCTCTCTCTCTCTCTCTCTCTCTCTCTCTCTCGTTTTTTCTTTCACTGTCTCTTTCTTTTTTCTAACTCCTTCCTCCCGTGTTGGCGTACAAATGTTCTACTATTCGACTTCATCGACTAGCAGAACACAAACAGAAAAACCAACAAAAATAACAGAAAGAACACGGGAAGAACACCAAAACAAAATAAAATAAATAATCAGAAAAAACACGAGGAAAAACACCAGAGAAAAAAAAACATAAAAAAAGTCGTAAAGAACACGAGGAACAGCCAGAACAACAACCAAAATCAGAAAGAAAAGAAAGGTAAACTGCAACCTCTTGAAAACCGGACTCTCCCGTTTCGGTTGTTTGCCTTTTAAAAATATAATCATTTCCTTTTTTGCTGTTCCTTTCCTTTCTTATGTTTCTTTTTTCTCTATTCCGCCTTCTTGACATCATTCGGCACTTGAAGAATACCTGGCACCCTGTCATCCCTCGTGTTCACTCCCAATTTAGAAATATCTATACACAGAAAAATGAAAAAAAAGTAAAAAAAAAGACAGATGGAAGGGAAGACCCACTCTCACTTAAAAAACAAAACACACAACAATATATTATATATATATATAATATATTATATATTTATAATATATATATATATATATATATACACAGAAAAAAGAAGGCAGAGGAGAGATCATCCTCTCCCAAAAAAAAAATAATAAAAAAAAAAAAAAACTGAGAAAAAAAAAAAACAGAGAAGAAAAAAAAACCCATTACTCATGATCAGGCAAAAAAAAAAAAAAAAAAAAAAAAAAGGAAGAGATACGAAGACAGAAGAGAGAAAAAGACCCCCCCCCCAAAAAAAAAAAAAAATACTCATTCACTCATTCGTCACCTAATGATCAGTTTCCGTCGTCCACAGCCGAAACAGGTAGAGGACTCTTCTCCTCGTCTTCCTAGATAGAACGACTACGAGGACTTGTAATGACGACCCTCTTAACGACTCCGCTTGATCTTTCTATTTGGATGGATTTTGCAACGGAGGGGGGGAGCGGGAGGGGAGGGGAGGGAGGAGGGAGGGAGGAGAGAGGAGAGGGAGAGGGAGAGAGATGGAGGGGAGGGAAGACGGAGGGAGGAGGAGGAGGAGAGGGAGGGAGAGGAGGAGGGAGGGCGGAGAGAGAGAAGAGAGAAGAGAGAGAGAGAGAGAGAGAGAGAGAGAGAGAAGAAGAGAGGAGAGAGAGAGAGAGAGGGAGAGAGAGGGAGAGGAGAGAGAGAAGAGAAAGAGAAACAATAGCTAAGGACAATTAAAGACACTAATAAAAGCATGTTAAACGAACACTACTTCCCAAAGAGTGGCATGAATTCCTCCTTTTTCGTATTTACTCCTACGCCTCCCCCAGCCTCCCCTCCGGTGAGCCCTGTTCCCCTTGGTTCCCCTGCTGTGTTTCCCTACGTTCCTTCACCTTACTTCCTCCTTTACACCCCTTTTTCTTCCACCTCCCATACAGCCCCTTACTGCCTCCCTATCGCCCCTACTCCCCCCATTCGCCGCCTTCCCCTCCCTACGCGCCCTGTACCCCTCCCCTTACCCTTCCACCTCCCTACGCCCCTTTCCCTTCCCCTTCCACCTCCCTACGACCCTATTTTTCTCCTACGCCCCTTCCCCTCCATACGCCCCCGTCCCCTCCCTACGCCGCCTTACGCCCTCCCCTACGCCCTTCCACCTCCCCTTACGCCCCTTTCCCCTCCCCTTCCACCTCCTACGCCCTACTCTTTCCTACCGCCCCTTCCCCCTCCCTCGCCCCTGGCTCTGCTCCCCTACGCCCCTTCCCCTCATACGCACTGATGGCCACCTTTAACCTTCTTCCTCCCTCCACGTCTCGCTCGCAACAACCCACAATTTTCCATCTTCTCCCCAATACCCTTTCCAAACCTTCCCCAACAACAGGCCATCCTGTCTGGCTAGTATGTCCTCCCTCTTTTTTCCTCCCTTTATCCCCTTTTTTCTCTTCCCCTTTCCATTTCCCTTTCCTTTAAACTCTAAACTCCACGCGAGAGGATCACTGACAGCTAAGGGGATCTCGATCCTAAGTTATCGAGATGATCAACATACGTATGGAAGAGGTTTTCCCGCCGCGGCCAGTCTCTCTCTCTCTCTCTCTCTCTCTCTCTCTCTCTCTCTCTCTCTCTCTCTCTCTCTACTCCTAAATTACACACCTCTCGCACTCTTCATTCCTTCGCTCTCTCTCTCTCTCTCTCTCTCTTACTCACTCATTCTGACATTTCATCTCTCTCACTCTATATCACTCTTCTCTCTATACATCTCCTTTCTATACTGTCCAACATACTCTCTCTTCCCCCTTTCGCTCTGCCAGTCTCTCCTCCCCTCTCTGTCCCTTCCTCTCTCTCGCTATCCGCCCCTCCCACGCCGTCCGCGCATCGAACGCGCGAAATCCCATCCAGCACAGTTTGATGGAGATTCAAGAGGGAGCTCGTCAAGAAGTCCATTCCCGCCAAAAGCGTATTCGGAGACGCGCGCCCGGGCAAAATTAACGTCAATAATCGCCCATGGAGGTATCGCATATTTACCATATTCATATTCATAGGCCCGAGAACGACCGCGTAACTGTAGTTATGGACGTTTATACAGCTTTTAAATTTACATACGGGTATTTTCGGCGGCGGCGAGCGGGGAAGTGCGCGGCCGGAGGCGGCGGTGCAGTGAGGGAGTTGGGGTTGGGTGGGGTAAGGGTAGGGGGAGGGAGGCTGGCTTACGTCACTGGGGTGGGGTTAAGGGGGTTGGTAAACGTGAATGAGATTGGTAGAAAAAATCAAGAAATGAGGGCTGGATTGAAGATAGTCGTATATGATGGCCAATAAACGCGTAATGGGAGAGAGTTAAAAGTAGTCAGAGACAAAATAGGATTATGGGCAAGCGCGGGGATAGGGATGGGGTGTGAGTTGAGCGGAGAGGGGAGGGAGAGATGTAAGAAGCGTTGAAGACAGTAACAGAAGAGAAGAAGAGAGAGAGAGAGGGAGAGAGCAAGGAGAGAGAGAGAGATAGAGAGAAGGAGAGACGAGAGAGAGAGAAGAAGAGAAGAGATAGAGAAGAGAGAGCAGACCAGAGCGCCGCACCCCGAGAGAGAGAGAGAGAGGCAGAGGAAAGAAAAGAGAAAGAGAGAGAGAGAGGAAAGAAGAGAGAGGGAGGGAAAGAGACAGAGAAGAAAGAGAGAGAGACAAGCAGAGAAAGAGAGAGGAGACAAAGAAAATAGCGAGGATTTGAGGAATAAAGGAGAGAAAAGATGGAATGAGGGGGGGATCGGCGCATGGGTTAGGGGGAGATGGGAAGGGAACGAGGAGAGAGGGGCGCGGGTGTAGAAGCATCAGCACGCACCTACCAGTTTGTGCCATCCTGTTTCCGCACTATGTGGAGCGGTTGAGGCCAATGGAAGCACCGGTCGTCATGTCCCTGACTCCCTAGCTCAATGTAATCATGTTGAACTCCTTACCGAAAATTGTGGGCGGAGGGAAGAAGAGCCGAAGAGGAAGAACGGACGCGAAAGAAGGAAGGAAGAGGAAAAGGAAAGAGGCAAACAGGAGGAAGAGGAGTTATAGCAGTAGAAGCACCAGA
>NW_020869724.1:442580-448490 GCF_003789085.1 Penaeus vannamei | reverse complement strand
AGTAGAGAGAGAAAGAGAGAGAGAGAGAGAGAGAGAGAGAGAGAGAGACAAAGAGACAGACAGACAGACAGAGAAACAAACAACAACAGAGATAAAGAGAACAAGAAAACGGCACAACCCAAAGAAAATGTTTCGTAGTGGGAAATGTTCAAATACTTTAGACCCAGAAGAAAGTTTTTACACTTTCAATAAACAGCGAAGTTTCCCCCTGAGATATTTCGCCGCGGCTCGCTATATATGTAGACACAAGGTAAAACTGCATAATGTGTGTAAAGCAACATAAACATGAGCGTAAATGCCCCGTGATGAAACCTCATAACAAACGCCGATTTTTGTCTCCACATTTTTCCCGGATTTCTCGCATATTAATGGGTATTCATTTGCATGTCATCATTATATGGTTCGTGCGTGCTGTGTGTGTGGTGTGTGTGTGTGTGTGTGTGTGTGTGTGTGTGTGTGTGTGTGTGTGTGTGTGTGTGTGTGTGTGTGTGTGTGTGTGTGTGTGTGTGTGTGTGTGTGTGTGTGTGCGCGTGTGGCGTATGTAACGCGAGCCACCCATCCCCCCCCCGCATTGCATCTCACGACCAACCTCTCCCCCCTCCCTCTCCCCTACCACTCACACCTACCTTTACACCCCAACCACTAACCCCCCCCCTCCACCCTTTTACCCTGACCCCCTCCACCACTTTGCCCCCACCTACATTTACCCCAACCCACAAACCCCTCCACCCCACCCCCTCCCCCTACCCAGACCTCCCCCACCCCCACCCCCTACCCTGACCTTCCCCCCCCTCCCCCACGACGACGCAACCTCCGGGGGGAATTTCCCGCTTCCGCCACGGAGTTCGGGCGTTCATCGAGTTCATCACGACGAGGTTTTGCCTCACGAACGCCGCCGACGCCCAAAAGCGAGCGCCGTCACCTCACCGTGGCGAGTGACGCGCGTCTCCCTCGTTCTCCTCCTCTTCCTCCTCTCCTCTTTCGTCTCCGTGTTCTAGTATGCTTATTCTCCCTTTCCCTTTTTTATTTTTTCTCTTCTCGTTCTCTTCCTCCTCCTCCTCTTTAGTTTTCATCATCTCGATATCCACATCCACCTCCTCCTCTTCCTCCTCACTCCTTCTTCTCTTCTCCTCTCCTCCTCCTCCTTCCTCCTCCTCCTCCTTCCTCTCACCTCCTCCTCCTCCTCCTCCTTCCCTCACCTCCTTCCCCGAAGCCGAAGCCAATAAGAGGAACTGAAACGAGTGTGCGAAATCCATCGCTCGGTGTCCGAACGCGCACTTTCCCTGACCTAATGCTCGCAGCCCCGCGTATGTGCCCCGTGCTTGCTGCTTGCTCTTGTGCTTGCAATGAGGCCATTTCATGTTGCGTTGGATTCCAAAGCGCTCATGAGGTGAAGGAGTTTTAATGTCGAATTTGCAATCATTCTCATTAATATATCCATAATAGTACNGAAGGAGAGAGAGAGAGAGAGAGAGAGGAGAGAGAGGAAGAGGAGGAAAGAGAGAGAGAGACAGAGAGAGAGGGAGAGAGAGAGAGAAGGAGAAAGTAGAGAGGAGAGAGAGAGAGGAAGAGGAGAGAGGAGGCGAGAGAGAGAGAGAGAGAGAAGGAGAGAGAGGAGAGAGATAGAGAGAGAGGAAGAGAGAGAGAGAGAGAGGAAAGAGAATGTAGAAAGAAGAAAGATAGAAAGAGAAAGAGAGGACAGGAAAAGCAGAAAAAAAGGAGAGGGATAAAGATAAGAATACAGAACGAGACGAGAGAGCGAGCGGAGAGAAAGCCCAAACGGGTGCATGTGTGCGTGCTATCCTAACCAAAGTAACACTGCATCATCCAATTCCTGCCCTAACCACACACACACACACACACACACACACACACACACACCACACACACCACACACACCACACACCACACACACACACACACACAGCACATACACGCACACACGCGCGCACGCACACACACGCAAACACACGACACACAAACACGCACGCACACACACACACACACACCACACGGACTATACTAAAAAAAAAAAAAAAAAAAACAACACATCCACGCACAAAAAAAGACGCACAAACAAAACAAACAAAAACAAACAACGCACAAACAAACAACAACAAACGCATACACAATAAAATGCCCGTCACAACCGAAAGTAACTCCCATGGACACAATTTCACCACGGGGAGGAGGGGGGAGGGGGGAGGGGATAAAAAAAAATAATAATAATAAATAAAAAAAAAAAAAAAAAAAAAAAAAAAAAAAAGGTAAGACGCACCTACGTCACACAACACGCGACGCGCTGGGCCCCCTACCGGATATGGCGTCACTTACATCCAAGAACAATGTCAAAACAGATATACGAAAGCGTCAAACCCCCCCTCCCCTCCCCCCCCCCCAGCCCGTCCCCACACGCCACACACTTCGCCCCGCCCACCCCACAAGGCCGCATGGTCGTTATTCATACGGGGCAGCGGCGGGAGCGTCGACCTTACTGCGTGGGCAAAGAAGGGCCGGGGGCAGGACACGCACGGGGGGGGGGGGGGACTGATTCATGATGCAGACCTACATGGCCCTGGTGTCCTACTTGGCACTCTGACTCAAGTGGCACCATGTCCTAAGACGCGCCGCAGAAAGCCGCCGCTCCCTCCGGGTCCTCCAGGAAGGCGTAAACCGACCGACACAAAACGCTACGACACGAACCGTTTCCAATACGCGACACCGCTTTTTTTAAGCGGTTTATTTTCTCTATTATCTTTATTGCCCCTTTTGACGTCTCTTCTTTTCTCTTAATTCCTATCAATCAGACCTTTATCAACTAGACCTTTATTTCTATTTATCAATTAATTTATTAATTTATCAATTTATCAATTAGACCTTTTTTTTTAAGGCAGACAGACTAACGACCCGACGCGTCTCGCCAACCGAAAAATCCAGATTCCATTCTAAAAAACCGTAATCGACACGGCGCCTTGGTGGGGAAAAAAAACCCCAGCCAGTGACTCAGCCCTCCGAGGCACAGTGCCAAAACAAACGACCAGGCAGTGATGTCAGGGAAATGCAACAATGCCGATAATCAGAATCACCTAAATATGAATGGTTTAAGTGCCACGACTGCGTGACCGTGAACTAGTGCATGGCCGGCTAGGGCGTTGCCTTTCCTTGAACGGCGTGGAGGCCGCGACGATCAAAACCGGGGCATGTTTACGTTAAAAAAATAGTTACAGAGATAAGCATCACATACAAGAGGAACGATATATAAACCATCATCAAATCTATCACGAAAAGAATAATAATAATAATAAATAAATAAATAAATTCGAACAAGCTCAACCACAACCGCCTCCACTCGCTATGGCAACCATTTCGCACAAGAAGGAAAAAAGAGAACAAGCAGACGACCAAACAAGCAGGCGAAGAGGAAGAGAAACCAAGGAAAAGAGACCGAAAAAAGCGAAGGAAAACTCAGAAAGAGAGAAAAAAGAAAGAACACAAAAACAGCGCGGGTTCTGTCAACACCCTCGCGCCGCCCTGAGCCCAGGTGGGTGAAATTGCGCGCATTCCGGCCCACAATCGCGCCAACGATAATTTCCCAAAAACGATAACAATATAAATACCCGGATTAAATCATCGCGGAAATGATCTACCCGAATTAAAGCGGAAATTGGAATGGAACATTTTTTTCTCGCTTCTTTCTCTGTTCCGCGTCTGTCGGTCTCGCGGTTCAAGTCTCACTCTGCTTTTGCATGCCGGCTCTCCTCTCCTCTCCTCTCTCTCGCTCTCTCTTCTCTCTCTCTCTCTCTCTCTCTCTCTCTCTCTCGCTCTCTCTCTCGCTCTCTCTCTCTCTCTCTCTCGCTCTCTCTCTCTCTCGCTCTCTCTCTCTCTCTCTCTCTCTCTCTCTCTCTCTCTCTCTCTTCTCTCTCTCTCTCTCTCTCTCTCTCTCTCTCTCTCTCTCTCTCTCTCTCTCTCTCTCTCTCTCTCTCTCTCTCGCTCTCTCTCTCGCTCTCTCTCGCTCTCTCTCGCTCTCTCTCGCTCTCTCTCGCTCTCTCTCTCTCTCTCTCTCTCTCGCTCTCGCTCTCTCTCTCTCTCGCTCTCTCTCTCGCTCTCTCGCTCTCTCGCTCTCTCTCTCTCTCTCTCTCGCTCTCTCTCTCTCGGCTCTCTCTCTCTCTCTCGCTCTTTCTCGCTCTTTCTCTCGCTCTCTCCTCTCGCTCTTTCTCCTCTCTCTTCTCGCTCTTCCCTCTTTCTCTTTCTTTCTCTTTTCTTTTCTTTCTTCTCTATTCTCTCTCTCTCTACCCCTCTCCCTCAACCGCCCCCTCTCCCTTCTCTCCCTCTACCTCCCCCCTCCCCCTCCCCCTCCCCCCTCCCTCTCCTTCTCCCTCTCCCCCCTCTCTCTCTCTCTCCCTCCCTCTCCCTCATAACCCTTCTCTCTCTCACACCCCTTGTTCTTTTCTTTTTTCCCAACGAGCCAGAGAAGAAGGAAAAATCTCCAAACACTCGTACAGTCTGCTGTTCTTCCCCCTCACAGAAGTAGTCCTTCTCCCCGCGAAAGAACAGACGGCCACAGAAACCCTCCAGTCAAGACAAGAACAGCTCAAAAAAGAAAAAAGAAAAGAAAAGAAAAAAAAGAAAAGATAAAAAAAAAACATTCCCCTCGAACACGGGTGATAACAGGTGTCCTCTCCTTCAGACACAAGCGATGACAGGTCTTCTTCTTCTTCTTCTTCTTCTTCTTCTTCTTCTTCTTCTTCTTCTTCTTCTTCTTCTTCTTCTTCTTCTTCTTCTTGCCTTCATTTACAAGCAGTCACAGATGTTCTCCCCTTTCAACGCGCGCATAAAAAAACAACAACTACAACAAGAGGTGTGTTCTCTCTTCTCGCCACTTGTATAAAAGATGTTCTCTCTTTTGGACCCAAACAACAACACGTGTATTTCCCTTGGACACACAAAAACAAACACACAGTAACATGTATCTTCTCAGAGGCTACAAGACTATAAAAAAAAAAAAATCTCTCCCCCTCTCCCATCCCCCCTCTCTCACTCTCTCTCTCTTTCTCCCTTTCTCTCTCTCTCTCTCTCAAACAAAAAAAAAATCAAGCGTCTTTTTCAGCCGACACAAGAACTAACGGGTTAACACACCCTCCCTGACAAGCGCACCCGCATTCAACGAACAATGCGCCAGAGATGCATCCACCGAGGAGGAAAAGAACCCGGCGACGGCTGCACCAACAAGCAGGGGTAGCAGGTCCCCCTTGTACACGACTAATGCGTATCCTCTATCAATTAAACCGGCCGCTCAACACAACGCGACTCTGAGGGGGTGTCGGCTGCCCGGCTCTCTCTTCACAACACTAGCGTTTACACGTCCGCTGCCGAAAATACATCAGGGGTACGCTTCCTGACCATTACTTAAAATACAACAAGCGTCCACACTTCCTGGAATACTGTGAGCCCCCCTCCCCCCCCCCCGCTTAAATTACAAAAGGGGTCAATTTCCCAAGATTTAGAGAACGTTTCGTTATCAAAAATACAAAGACGATTCACTAACCAAAATATACCAGGGTTTAGGGTTCCATTCCCTAAGTACATCGCCAACAACAACAACAAAAACTGTACCGAACATATTGACTTATTACCTCCAGCCACGCTGAACCTCTGCCACTTTAAAAGTGTCTGACGACTGTTCCTTTAATCACAGACACGCACACGCACACGCACACGCACACACACACACACACACACGCACACACACACGCACACACACACACACACGCACACGCACACGCACACACACAAATAAAAAAGGAAGAAAAACGTAAATTCCACTGGTCCACCACAAAGCACAGACTACTTACGGTCACTCCCTCACTTCCTCTGACAAAACATACACACACACACATACTCTACTCTCTC
>NW_020869724.1:430080-437580 GCF_003789085.1 Penaeus vannamei | reverse complement strand
ATGCTGATGGCGAGGGCGCCTATGCTTAGTCTCCGCGGCTGCTCGTTCACGCCCGCGGCGCGCCCGACGCTCAGGCGCCGCCCCATCTCCGCGCCTCGCTCGCGTATCTTGTCCAGCATGGACATGGCGGGCGTGCGTCCGGCGTTAGGGTCCTCTTGCGGGCGTGCGTCTCGCTCACGCCAACTCCTCGCGCGCTCGTCAGAATGCACTCTGTCACTGCCTTAAGCCATCGGCGAGTCTCTGCCGCGTCTGGTTGCTCTCGCGGTCCACAGCCGCCGTCATTGGACTGCCCAGGGAAAAATCACTCAGACAAAATCCTCCTCTGATCCCACAGCAGCCCGCGCCCTCGCCCCTCATTGTCCGCCGCCGCCCGCTTGCATCAGCGCCGCACAAAGCCCTTCTGTGCTGACTCTATCAGCCCGCTTGTTGGGTCCACCCCCGCCCGCCCTCTCCCTCCCGCCCACTCCCTCCCGCACACATACAGCGCCCGCCCACGCCGCGCTGTTTACACGCAGTCGCCACACAGGCCGCCCTCAAGCCGGCCGCAGGAGTGGCGGCGCCTCTCGGGACCGCCCTCGCTCGCCCGCCACTCAGAGCATAATAGGCCTAAAGGGGAAGGGGCACGAGTGGCACGCAGTCTGTGGCACGCACTTGACACACTCGGCGCGCGGGGGGGGGGGGGTCAGTGTGAACATTGAAGGGCGGAGTTTTAGCGAAGGAAATCGTTTGTTTGTTTGTTTGTTTTTCGATCTGGGAAGTCCAGCTGCGACGCGCTCGTCCTGCCCGAAAAAAGCCCCACGTATCTACAAGCGGTTTCTTGTCTTATAGCATTATCGGTACAAAAAATAAACAAAAAAAAATAAAAAAAAAAAAAAAAAATATATATGCATCTGTGAAAGCCAACTGCCTGGACGTAGCTCCGTGTGCGTGTTTGTACGAGTGCGCTTGCGTGTGCTCGAACGCATGCGTGTGCAGGATATTACGATTGTGTGCGTGGGAGTCAGAACACCTTACCCTCTACATACCCTCGGGCAATCCTCGCCCCCGCCTGCCGCGTCGCCTTCTCGGGAGAGGAGAACGCTTTACGGGGAGCACGGGGTGGGGGGGTGGAGAGGCGGAGGGAGGTTTAAAAGACAAAGTGGAGAGGAGACTGAAGCGGGGTGGGGGAGGAGGGGGAGGGGAGGAGGAGGAGGAGGAGGAGGGGAGGGGGAGGAGGAGGGAGGAGGAGGAGGGAGGGGAGGGTGGAGGAGGAGGAGGGAGGGAGGGGAGGAGGAGGAGGGAGGGGAGGGGGTGGAGAGAGGAGGGGAGGAGGGTGATAAGAGGAGGAGGAGAGGGTAGGAGGGGAGGGGAGGAGGAGGAGGAAGGGGGGTGAGGAGGGAGGGAGGAAAAGGAGAAGATGGAAGAGGAGTACGAGAAGGTAGAGTAGTAGGAGGAAAAGGAGATGAAGGATGAGGAAGAAAGGAAGGAGAAGGGGAAAGAAAAGACGAAAAAGGAAAAGGAGAAAGAGAAGAAGAAGACCGAGGAAGATAGAGCTGAGTGCAGTAGTAGTAGCAGTAATTACAGAAAAACAACAACAAATAACAGTAATAGAAATAGTAATAGTAACATCAAAATCATTACTGTTGTTATCGCCATTACAGTCCCTATTAGTCACTAATTCTATCATTATCTTTACTATCAATTATTTCTATGATCATTATCATCATCATCATCATCATTATCATTTGTAGCAACAGTAGTAATAGTAGTTCTGGTAGCAGCAGTTGCGGTGAGTAATAATAAGTAATAATAATAATAATAATAATATATAATAATAATAATAATAATAATAATAATAATAATAATAATAATATAATAAAATAATAATAATAATAATAATAATAATAATAATAATAATAATAAATAATAATAATAATAAAATAATAATATAATAATAATAATAATAATCATAATAATAATAATAATCATCCCCCAAAGCCAACATCAAAACAAGAACAAGAACAGCGACTTCAGACACGTCAACGACATGATTCCGCAAGCGACGGGAGAGGAGACCAATGGGCGGGAAGGATAATAAGAACAAGGAGGAGGGAAAAAGGCGAAGAATCGAATAAAAGGAGAAGGAGAGAGACAACGATTGCCAGGGCGAAGGAGGGAAGACGATGATGAGAAACGAAGGTGAAGGAATAGGGACAAGACGTGGAGGACGAGAAGGAAGAGGAGGACGAATAAGACAAAGGGACGAAGTGAGAGGAGAAGAGAGGAGGAACGAGGGAACGAGAGACCGACAAATGCAGAAAGCGAACGATAACGAGCGATTGAGAAATTGCTGCGCGTGACATCCGGAGCCGCTCTGGCACCTTCGCGGCGATAACGCGGCTCCTCCTCCTCCCTCTCCTCCTCTCTGCTCCTGTCCTCCTTCTCCTCTCCTGCACTCTTGCTTCCGGGCCTCCTCCTTTTCCTCCTCCTTCCTCCCCTTCCTCCTCCTCCTTCCTCCACCCCCCTCCCCCCTCCCCTGGCCTCGCGAGCGTGGACGTCGCCGCCGCGGGGAATGAGGCCGCAGGTGAGGTGCAGGTGCCGGAGGCGCGTTACCCGAGACGCTACTTAAGGTCAAGTGATGGCTCTCGCCCTCAAGGCCCGCCCCGGGGAGACCCCACGCGAGTATCGCCCATAAGACGCTGTTAACCCCGTTTCGCCAACGCTGACCTCTCTTGACCTCCCGCTCACGCCCCCCTCACTTCCGAACAACGAACGTGTCTACAGAGGACGTCTTGCCCCAAGGGCTCGCCCTCAAGTTCATTCCCCCCGCTATACTCACTCCCCCCCCTGCATCAGCCCCCTCCCCTCCCCCTCCATCAACCCCGTCCCCTGTCCCCCACGAGGAACTCTCATCTCCCCTCGCCCTGTGGAAGGCATTATGGGGATGCAGAGAGGCCACTGTGAGACCAGGCGGTGGGTGCCAGGGGTGGGGGGGGGGGAGAGGGGGAGAGGGAGTACGAAAGCTCCGCGTTGCGCTGGCGGCGATGAGTGATATGCACTTCCCTAAAGCATGATCCGTTGCTGCTCCAATAGTAAACACACACAAAATGGTTTGTTCTCTTTCTCAATCCTACCGCCGTGTTCCCGTCGCACCCTGTTACCGAAATGACCCCTGGTGGCCGCTGAAGTTGGCACTCCGTTCTGCGATCCCCCTCCTGCCCACACGCCCCAAATGACCCAACGGACGCAGTACCCGCTGACAACCCAACCGGAGCCCTCAATAAATAAATAACCCACATTCAAAATACATAAGAAATTAAAACCCCGACCCTCAGCCCTGACTCCCCCCCCCCCCCCGGGCTCGTCAAGTCCTCAGACGAGCAGAGGCGACACGTGGGGGCGTCTCGTCCGGCCCCTCGCCGCGCGGAGGGGCGGGACGGCGCCCGGCCCGTGAGAGCGGCCGCATCAGATAGCGCGCCCACGAGCACACTACAGCTCCATTCTTTTGTGGCGAGCCTGCAGCTTCCTCCTCCTCCTTCTCCTCCTCCTTCTTTCTTCTTCTTCTTTCTTCTTTCTTCTCTTCTTCTTTTCTTCTTCTTCTTCTTCTTCTTCTTTCTTCTTCTTTCTTCTTCCTTTTCTTCTCCCCTCTTCTCCTCTCTCCCCCTTCGGTCACTTTCTCCCCAGCCTCCCTCTCTTCCTCCTCTCCCAAGGTGCCAGACGCCCCGCGCTGTCCGCCTTCCTGCTTGCCCTCCGCAGGTGTTCGAGGTCGCGCCTCTGCCGCGCCTGGCTGCCCTCCGCCCGCCGCCCGCGTCCTCCGAGCCAGATGACGCAACGACCCGAGTGCCAGACGAGGCTTACGTGGCACGACCACGGCAGAGCAGGTGCCGCCCAGTCGTCACCCGCGAGGGCGAGAAAGACGTATGGCAGACGGTTTTCACTCAAGCCAGCAGGTGGCACGTTGGCAGGTGGCGGCGCGGCACAGGTGCCAGGGGGCAATAGGGTAGCGCGGCGGCACCGGTGACTCACCGCCTCGACCACCTTCACCCAGGCATCCCCTCCCTGCCCCCCCCCCTCCCCGCCCCGCTTCACCCCTAACACCCCACCCGCCTCACCCTGACACCGCTGCAGGAAAGAGTGTGTGTGTGTGAGGGAGGGGGGGGCAGGTATCAACACACCTCTGTAACAGATCAACACCTCTCGATTGCAGACCAAGTCTCGCCGTCACCTGGCCTGGCCTCCTAACGCGCCCGCAAAGGTTCTAAAACGCCTCCCCCTCCACCCTCCCCCTCCCCTTCCCCCCCGCCCGCGTTGAGATTGCCCCTCACAGATCAACGCGTCAGGGACCTGCGACAGCACGGAACGAGGGCGCGTCTCTCTCCCTCTTGTCACGAGTCGCTCGAGCTTCTATCCTGCTCCACGACCTGCCGTCACGTTTCTTCAATTCTTTCTCTCTCTCTCACTCTTTCCCTCTCCCCCCCTCCCCTTCCCCCTCCCCCTCCCCCTCTCCCTATCTCTCTCTTTTCTTACCTACCTACCTACCTCCCTCCTCCCTCTCTCCCCTCCCTTTCCCTCTCTCTTTCTCCCTATGTCTGTCTATCTCTCCCTCAGCCCCCTTCTCTCTCACCCTCCCTCCTTCCCTCCCTTTCATTCATTCCGTTCCCTCTTCCTCCTTCCCCCACCCCTTACCAACCGTCCTCGCCAACCCACCTCCTCCTTCGGACCAAGTGACCGACGTTCCCTCTCGACCTTCCACCTCCCCCCCCCTCCCTCATCCCGCCCCGCCCACACCCACCCCCTCCCAAGCCCCTGTAAACAACGCTCTCCACTTGTTCCGAAGCCACCTTTTCCTCCCTTATCCCTCTCCTATTCTCCTTATTCTCCCCTTGCCCTCTTCCTCCCCCCCCCCCCTCCCCATGTTTCTTTACTGCACAGTCAAGAGTGATACTGTTCCCTTGCAACGTCCTGCAACGCCCCCCTGCCTCCTCCCCAATCATTCAACAGAACAAGTAGGGAATGTAAGAGTAGTACTGAGAGAGAACGAGTGAGGAGAGAGGAGGGATGGAGGGGAGGGGGAGGGAGGAGGGAGATGACGAGGGAGAAGGAGATGAAGAGGGAGAGGGAGAGGGAGGAGGGAGAGGGAGGGAAGGAGAGGGGGGAGGGAGAGGGAGATGGAGAGGGAGAGGGAGAGAGAGAGAGAGAGAGAGAGAGAGAAGAGAGAGAGAGAGAGAGAGAGAGAGAGAGAGAGAGAGAGAGAGAGAGAGAGAGAGAGAGAGAGAGAGAGAGAGAGAGAGAGAGAGAGAGAGAGAGAGAGAGAGAGAGAGAGAGAGAGAGAGAGAGAGAGAGAGAGAGAGAGAGAATCAGAGTAATAGGAAGAAAAAAAACGGAGGAAAAAAGGAGAAAAAAATCAGAGAGGAAGAAGAAAAGAAAAACACTGGAGATAAAAGAAGAAAGATGACACAAAACACGAACCAATAGAAAGAGAAGAAGGGGACGAGAAGAACCCAAGTACACCGAGCAAACAACGGGGACAAATACCCGCGGCCGCTAACTATGGGAACGCGAGGGAGGGCGGGCGCGTGGGCTTCTGTATACGCGTGTATGTGTGTATGTATGTATGTATGTATGTATGTATGTATGTATGTATGTATGTATGTATGTATGTATGTATGTATGTATGTATGTATGTATGTATGTATGTATGTCCGTGTTTATGTGTGTGTGGTGTCCTTGTAGACAGTGTAGTAAACAGTAGCCGGTGCTGGCAGACCTCTACCACCCTACCACCCACCCCCCCTTCCAACACATCTCACGAAGTTGTTTACCAAAAGATGACTTACACTCTCTCCACGCTGCCCACGCGGCGGGGCCAGACTCACTCTCTCTGTCCATCTCCGAGATACAGATAGGATAGGAGGAAGATGGAGGGAGGGAGAAGGAGAGAGGAAAGGAAAGGAGAGGAGAGGAGGAGAGAGAGGAGAGGAGAGGATAGGAGGAGAATGGAGAGGAGAGGATAGGAAGGAGAGAGAGAGGAGAAGAGAGGATAGGAGGAGAAAGGAGAGGAGAGGATAAGAGGAGAATGGAGAGGAGAAGGGAGAAGAGAGGAGAGGATTGGAGGAGAATGGAGAGGACAAGAGCAGAATGGAAAGCAGAGCAGAGAAGGGAAGGGACGAGAGAGAGAGAAAAAAAGAGAGAGAGCAGTGCGGGACGAGAGAAGATCGGGGAAAGAGCAAAGAGAGGCGACAGGAGAGGGAGACGAGATTAGTAGAGAGAGAGAGAGAGAGAGAGAGAGAGAGAGAGAGAGAGAGAGAGAGAGAGAGAGAGAGAGAGAGAGAGAGAGAGAGAGAGAGAGAGAGAGAATAAAGAGAGGAAACGAGAGGAAAAGAGCTCTCTCTCTTTCTCTTTCTCTTTTCTTACTCTTCCTTCCCCACTCCGTCTCCCACTCTCCCTCCTCTCCCCTCCCTCCTCTCCCTCCCTTCCCTCTCCCTCCTTCCAGTGACCTTTAATAAACGGCCCAACTGCCCTCTCGCCCCGCCGCCCGCCGCCCGCCCGGACACTCCTCTGGCATCTTGATTGCTCACTCCCGGCGACGACGACTCAACGAGGGCTCGATTCCGCTCGTGAGTGGCGAGCGCTCATAAGCGCTCTCTAATCTCTCTCTCTCTCTTCTCTTCCCGTCTCTTCTCTCTTCTCTCTCTCTCTCTCATCTCTCTCTCTCTCTCTCCCTCTCTCTCTCCCTCTCTCTCTCCTCTCTCTCTCTCTCTCTCTCTCTCCCCTCTCTCTCTCCTCTCTTCTCTCTCATCTCTCCTCCCTTCTCCCTCTCCCTCTCCCTCTCCCTCTCCCTCTCCCTCTCCCCTTCCCTCTCCCTCTCCCCTCCCTTCCCACTCCCACTCCCACACATCCCACTCCCACTCCCACTCCCACTCCCACTCCCACTTCCCACTTCCCACTCCCACTCCCACTCACCACTCCCACTCCCTCTCCCTCTCCCTCCCTCCTCTCCCTATCTCATCATTCTCTCTCCTCCTCCCCGTATCCTCTACTGCCCAATTCTCTCTTTCTCCTTCCTCCTCCCCTATCTCTCTTTCTCCTTCCTCCTCCCCTATCTCTCTTTCTGCCTTCCTATCTCTCTCCGCCCTAATCTCCTTCTCCTTCCTTCTCCCCTCCTCTTTCTCCTTCCTTCTACTCTCTCTTTCTCCTTCCTTTCTCTCTCTTTCTCCCTCCTTCTCCCCCTTCCTCCTTCTCCTTTTTTTCTCTCTCTCCCCTTCCTCCTCCCATCTCTCTTTCTCCCTCCTTCTCCCCTCTCTCTCTTTCTTTCCCCTCCTTCTCCCTCTGTCTCTTCTCTCTTTTTTCTCTCTCTCCCTCCCCCCCCCCTCTCCCCTCCTTCTCTCTCCCCCCCCCCCCACTCCCTTCCGCTCCCCTCCTCCCCTCCTTTCGTCGGTTTCATTTACCGGCAAATTATCCGATTAGCCTTTCATCACGCATAGACGCCACCTGAGTTTCCCCCTTTTATACGAATTCCTC
>NW_020869724.1:397497-404997 GCF_003789085.1 Penaeus vannamei | reverse complement strand
CAAACATGGTGCGTTTCGCCACCGGATTCCGGTTAAGTCTGACAAAAGGTATTACGACCGCGTTACCATGAACCTTACCTAGCTATTGTAGTCTCCCCGTGAGGTGTATCCTCCAATCAAGGTATCCCTTCAAAGGTAAAATGATAATAAGGTCTAATTTAGCATATTCATGAGGGAAGAGGTGGAGGAGGGAGGAAAGGGTTGTCCGACCAATACGCAGCGACGGTGGTAAGTTTTCGGGTAACTGTTCTGTTGTGTGGGCGTATAGGTATGCCATATATGCATACGAATATCCATGTATGCACTTATGTCTAAGGAAGGAGGAGGGGGACATGTACGAGTCGTGTGCAAGTTGAAATATACATAAGAATGTGCACACATGTAGTCCGACTTCTGGGATCGCAACCCCCCAAGGATTTCCAAGCGGGACAAGCCGGCCTTAAATGTAGATAAGATTGCCAATATACGTTACCCTGGGGAGACACGTCATCGGGCCGCCCACTGCAGCTCACGCCCTCACCTGTTGAAAAAGGGACTTGGTCAAGGACAATGGCGGGGCAGTCGAAGAGGCCCTCGCGAGGCCCCCGCTGGGACTAATGGCTATGATCATTGCATCAGTATGGGTGTGTTTATATCTGCCTGTCTATCTGTATGGCTCTCTGCCTCTTAGTGTATACCCCCCCCCCCCACAGGTAGGTCTCGGCTCTGTCTCGTATGGCAACCGATTTTCCGAGCAGTTTAGTTCCTGAAATCGCACGCATTAAAGCCTTCCTCATTCCACAGAGTAAAACAAAAGTAGAAGAAAACGCTGATACCATTACTAATACTGCTAATACACTGACATTCCTAGTATCGGCACTAGAGTACCAGATACTACATCCACTACTACTGGCATCATGACAAAGTATTAAAAGTACTAGTACTGACACTAATACTAACAAGGGAAATACTAAAACACTGATATTAATGCAACTACTACTAACATGGTTGCAAGTACCATTACCAAAATGCAGGTATCATTTCAACTAATACTAAAAGTACTAACATATCATCATCAGCTCTATGATACTCATATAACAACTGCTACTTCCATACATATACCCTAGTCTTATTACTAAAAACACTAGCATCATGGCCATCAAAAGAATATTAAAGAGTGCTAAATTACGGATACCACTAGAACTACCGAAACTACCGATACAACTACTACTAATGCTAACAACAACACTAACGAGGCCAGGTGGAGCACAAACAGCTGTGATAGCTACCCCCAGGACTTCAATACTTGCAAAAACATCGGAACCTTTGAAAGAGGAAGGGGCGTGTCGCGGAAGAGGAGGTGGACTGTTATCATTATTGTCATGGTGATGATTATCATTACGGTGATTATCATTATTATTATCATTGGATTGGAGGATTATTATTGGAGGAAGAGGACGGGAAGGGGAGGACGAACGGCAGACGAGGAAGAATGGAAGACGAGCCGGAAGAGGGAAGAAGGGAGAGGAGGAAGGGGAGAAGTAAAAATAAAGATCAGAAGGAGAAAAAGAAGAAAGAAAGGGTGAAGACGAAGGAAAATGAAAATCCGATGATCAAGAAACACAAGGGAGATACGAGAGGAGTACAAGCAGCTAGGAACAAGGATAAAAATTGTGCCCAAAGTCTACATAAACATACTTAAAATACATTTCGTGTGCACTGACAAACCTACAAGGAATATCTCATCTGACCCAAGTACCCCCCAAAAAAGTAAAAAAAAATAAAAAGTAAAACAAAAGCATATCAAGAATCTCAAAACAACATAAAAGTAACATTTAAAAAATAAAAATTAAATCAAACAGCAAAGTTTCGCCGCCGAGTCCGACCCCTTCCTCCCTCCCCTTGAAAGGCCTTTGCTCCGCCAATATATAAAAGGTCAAGATAATGTCGAAAAAGGTCACATAATGACGTCACGACTCTGACACACGCGCTATGTGGAAGATACCCCCCTCTTCCCCCCCTCTCTATCCAGACTCTTCCTCCTTGACCCTCCCGTTGCCTCCCCCCCCCTTTCCCCTACCCCCTGACCTCACCTCAAAACAACTAAAAAGGGCTAATGGCACCAAAACAAGAGGAATACGTAATGGGAGAGAGAGAGAGAGAGAGAGAGAGAGAGAGAGAGAGAGAGAGAGAGAGAGAGGAGAGAGAGAGAGAGAGAGAGAGAGAAGAGGAGAGAGAGAGAGAGAGAGAGAGAGAGATAGAGAGAGGGAGGGAGAGGGAGAGGAGGAGGGAGAAGGAGAGGTAGGGAGACAGAGAGGAGAGAGAAAGAGGAGAGAGAGAGAAAGAGAGAGAGAGAGAAAGAGAGAAAGAAGAGAGAGGGAGGAAAGGGAGAGGGAGAGAGACAGAGAGAGAGAGGGAGAAAGGGAAAGGGGAAGGGAAGGAAGGAGGAGGGACGAAGAGAGAGGGAGGGTAAGAGAGACAAAAGAGAAAGAGAGGACCGAGAGACCGAGAGACAGCGACAGAGGACCCGTCAGAGATCCACCGACTAACAAGACAGCCCAAACGGGGTCTCCTCGACAGCCCGATAGCATCGGCGCTCAGACAGCACGCGCTCATTACCAATGTTTAAATGGACAGATAGATAGATAGGCGGGGAGACAGGTAGACAGTCAGGCGGGAAGACAGCCAGAGCGAGGGACAGACAGACAGACAGACAGAGCAGATAGTCAAACGGTAGAGAGCCAGGCAGACACGGACATACGGAGAGACAGGCAAACAGACAAAAAAGACAGACTTGCGGAGAAACTGAGAGATAAAAAAAACACAGACAGTCGGAGAGACAGATAGACACAACGGCGGAAAGACCGAGAGATAGACAAAGAGACAAGAAATAAATATAAAAGAACGCTGCAAGCTGCAACCAAAAACGGGCAGCCATTAGCAACAGTTGCAAGAAATTTGCCAGTGCTGCAAAAAAGTCCTGCGCCAGCGACGTTTCACCAATACGAGAGAGAGAGAGAGAGAGAGAGAGAGAGAGAGAGATGAAGAGAGCGAGAGAGAGAGAGAGAGAGAGAGAGAGAGAGAGAGAGAGAGAGAGAGAGAGAGAGAGAGAGAGAGAGAGAGAGAGAGAGAGATGAGAGAGAGAGAGAGAGAGAGAGAGAGAGAGAGAGAGAGAGAGAGAGAGAGAGAGAGAGAGAGAGAGAGAGAGAGAGAGAGAGAAGAGAGACGAGAGAGAGAGATGGACACAATGCAACAACCATGCATCTCAAAGAGAAAGCAGGCAACACTTATCTTTGAATTACAAAACATAAGTGAAACGATGCGAGATAAAATAAACATCACCTATCATAAACAATTAATATGCAATTAAATACACACACATAAAAAAAAAACATACAAACACACAATACAGGAAAACAGACAGACCGATATTATATACAGCAGACACACATGGAGGCCAAGTAGAAAGACACTTAGGTCTACATACGGACAAGTTAGACACTCACTTAGACTACATACGGACAAGGAAAAAGACACTTAGGACATATCGGACAAGGAGAAAGACACTTAGGCTACATACAGACAAGGAGAAAGACACTTAGGTTTACATACGGACAAGGAGAAAGACACTTAGGTCTACATACGGGCACTTAGTAGAAAGACACTTGGTCTACATACGGACAAGGAGAAAGACACTTAGGTCTACAACGGACAAGGAGAAAGACACTTAGGTCTACATACGGACAAGGAGAAAGACACTTAGGTCTACAAACGGACAAGGAGAAAGACACTTAGGTCTACAACGGACAAGGAGAAAAGACACTTAGGTCTACATAACGGACAAGCACTTAGGGACAAGGACAAAGACACTTAGGCCTACATACGGACAAGGAGAAAGGACACTTAGGTCTACATACGGACAAGGAGAAAGACACTTAGGTCTACATACGGACAAGGAGAAAGACACTTAGGTCTACATACGGACAAGGAGAAACACTTAGGTCTACATACGACAAGGAGAAAAGACACTTAGGACATACGGACAAGGAGAAAGACACTTAGGACTACATACGGACAAGTAGAAAGACACTTAGGTCTACATACGGACAAGGAGAAAGACACTTAGGCTACATACGGACAAGGAGAAAGACACTTAGGTCTACATACGGACAAGGAGAAAGACACTTAGGTCTACAACGGACAAGGAGAAAGACACTTAGGTCTACATACGGACAAGGTTAGGACTACGGACATCTTACTACATACGGACAAGCTCCCGCCGACGACCACACCTGGGATGTTCCGCAGACAGATGCTGATCCTCAAACCCACAGCATCAGAGGCCCTTTGGCAATAAGTCATTCCAGGCACCAGGCATATACCTACATACATGCATGCATACACACACACACACACACACACACACACACACACACACACACACACACACACACACACACACACACACACCACACACACACACACACACACACACACACACACAAATAAAAATAAGCGTCCCCCTCTAAACTATAATGACCCTGCCCGCCATATTTGTCGTGTTTGTGGCAACTCCTTATAAAGAGGGGAGGGGCACCAAGAGGGGGACTAAGAGGGGGGGGGGCAGAGGAGTGGGACACAACAGGCTTATTGCCTTCTGGGTTTGTCACGTTCGTCTCTGTCTTTCGAGGTATCTGTCTCCGTCTCTCTTTTTCTTTTCTCTCTCTCTCTCTCTCTCTCTCTTCTCTCTCTCTCTCTCTCTCTCTCTCTCTCTCTCTCTCTCTCTCTCTCTCTCTCTCTCTCTCTCTCTCTCTCTCTTCTGTCTTTCTATAAGTTTCTTTCTTCTATATTTGTCACATTCTCACTCCCCTTCCCTCTCCCTCTCTGCTTTCCCCTTCCCCATCCTCTATCTCCCTCTCCCTCCCCCTCCTTCTCTATCTCCCCCTTCTCCCTCTCCTCTCCCTCTCCCTCCCCCCCCTCCCCCATCTCCCTCATCCTCATGTAAAAGCTCGAATCAAATCCTCGGCTGATAATCCTGCATTCGGACGCCATTGTGCACTGCCTCGTCGGCCCCAAACTTCGACTGACTCATTACTCCGAAGGACGCCTTGTTTCCTCAATACCCATGCCCGACCTCTCAAACACACAACACACACACACACACGCACACGCACACGCACACGCACACACGCACACACACACACACACACACACACACACACACACACACACACACACACACACGAACACACACACACACGAACAAAATAAAAAAGTGCGCAATCACACGAGCCCTGTTTCGTAACCTAACATGCACAGCGCATCAACAACACCCTAAAACAAATAAATAAAAAAAAACTACAACTACAAATGACATAAAGAGAGAAACCCCAATGACACCACAGGGAAACCGAAGCGACCCGGACGGCCGGAACCTCAAGAAGAAAACAGCCTTGGAAAACAAGAGAAAAAAGACACGAAAAAAACAAAAAACATACACACAAACGAAATGAGAAAACACGAGAAAACCCAAAGGAAGACGACACGAGAAAGCACAAGAAAAACAACTCTCACAAACGAAATAAGAAAACGACACGAGAAACCCAAAGAAAAACGACACGAGAAGCCGCCCTGACCCAGCCGAGCAAGCGCCAGCCCACGACAGCCGAGGCGCGACGGGCCGAAGGAGGCGGCAGTCCTCCGCCGCCCCGCCGCGGCGCCCGCGTCGCGATCTCAGCGTTTAAGGAAGCGCCTCGCGTCACACGTGGGCGCGCTGTCGCCTGCATGGCCTCAGGCTCAGCGGCCCTCCTGCCTGTCTACTCGTCTACCCATCCCCCGGCCTCCCCGACGAGCATTCCCCTGCTGAGCGCCTGTCTCCCCGTCTACCCGTCCGCTTCTCATTCCTCCTGCTTCCGTGCCTGTCTACCTGCCATCCCGGCCCGCCACTTCACATTCCCAAAAGCCTGGTGGGCTGCTTGCCATCCGTCCCTGCCGACCTACCTACCTGTCCGGGCCTATCAACCAATCCTATGTTCACCCCTGTCTATTCATCTACCTATATGACTTTTTTTCTCTTACCCTGTCTCTGCTTGCACTCCCACCTGTGAACGTCTCGGTTATCCCCGTGTTCACCAGCAGCCCAAGGAACAATACGGCCCAAAGACACTAAGAAAGACGCTATAAAAACACTATAAAGCTACTATAACGACACTAAAGACACCACTCAGACACATATCATCCCTCCCAATCAAACGGGAGAACACAAGACCTCACCCAAAGCAGACTCCCCCATCGCAGGGCCGTCGTTTTCATTACGAAAGAGATTCGTCCGTGGAAATAAATTAATTACATGTGTCGAGGTGTCATTACCAACCCCGAAAGGTCGTTTAATAACAACTAATTGACGGATATAACAAACGTCACAATGGAAGCATCTTGTCGCAATCGTCGTCATCGCCATCATGACTGATATTATCATTATCATCAAAGGAGAATGAGGAAGAGGAGAGGGGAGGTAAAATAGGAGTAAGAGGAGGGAAAGGAGAAAGGAGGAATAGTAAAGAAGGAGTAAGAGGAGGAAGAGGAGAGCAAAGGAGGAAGAGGAGGGAAGCGAGGAGGAGTCGAGAGGAAGGAGGAAGATGAAGAGGAGAATGAGGCGGGGGATGATGATAATAACGATGGACGATGATAATAATGGAGATGAAGATGATGGATCATGATGAAGATTAAGATTAAGATGGAGATTAAAAAGAAGAGGAAGAAGAAACGACAAGACACCGACAGAAGACACAGCTCCGAATGGCCCCTCCTAATAGGCCTCCTTCTGTTTACCGAATTCTATCCACTCAATTATTTACAATTGTGCGAGGCCCGACCCAAAGAATATATTCGTATACTTGACATGCAATAAATAAAAGAAATAAATGCATATTCATCAGTCTAGACATGCATATCAAACCCGGCAAATAGATGGTTAAATGTATATCTATCAGATATATAGACAGATATGCCTTTATTTCAGCGTCTGTATTTATGAAAATTCATTGGCTCGGCCCTGGCAAATTTTCACAAACCGGCTTTAGATCCATGCTCGCTCGACCCCCCCCCCCCGCCCTTTTTCCCCAAAATCTAATTCCAATAAAACATACTAAGCAGTGTCCATAAATTCCGTTTGTCTAATTCCCAAAAAAATACTAAGTATCGATAAACTTCATTTGTCTTGTTCCACTAAAAAATAATAAGCAATGTTGATTAACTCTATTTCTCATCTCTCTCTCTCTCTCTCTCTCTCTCTCTCTCTCTCTCTATATATACTATATAATATATATAGTATATATATATATATATATAATATATATATACTAATATATATACGTAAGAGGAAAAGGAAGCACTAACGCCCCTAGGGATGCCTGACGAGGAGCCCTTGAGCGAGTTCCGAAACGTCTCACGATTCGCTTCACCTTTTCTTATCGGTGGACTGTTTTCTTTTCCTTCTTTGTGTTGCACGTGGCTTGTAGT
>NW_020869724.1:396086-397397 GCF_003789085.1 Penaeus vannamei | reverse complement strand
ATTACTGAGTGGATGATGTGATTGATGATGTTGATCTGATGATGATGTTGATTGATGAATGATTTTGATGGTGGTTTGATGGTGGGTAGTTATGATGGTGCTGTTGTTTTTTTTTCTGTTGCTGCTGCTGCTGCTCTTGTTTCTGTTTCTGTTTCTGTTGTTGGTTGTTGGTGGTGGTGGTGGGGTGGTGTCTTGGTGTTTTTTTATTGTTGCTGTAGTGGTGCCGATGTCAATAGTGAAACAACGGCATCCACGATGATATAATTGATGATCTACCAGCGGTGCAGGTGGCGAGACCCGCACGCAGCCACCAACACAGACGACCGACCTGCTTCCGCAATCACCTCCGGTTCTGACACCTCGATTCTAATAAGACCTGTGTTTCATTTACATATTTAACATCGTGATCATCATCAATCATTCTTCACTGTCATCCCTCCCTCTCCTCCTCCCCCCTATCCCTCCTTCTTCCCCCCTCTCCTCCCTCCTTCCCCCATCCTCTCCCCTCCCCCTCCTGCCATCCCTCCACCCTTATCCCCACCCCTCTCTCCCTCTACCCCCATCCCTTCCCTCCCCCTCCCCCTCCATCCCTTCCCTCTCTCCACCCTCCTCCCCTATCCCCCCCCCCCTCCCTCCCTCCCCCTCCACCCTCCCTCCACCCCCCTGTCCCTCCCCCCTCCACCCCTCCTCCCCCTATCCCCTATCCCCCCTCCACCCTTCCTCCCCTATCCCACCTCCACCCTTATCCCCGTCCTTCTCCACCCCCCTCCCCTACCTCCCCCCCTCCCCTGGGTTAGCCTCCGCCGGTTTCCTTACGCGAACGAGCCCAACGAGTTCCCGGTCGAACCGGACGTCGAGGACGAGACGCCTCTCGCGTCTGGCGCTCGGGGCGAGGAGTGAGGGGGGGGAGGAGGAGGAGGAGGAGGAGGAGGAGGAGGGAAGGGGGAGGGGAGGAAGAGGAGAAGAAGAGGAGGAGGGAAGGAAACGAAAAAGGAGAAGAGGAAAAGGAGGAGAACGAAGAGGGGCGGTGATAATAGAGGAGGAGTTAGATAAGGAGATGAAGAACGGGAGGAAAAGAGGAAGAAGACGAGATCGAAGAGGAGGAGGCGGAGGAGGCGGAAGAGAAGAGGAGGAGAAAGAGGAGGAGGCAAAGATGGATTGGACCTGAACAGAAGTGGAACCGAATCCGAGGGGCGCGGGGCGAGGTGTCGGCAGCCGAGGGACCTTCATATGGGTTGTTGTGAGAAAATGGAGTACGGCGGGGGGGGGGGGGTGATGTAGGGGGGGGAGCGTATATCCCTGAATGTCTTA
>NW_020869724.1:381086-391086 GCF_003789085.1 Penaeus vannamei | reverse complement strand
AGGAGGAGGAGGAGGAGGAGGAGTAGGCGAGGAAGAGGAAGGAGGAGGAGGAGGAGGAGAAGGAAGAGAAGGAGGGAGGAGGAGGAATACGAAGAAGAGTAGGAAGATGAGGATAATATGAAGGAGGAAAAGGAAGAATAGGGGAAGAAAAAAAGGTGGTGGTAGAGAAGCAGGAGGAGGAGAAGGAGATAAGGAGGAGGAAGAGGACGAAGAAAAGGAGAATAAAAGAGAAAGGAAGGAGAAAAGAAGGAAAGACAGAGAAGGAGTAGAAAGAGAAAATAAAATAATAATAATAATAATAATAATAATCAATAAATCAAGATGACGAGGAGGAAACCGCTCGAACGAAATGAGAGATGACATGGAAGAAGACGCAGAGGAGAGAGGAGGGGGGGGGGATAAGGCCAGCTCCTCGTATCCTGATCCAAGACGGACAATTACGCGAAGGATAAGTTCGCCAATTAATTTCTGACGATTTTCGGTCTGGCAGTTTGTTCGTCTGTACGTCTGTCTGTCTGTCTGTCTGTCTGTCCTCTGTCTGTGTCTCTCTCTCTGTCTGTCTCTGTCTCTCTGTCTCTTTTTGTCTGTCTCTGTCTATCTATACAAAATGTATGTTTGTGTGTGTTTCTGTGAGTGAATGGGTGACTGACTGGGTGCGTGAGTGAATGAGTGAGCGAATGAATGCATGAGTCGGTGAGTGAATAAGCGAGTAAACAAGTAATCAAACAAGCGACTGAATAACCGAACCCGGGAGTGTTAAATGCACTGGGAGCATACCGACAAGTGTATGTGTGAAAGCGACCAGCCGGTGCGTGCGCGTGGATCCTGCAAGCACCGGTGTATGTGCCTCGTGCGTGTGTATTATTGTAGCTGAATCACCTGTGCCATCTGGCCGTGAGTAAGCCGGGCGCAGCGAGGGGGGGTCGAAGGCAAGAGTGACCACCGCGCCGCCAGCTGTTCGGCCTCATCGCCGGGGGAGACAGCTGGGCGAATGCATATTCAGGCAGAAAAGACGAAGATTCAAATAAAAAAAAGAAAAAAGATAAAAGAAAAAAAAAAGAAAAGAAAAAAATGTCGTTTACACATTCACAGGCAACGCAAGCAGACAAGCAGAAGCACTTACAAGGAGGCTGAGGCGAGAACAAGGCTCAATGCTTGCACACGCTGGGGCCCCAAGCAGATAATCCTCCACAGACAAAAAAAGCAATTTTCGGATCTCTTTTTACGCCAGAGGTGAGCTTCAAGAACAAAATCCTGACAGTACTGACAGTCAACAAGGCCTGCCATGTTGCTATTCCATTTCCATGTCAATAATCGAAGAAGAAGAAGTGAAGAAAATGAAGAAAACATAAAAAGAAAAAAGAGAGAGGACAGTAGTCTAATAATAATAATAAAAACAATAATAGTAATAATAACCATCATCACTAGAATTTCCATTCTAACAATCATTACCATTATCTATCATAATAATAATAATATGAAGCGGAGGAGGAGGAGGAAAAAGATAAAATAATAATAATAATAATAATAATAATACGGCAGGTTCTTTTGTCCCACTCTTCTCTCATTCCCTCTGTCGCAGCTCCTTCTCATAACAGACATGGACACACACACACACACACAATAATAATAATAATAATAAGTAATAATACCACTTTTCCCCCCCAACACGAAACGAAGCTAATGTCAGTAATGTTTAGCCAAGTACTTATTCTCTCGTCCTGGTTTATATCACGTGGACACGCAACGGGCAATTCGGTAATGAAAAGCTCACCCACACAAGCACATGGTCAAGTACGTACACAAGCAAACGCATGTACACACATGAACGCAAAAAAAAAAAAAAAAAAAAAAAAAACATGCACAGGGCCTCTTATAACACATACAATAAACACACAGACACGCAAACAAACACACACACACAGCACAACACACACACACACACACACACACACACACCACACACACACACACACACACCACACACACACACACCACACACGTCACCCTCCCACCAACACCCCCTCCCCCCCCCCCACAACGCACCCCAACCCCACAGACCCACAGTCGCAAACCCTGAGTTCCGAGCCAGGCAGGACCCGCCGCGATCGGACGTCGGGAATCAGAACAGGAGGATCTGCAGCCAAGAAGTTCCCCAAACCCCGCCCACCCCGCCCACCCCCTTCCCACGCCCACACCACCTACTCCCCACCTCGGTCGTGGGCGCGCGGCCTTGTCTCTGCCAGCAGCGCGCCGCCCGTGATGCTGACGCCGTATATGTACGAGTCCGGGTGACAACATCTCATGAAGGCCTCGGATAAACGCAACAAAAACACCAAAAAAATGTATCGATACATAAAACATGTTGCTTGAGGCGAGAATCGATTGGCGTTGCTTTGTTGTGATCTCTCTCTCCCTCCCCTTCTCCTCCTCTTCCTTTCTCTCGCTCCCCCTTCCCCTTCTCTCCCTCCTTCTTCTTCTTTCCCTCCTTTTCCTTCTTCTCCCTCTCCCTTCCCTTCTTCCCTCTCTCCTCTCTTTCCCTCCTCCCTCCCCTTTCCCTATCCCTCTCTTTTTCCCATTCTCCTCTTCCTCCTCCCTCTCCCTCTTCCTCTCCCTCTCGTTCTCTCCCTTTTCTCCCTCGCTCGTCATCGAAAGCCAAGTCCCCCTACACCCTCCGCCCCGATTTTCTTCCGACCTTCCCGACGATTCCCTCTCCTCCAGGGCACCCGCCGACGACCCCGGTCCCCAATTCCGAATCAAGGGGAACAAATCCTCACATTTGCATAGGTCACCCCTGGCGTCTGAATTTTTCCCCGTTTTCTTTGGTGTCGGCAAGTGAAAGAAAATGGTCAGGCGCTGCTGCCGCATATCGACATTCCCTTGACTTGGGACAGAGAGAGAGAGAGGGGGGGGGGGCAGAGAGGAAACTGAAGAGATGGGAAACAAGTGGATAAGGAGAGAGGAGAGAGAGTGGGAGCAGTGAGGGAGATCGGGGGAGAGATATAGGAAGAAGATAAAGTGGAAGAGAAAAAGAGAAAGAGGGAGGGAGAGGAAATGAGAGAGGTGGGAAGTAGAAGAAGGAAGGAAGGAAGGAAGGAAGGAAGGAAGGAAGAAGGAAGAGAAGAGAGAGAGAGAGAGAGAGAGAGAGAGAGAGGAGAAGAGAGAGAGAGAGAGAGAGAGAGAGAGAGAGAGTGAGAGAGAGAGAGAGAGAAGAGAGAGGGAGAGAGAGAGGAGAGAGAGAGAGGAGGAGAGAGAGAGGAGAGAGAGGGAGAGAGAGAGAGAGAGAAGGAGGAGAGAGAGAAGGAGAGAGGAGGAGAGAAGAAGAGAGAGAGAGAGAGAGAGAGAGAGAAGAGAGAGATAGGAAGAGGAGAGGGAGAGAGAAGAGAGAGAGAGAGGAGAGAGGGAGAGAGAGAGAGAGAGAGAGAGAGAGATGAGAGAGAGAGAAGAGAGAGAGAGAGAGAGATTATGGGGAGGGGGGAGGGAAGAGAGGAAAAAGAGAGAGAGAGCATTATATTGTATTTAACTATATGTATGAACAAACATATAGGCAGAAATAAAAATATTACATACACATATGAACAACACACACACACACACACACACACACACACACACACACACACACACACACACACACACCACACACACACACACACACACAACACACACACACACACACGACGCACAAACACACACACATACCATTATCTATACCTATCTATCTATCTATACACACAAATGCCAACTTTTTTTCTCTCCCCTCCCCCCCTCCCCCCCTCCCCTCCGCATCTGCCTCCATTCACAGCCTCCTTCCAGCCCCCCCCCCCCGCCCACAACCCGCCATCGCCACGCGCTCCTCCTCCCACACTCTAACGCCACTCTTCCTGCTCGTCCCTTTTCTCTTCCTCTTTCCTCCTCTCTCTCCCTCTCTCTCTCTCTCTATTCCTTTCCTTCCACCTTTCTTCTTCCTTTCCCTCCGTCATCCACCTCCCCCCCCTCTCTTGTTCCCCCCCCGCCCCTTCCATCCCTTCCCCCCCCCCCACGCCCCTCCCGTTCCTCCCATCCTTTTTCTTTTCCTTCCTCCTCCCCCCTCCCCCCACCTCCGCCCGTCCCCCCCATTCCACCCCTTTCCGCCCTCCCCCCTCCCCCTCTCCCCTGCCTTCCCCGCCCCTTCCGCCCCTTCCCGCCCCCGCCGCCCACCGCCCCGCGCCGCCCCCGCCCGCCCCCGCCCGCCCCGCGCGCCCCCGGCCGTCTTGACACACCTGCTCCCCACAAAGGGGAAAAAAATACATGTGTTCCGCTTTGCACACTCGTCCCTCGCGCTTCACGGAACCCGCTCTGCCCCTTTAAGAAGATCTGCGTAGCATATCTACCTCGTCGTGGCCCGCGCGCTGGACGCCTCCGCCGCCGCACCCCGCTTCTCCCCCCCCCCTCCCCTTTTCTCCCTCCCTCCTCCCTCCTCACCCCCTCCCCCCTCCCTCCCCTCCCTCCCTCCCTCCCTCCCCCTCCCCCCACCCCCCTTCCCCCCCGCACTCCTGCTATGATTTTTGCCCGACGTGTACGCCTTTGCGCACCCGGTGAATCGTCTGTCCGCCAGTTCATCCGTCTTTCAATCCATCCACCCATCTACCCGTCCATCCGCCCGTCTACCCGCCCATCCACCCGCCTATCCACCCGTCTACCCGCCATCCACCCGCCCATCCACCCGCCCCTCCCCCCATGCAAGCGGCGGCGCTGGCCTCCGAGGCCGCCCTTCCAGCGAGCGCGAGCGTCCGAGTGCGGCGGGAGTGTTCCTGCTGCACGGCGTGGCTATGTAGTACACGGCACAGGGGGAGACGGCGTGAGGAAGCGCGCCCCGCCGCCTTAAAAGGCCGCTCGCTGCTTCTCACACAACTCCATATCTGACCGGTGCCTCTCCCCCTCCTCCCCTCTCCCCCCACACTCCCGCCCGCACGCCCTCGACCTCGTCTACCTCTCCCTGCAGGCCCTCAGCCGCTCACCCCGCCCTCGGCTTCCCCAAGAAGCAATAATTATGAGGAGACGACCCCCGGCAGCGGCGTCATCCCCTCGACGGCTCGCCCAGGACGCCCTCCCTCCGGCAGGCGCAACGAGAGGGCGGCCCACACACCCTACACCCGAGGAGCTCCGCCGCGTCGGGCTACTTTCTTCAAAATCCCCGCCCCCCCCCCCTTACCCTCACCCTCACCCCATCCTCTCGAGCAGCGAAGATAAATGCGAGTGAGAAGAAAGTAACTTTCCTCAAACGACATTAGCATAATGAGGGGCGACGGGCCCTCCCCGCGAGCGCCGGAGCCCGGACGTCGCCATCTCGTCGCTCCTGCTTTAAGACAGGTTTTTCGGGCGACTTCCACTCGATTCCCGCGATAAGACGCCCATTATCACGCCACGCCCGACCGCCCTAAAAGGCTCTCTTCCTGACACACGGACGCCCGACGCGTGGAAGCACGGACGCCGGGCCAAGCACCATGCCCCTCCCGCCAGCCGCCGCCTGCCAACATGCCATGGGGCAGCCCCTCCACTCTGCCCCCCCCTCCCCCCTCCCCCCGTCCTGCACATGGCTGGGCTTGAGCGGCGACCCTGATAGGCGTGACAGCATCACCTGATAGCCTAACGAGGGACGTCTCCTCCTGAGGCACTCGTCGGGAGGAGGAGTCGCTCGCGCCGGCCGTGTGCGGGACCAGACGCCGCCCCGCCCTCGGGTCGCTTGTGCACAATCGCCAGGGGAGATGGGGTCTTCGCGGGCGGAGATGCCCCCAGACGAAGGGCAATTCCCTGTCCGATCCCGCCACGCTCATTCGAGGTCGCCCCCCCCCCCCGCCACCACTCCGTAGCCTCTCACGTCGCTTATCGTTTATCCTTTCCATCCTCCTTTATCTCCCCAAATATCCTACGACCATCCCCGGTAATAGCCTCGCGCCTACAAACAACATTCCCCGCGCCCCAAGGCCCTCTCTCCCTGTGACCTTTGCTTTTTCCTTCATAATATTCTCCCTTCCTCTTTTCCTCTTTTCTCCCTCCCTCTCTTTCTCCCTCATGCTACCCTCCCCTTCCTCTCCTTTTCCTCTCACACTACCCTCAGTACTACCCTCCCTTCCCTCATACTACCTTGTCTTCCCTCTCCCTTCCTCTCCCTTTTTCACTCACACCACCCCCATTCCCCTCTTCCCCCTCATACTACCCTCCCTTCACTCCCTCCTTCCCTCCATACTACCCTCCCTTCCCTCTCCCCCCCCTCCAATCCCTCGGCTCCTGCTTCCCCAATACCCCCGCGAGGATTTGCCACTCGCCCGTCGCAGCCCCGACGCGCCACCGCAGTCACCACCGCCACCTCGCCTCGGCCACCCGCGCACCACCCTCCGTCGAGTCGCGTCGCCGTCGTCATCACCACGGGGGCCGCGCCTCATCACCACGCGTCGCCGAAGCCACGCCCTGGAGCATCACACCGGAGGGAGGGAGGGAGGGAAAGGTAGGAGGGTGGGAGGTAGGGAGGGAAAGAGTGGATGGATGGAGGGAGGGAGGGAGGAGGGAGGGAAGGAAAGGAGGAGAAAGGGAGGGAGGGAAGGAGGCGGAAGGGCTGTGAAGGGAGGGAAGGAAGGGAAGGAAGAAGGCAGACGGGGCAATGGAGGGAGGGAAGGAAGGGGGGCGGAGGAGCTAAACGTCGGGGCAACTGAGGCGGGGGGAGAGGAGGAAGAGGGGGGGAGGGAGAGGGGGTTGATCTTACCACTTCGTGTTTACACCATCTGTGTCTGGCGTCCAAACCTCGGTAAACTTTCCCTATTGTTCTACCTCGGCTCTCTTTTTTTCCCCTTCACCCTCACCCTCGTCTCGCCTCGTCCTCACCTTTCCTTCCTCTCTCTCTCTCTCTCTCTCTCCTCTCTCTCTCTCTCTCTCTCTCTCTCTCTCTCTCTCTCTCTCTCTCTCTCTCTCTCTCTCTCTCTCTCTCTCTCTCTCTCTCTCTCTCTCTCTCTCTCTCTCTCTCTCTCTCTCTCTCTCTCTCTCCTCTCTCTCTCCTCTCTCTCCTCTCTCTCTCTCTCTCTCTCTCTCTCTCTCTCTCTCTCTTCTCTCTGTTTTTTTACCTCTGCTCTCTTTTCTTATCTTTCCCTTACTCTCTTCTCGATTCTCTCTTCTCACCTCTTTGACCATCACATCTCTCCCTAAACTACTCTCCCTCCTCCTCTCTTCTGCCCTTCCCTTTCCTTCTCTCTCTCTCCTCTTCCTCCCTTTCTTCCCCTCCTCTCTTCTCTCTCAACCTCTCCTTCCCCTCTCTCCTTTGCTCCGTTTCCCCCCTCTTCTCTTCTCTCTTCTTCCTCCCTGTTTCCCCTCCTCTCTCCTCTTCCTCCCTCTTTTCCCCTCCTCTCTCCTCTTCTCTTCTCTCTTCTTCCTCCCTGTTTCCCCTCCTCTCTCCTCTCCTCTCCTCTTTTCCCTCCTCCCTCTTTCCCCCTCCTCTCTCCTCTCCTCCTCTTCTTCTCCCGTCTCCTCTCTTCAAGCCATGACAGAGGGAACCTAACCGCCAATGAACACCAAATTTCAAATTCCAAAATAGGAATTCGCCTTCAAATAAAAGCAGGAATGTTCCATCAATTGGAACACCTAATTCTAAATTCAAACGCACGTGGATTTGAAACGAAAGGGTATTTCATGCCGCTGAAGAACACTGTATAAAAAAAGAAAGAAGGAAAAGAAAAAAAAAAAAAAAAAAAGAAAAAAGAAAGAAAAAAAAAAGTTTGAAGAACAGTGTATAAAAAAAAAGAAAAAAAAAAAAAAATAATAATAAAAAAAAAAGTTAAAAAAAAAAGAAAAGAAAGAAAGAAAAAACAGGAAATCAACTTCAACTAAAAAAGGAGACTTCACTTCGACACAATTTAGCCTTAACTGAAAGGACGAAGTTAACCTCCATAATAACTTCAAATCAAAGAGGGAACCAACTCTCGATTCTCGATTTTTTTTATTTTATTATTATTTTTTTATCCAGACGTGTCTTTCAGCGGTGAAATAAAATTCAAACACATCGATAAAACTACTTAAAAAAAAAAAAAATTGGAAATTATCAACGACGAACACAGAAATTTCACCCACCCGCCGCACGCGAACACCCCCCCCCCCCCCACCAACCCACTTACCCAAATCCAGCCACACCACCAATCCACCCCCCACCCCCCACAACACACCCAACCTATCGACCCCACACCCCAACACCCCCCACCTATCCTCCCACACCCCACATCCACTCCTTACCCCCACCTATCCACCCACCTCCTCCTTACCCCCAACCTATCCACCCACCTCCTTATCACCCACCACCCTATCCACCCACACCTACACCCCCCACCTATCCACCCGCAGCCCCACCTATCGCCCACCCCACCACGACCCTCCTTACCCCCCACCTACCCCACCCTACCCCCCACCCGTCCACCACCCCCACTCCACCCACCCTCCTTACCCCCCCTATCCACCCACCCATACCCCCTATCACCACCCACCTATCCACCCACCCCTTACCCCCAACCTATCACCCACCCTCCTACCCCCCACCTATCCACCCACCCTCCTTACCCCCCACATACCCCCCACCTACTCACCCACCCACATCCCATCAGCACCACCACGAGCACCCACACCCCTGCCGGCGCACGCAAACACCCACCACCCGGCGACGCAAGAATGCCTATTTTTCGCGGACCAAAGGTCATCCAGATCCATCGTGACCTCTTTCGTCATCCAGCGGAGAAACGCCCTCGTGACCTGGCCTCACACTGGCCTCATCGGGCGGGCTTCTCTCACAAGGTTTCCGTTTCTCTCTCTCGTACTCTCTCATTATCTCTGATTCTCTCTCTCTCTCTGAATCTCTCACTCTCTCTGATCTCTCTCCTCTCCCACTCTCCCTCCACACACACACACTCTTCTACCTCCCCTTTCTATCTACTTCCCCATCACCTACCTGCATACCTCTTCCCCACTCACTACCTACTCACCTACTTACCCACCCACCTCCCTTACTCACCACCTCCCTTACCCACCGCCGTCTCTGGTTCTCGCTGTGCATGGCATTTGTTTATTGGCAAAAATATTATGGTGTGTATTGACCAAGTCCGCCCGTGCCATCCCGTGCCTGCTTGGTGCCTGCTTGCAAGCGGAGTGTTTACGCCATGGGGCCCTGGGCGGGGGGGGGGAGCAAGAGGAATGGGGCAGGTGGGGAGGGGTAGGGAGGAACGGTTGCCGGCCAAAAGGGAGGAAGGAGGGGCAGGGGGGTTGAAGGCAAGCAGAGAGGAAAGGGGGGGGTGCTCGGAAACTCATTACGCTCTGCTGCTGCTTGAGGGCCACCTGCTGCGTGCATGACAGGGCGCCCGCTGTCATGAGGCGACTGCCCGCTCCCGCCCGCTCGCGCCGCCCCCGTCGGCCCGCGCGCCAAGGCCCCCCAAGGCCCCCCAAGGCCCCCCAAGGCCCATAGGAGGGACCCCCACAGACCAAGGCTCCTTCGCCTCAGACAGCGGTCCCTGTGGCTCCTCTGGCACAGTGTCACGCGGCGAGGACGAGGCCGCGGCACTCTGGCGGCGATCGCCTTGGCCACGCGGAGGAAATAAAGTCAAGCAGAAGAAATGGATGCGTTTCCTCTCTGCTTCCGCTCAGCCGCGCAGCCTCGCCCCTGCTTGTTTGTCTGCTCGTTGGCCCGCCTGCCTTTCTGCCTTCCGCCTGCGTGCTTGATCGTCGAACTTCCTTTCGACTCATTCCCGCTTCCTCTCTTTTATGCGCATTCCCCTTTTCTCAACGCTCCCACACCCCCCTATCCTCTTCTCTTGCATCTCGCTCTTCCTCCTCCTCTTCGGCTCTCTCTTCCTCTCCCTCCTTCACCCTCACCTTCTCCCTAACTCCCCATTAACTCTTTCTCTCTCTTCTCTCTACCTCTGCTCAAACCCCTACCCCCACCTCCAACCCCCAACCCCAACCCCTACCCCACCAACACCTCCAACCCCTACCC
>NW_020869724.1:366086-373586 GCF_003789085.1 Penaeus vannamei | reverse complement strand
GGGAATGATAAAAGAGAGAACGAATAAGGCACACACAACAGAGAAGAGAAAAAAACAAAACCTCAGAAGACGAGACAAGACAAGCGAAGAAAAGAAAGCCCAGAAGACAAGAGGAGAGAACAGAAGAGGGAGCAACGCAGGTCACGGAAGAAGAAGCCAAGTATAGATGGAGGAAAAATCGAGCAGGTGGGCACGCGGGGACCGGGGGAGGAGGGGGGGGGAGGGGGACGGAGTTGCCACCACGGCGGACGAAAACGAAGGAGAGTGGGACGGCAAGGAAGAAGGCCGGGGAGGTGGGAGAACGGAAAGGAAAAGGAACGGAAAGGGAAGAGAAAGCGATGGGGAAGGGATGGGAAAAGGAAGACAAGGGATGGATGGGATGGATATGATGGGAAAGGAAGGAGAAGGGAAGAGAAGGATGGGAAAAGGAAGAGAAAAGAAGGAAAGAGAGAGAGAGAAAGAAAGGGGATGGATAAGATGGGAGGGGAGGGATGAGAGGGATAAGGAAAGGAAGGTGGGAGGGAGACGGAGAGAAAGGAAAGGGAAGAGAGGAAAAGGAAAAGAGGGAAGGCAAGGAAGGGATTTGGACGTGACGAGAAAGGAAAGGAAAGGAGGGGAAAGCAAGGCAATATAAAGCATGGGAGTGCAAACGAACAAAGGAAAACGAAAGAAACAAGACAAAACAAAAAGCAAGGAAAACAAAGAGAAGACAAGAAACCCCACGGCACACCCAGGCCCAAGACGACGAAAGGACAGCAAGCAAGAGAGGCCAATCCGCCTCAATCAACGCACTCGACAGCACATGCCTCCCTGCCACAGCTCAGCGGCGGCCAGCGCAACTAGGAAACCGCCCGCCCAACTAACGCCATCCGACCCATGCACGGCTAACGGGCTAAGGATAGCGAGCGTGGGTCGGCAAAGGAGGCCCGTGCTGACACCAAGCAGATTAAGAGAGGCAGGACAAACACACGGGAGAGAGGGAAGGCAGGCGAGCTAAGGGCTGGGGTAAGGGTAAGGTAAAGGTAAGGGAGGGTAAGGGGTACATGAGTTGGAGGTAGGGCAAAGGTAGGAGTATCTGAGGGAGTAGGGGCAGGGGTAGGGGTAGGGGTACGGTTAATGATAATGAAAGAGGTAGAGGTAGAGCTGGGGCTGGAGACCGAGGTAGGGTATAGGTTGGGAAGAGATAGCGGTAGAGGAAGGATATATATAGGGTAGGGGGCACGGGTAGGACTAGAGGTAAGTTGTTTGAGGGGAGGGGGAGGGGTAGAAAGGAAGAGGAAGGGAGGGATAGGGAAGAGTGAGGAAGAGGGAGGGATAGGAGGATAGGGAGATAGAGGGAGGGAGGGAAGGAAGAGGAAAGAGGGAAAGAGGGAGAAGGGAAAGTTGAGGAGAGAGAGAGAAGGAGAGAGAAGAGAAAGAAAGAGAGAAGAGAGATGAAGGAGAAGAGAAGAGAAGAGAAGGAGAGAGAAGAGAGAAAGGAGAAGAGGAAGGGAGAAGAGAGGAGAAAGAGAAGAGAAGAGAAGAGAAGAGAAGAGAAGAGAAGAGAGAGAAGAGAAGAGAAGAGAAGAGAAGAGAAGAGAGAGAAGAGAGAGAGAGAGAGAAGAGAGAATAAAAAAAAGGAAAACAAAAAGAGAGAAATGAGTCGACGTGACTCCATGAAAGGAAGTTCGACGATCGAGCACGCAGGCGGAAGGCCGCGGAAAGGCAGGCGGGCCAACAGCAGACAAAAAGCAGAGGGAACGGCGAGGCTGCGCGGCTGAGCGGAAGCAGAGAGGAAACGCAGTCCATTTTCTGCTTTCTGACTTTATTTCCTCCGCGTGGCCAAGGCGATCGCCGCCAGAGTGCCGCGGCCTCGTTCCTCGCCGCGTGACACTGTTGCCCAGAAGGAGCTCACAGGGACCTCTGTCTGAGGCGAAGGAAGCCTTGGTCTGTGCGGCAAGTGGTGTACCACCTCCCCTATATCAGATGCCATTGGGCGCGGGGTACTGCATCGGCTGGGGCAGGGCCTTCACGCGCGTGCGGCATGATCCTCACCACTTGCACTCCTAAGCGGTCGTCCTAGTCGAACTCTCACGGGTGAGGTGGTCTCGGCAATCGCCACGCATCCTGTCTAGACACGCATACGCAGTTCGCGCGTTCGGACGCGAACGCTCTTCCTTCGCATGCCCTCAGTCGCTACTCTGATCTGCGACCAGCGGCGGCGCCCTGTAGCCCTATCACCTACGCCTCATAACGTCCTGCCAGCGACCGTTGTGATTCATACTTCAGTGTAGCTTCTAGCCCTCTTAACTCATGCCCATCACAGCAGCAGTGATGTCGTAAGATGTCTCAGTTTACTCTCGAGCATCCCTCCTCTCCCATCTCCCTGTTCCCTCCTCATAGCCTCTAGGACACTCGCCAGATTATCTTTCCCGCAACTACCTCAGCATCTCCCTCTTCCCTTCCCTCTTTTTGGCCTGGCTTCTAATACGATACACCATTCCCTCCCTCCTTCATACTTCCGTCTTTTTAACGACTCCTATATCCTACTCACTATCTCGCCCTCCGTCTCTACCCTCCCCCTGCTAGTTTCTCTCTCCCCTCCATCCCATCTTGCCCTTGCACCCCTCCCCTACTCCCCACCCGGACCATCCCCTCTTGCTTGCACCCTCTCCCCCCCCCCATCCCGCCCAGGGCCCCATCGCCAGCACAGGGCGTAAACACTCCGCTTGCAAGCAGGCACCAAGCAGGCACGGGATGGCACGGGCGGACTTGTCAATACACACCATAATATTTTGCCAATAAACAAATGCCATGCACAGCGAGAACCAGAGACCGGCTGGTGGGTAAGGGAGGTGGGTGTGGTAAGTAGGTGATGTAGGTGGGGTGAGTGGGGTAGGGAGAGGTATGCAGGTGGTGAATGGGGATAGAGTAGATAGAGAGAAAGGAGGTAGGTGATGTGGGGGAAGCTCGATAAGAAGCGGGAGGTTAGAGGAGCCTGTGTGTGTGGGGGGGGGGTGAGAGAGAGTAAAGAGAGAGAACAGAGAGATGAGACGATCAGCTCGACACTTGAGAGGATGACGAGAGTTAAGGAACGTCGGGAAATGAGAGAGGGGAGATTGAGATGAGAGAAGAGAGAGAGAGAGAGAAGGGGATGAGATTGATAGAGTCTTCACATAGGCCTCACGTAGCAGATATACTGCACATATCCTTGATAAGTGAACTCTCACCATTCTTTATGATACAGAGATTAGATATCAGTATTCGCACATGATAGAATAGGAGAGATCTGAGACGAGGGGGAGAGGGAGGCGATGGAGGTAGGGAGGGAGGGAGGGAGGAGGCTAAGGGAGAGACGGGGACGGGAGGGGGGGACGGGCGGGGAGGGGGAGCGAAGAGAGGAGAGAGAGAGAATGGGAGAGGGGACGAGAGAGAGGAGATGAGAGAGGGAGGAGAGGGACGAGAGATGAGAGAGAGAGCAGGAGGAGAAGAAGATATGAGAAGATGACTCCGAGCCTAGAGACACAGCTGCGATTTCCGCCTCTTATCGAGAGAGAAGAGAGAGAGAGAAAAACAAGAGAGAGAAAAACAATAGAGACGAGAGAGAAAACAATGAGAGAGAGAGAGATGAGACAAGAGACGAGAGACGAGAAGAGAGAGAGAGAAACAAGTGAGAGAGAGAGAGAGAGAGAGAGAAACAAGAGAGAGAAGAGAGAGAACAAGAAAACAAGAGAGAACAAGAAAACAGAGAGAACAAGCAAACAAGAGAAAGAGCGAGAGAGGACGAGGAAAGAGAAAAGAGCGAGAGACAAAAAGAGAAAGAGAAAGGCGAGAGACAAAGAAGAAAGAGCGAGAGACAAAGAGAAAAGAAAGTCGAAAAGCGAGACGAGGAAAGGGAAAGCGTTGGGGTCGGGAGGCTGCAAGATTTTTCGAACAGCACAACATTCGATCCGCCAACATACGGTAGTGGAGTAGGCGGAGACGTAGATGGGTCGGAGAGGTGAGTAAATCTATCTCTCTCGCCTTGATTCTCGAACAAACAGATAGCTAAAAAATGAGACAAGAACAGAGAGACAGCCAGGCAGAAAGGAGCAGACAGAAAAGAAGACAAAACAGAAGATAGAACAACACAGAGAATAGAGGTTGGATAGATTAATCGAATAGATAGGAGAGAGAGATGGTCTCGATATATATAGAGAGGAAAAATGAGAGAGTGACGAGAGCGAGGGAAGAGACAAGAGAGCCTGAAATAATGCTCAGTAAAAATTTAAAAACTATTAATAATATATGTGAAAACGCGCAAGAGAACGTAAGAGAACGAGGAGACGTAAGAGTAAAAGGAACGAGAAGAAGAAAGAAAGAGAAAAAGACGAGAGAGAGTGAGAGAAAAGAAAAGAGAAACGAGAGAGAGTGAGAGAAAAGAAATGCTAAGAATAACAAACAGAGAAGAGAAAGGAGGCTGAAACCATACACTGGAGACGGAAAAGCATACAAACAAAACGCCGCATAAATCAAACGAACCAACATCATATAATAAACATGGAATAACAAAGCAACAGAAAAAAAAACACATAAACAGGCCAACAAATAAACATATAAATAAATTAATTAATCAATTAATAAACAAAAAACATACACACGCCAACACATAAACAAATAACTAAATTAATTAATTAATCAATAAACAAAAACTTATTCACAGGCCAACAAATAAATAAATAAACAGAAATATACACAGGCCAACATATAAAAAAATAAACAAATACACAAACAAAAAACATATACACAGGCCAACATATAAGAAAATAAACAAATAAACAAACAAAAAACATTTCTTACAGCGCCCTCCTCCAATCGGCCTCCAAACCCAGCTTCTACTTTCCGGCAAAAACAACAACAACAACAACAACAGCAACAACAACAGCAAACAACAACAGCAACAACATCAAAACAAACAACAACAACAACAACAACAACACAACAACAACAGCAACAACAGCAACAACAACAACAGCAACAACAACAACAGCAACAACAACAGCAACAACAACAACAACAACAACAGCAACAACAACAACAACAGCAAACAACAAACAGCCAACAACAACAACAACAACAACAACAGCAACACAACACAAACAACAACAACAACAACAGCAACAACAGCAACAACAACAGCAACAACAACACAACAACAACAACAAACAAACAACAACAACAACAAACAACAACAACACAACAACAACAACAGCAAGCAACAAACAACAGCAGCAGCAATGGCCCGAAACTGGTACATTTCAACGTTTCGATTGAGATATTATATTCCCCTTCAGGTGAGAGCGCCGAGTGGGAGAGAGATTTGTCTCTTTATTTGTTTTTGTTTCCTGCTGGGCGAGGAGTCTTTGTATCTTTGTTTAATTTCGTCGTTTCCTCTGCTTCCCCCTCCTCTCTCTCTTTTTTCTCTTTCTCTTTCGCTTTCTCTCTCTCTCTCTCCTTCTCTCTCTCTCTCTCTCTCTCTCTCTCTCTCTCTCTCTCCTCCTTCTCTCTCTCTCTCTCTCTCTCTCTCTCTCTCTCTCCCCTCCACGTACTCCCTTTAACCCCTCCCCTCCCCTCTCCCTCCCTCTTCCTCCATCTCCTTTCCTCCCCCCTCCCTCCCCTCCTCCCTCCCTCCCTCCTCCCCCTCTCTTCTCTCCCGCCTCTGCATTCACTTCCTTCCTCCTCCGCCTCCCTCTCTACCTCCTTTTCCTTCTCTCCCTCCTCCTCTCCCCCCTCTCCCTCCTTCCCTTTTCCTCCCTTCTCGCCCTCTCTCCTTCCCTGTCCCCTCTCTTTCCCCTCCCTCCCTTCCCTCCCTTCCCCTTCTTCTCCCCTCCCTCCCTCCCTCCCTCTCCTTCCCTCCCTCCCTCTTTTTAACTCTTCCCCTTAATCCTCCCGGCTCAAAGTTGCCTCATCCCGCGCGAGCCATTCATCCGGGCGCGCTTTAGCAGTCGCTCCAACTTCTGCCGTCCAAGGAGCCAATCACGAGACGAGAGCCGCACGCCGAGCCCCTGCCTGTCCGTCTCTGTCTGGACGCCGCCGCAGATGGACGGCTCCGTCTGCCTGTCGGTTTCTGCTTCTGCTTCTGCTTCTGCTTCTCTGTTTCTGTTTTTGCTTCTGCTTCTTTTCTGTTTCTTCTCTGTTTCTGTTTCTGTTTCTTTTCTGCTTCGGTTTCTGTTTCTGCTTCTGCTCTGCTTCTGTTTCTGTTTCTTCTCTGCTTCTGTTTATGTTTTTGCTTCTGCTCTGCTTCTGTTTCTTCTCTGCTTTCTGTTTATGTTTTTGCTTCTGCTTCTGCTTCTTTTCTGTTTCTGCTTCTGCTCTGCTTCTGTTTCTTCTCGCTTCTGTTTCTGTTTCTTCTCATTCTCTTTCTCTTTCTGCTTCTGCTCGTCTGCCAGTCGGTCCCTTGTCTCGGTCTGTCTATTATCTACTTGCCTCTGTGTTTGTCTATCTGTCAGCTGTGTCTCACTCACTCTCACTCCTCCCTCTCTTGCCTTCTTCACCCTCTCCCCCATCCATCTCTCGCCTCCCTCTCCCTGTCTATGAAATCCCTCCCTCATCTTTCCCTTTTCTCAATTCCTCCCCATCCTTCCCTCCCTTCCCCTCCCCCCCCCCCCACCCCTACCCTAACCTCTCTTCCCCCATCCCTCTCACTCCTCTCTCCCCCCCTCCCTTCTCCTTTCCTCACAACCCCTTCTCCTTCCCCCCTTTCCTCCTCCATACCTACCCTTCTTCCTTCCCTCTCCTCCCCTTCGACCCCCTTCCTCCTCCATACCTCCCCTTTTTCTTTTCCCTCCTCCCTCCCCTTCCATACCCTCCCAACCCCTTCCCCCTCTCCCCTCCCCTCCCTCCCAACCCCTTCCCCCTCTCCCTCCCAACCCTTCCTTCCACCCCTCTCCCTCCCAACCCCTTCCCCCTCCCCCTCCCTCCACCGCCCCCACCCTTTCAAGAACCCGCCCAAGCAGCGCCCTCAAAGCCCCCACCTCCAACCCCCACCCCGCCCCCTCGTCCGCGCCCATTCATCCCGACGCATGAGAATAACCCCCTGGAACTGCGCTTTCCCGACGTCGCCTGAGATGAGACCCTCCTCCGCCCGCCGAGATAACGCACTCTTGCCTTTCTCTCTCTCTCGTCTCTCGTCTCTCCTCCTCCTCTCTCCTTCTCTCGTTCCTCTCCTCTCTTCTCTGACCTCCTCGTGTCTCTCTCTCTCGTCTCTCTCCTCTCTCTTCTTCTCTCGCTCGTCTCTCCTCTCCTCTCTGACCTCCTCGTGTCTCTCTCTCTCGTCTCTCTCCTCCTCTCTACTTCTCTCGTTCCTCTCCTCTCTTCCTGACCTCCTCGTGTCTCTCTCTCTCGTCTCTCTCCTCCTCTCTACTTCTCTCGTTCCTCTCCTCTCTTCTCTGACCTCCTCGTGTCTCGTGTCTCTCGTCTCTCGTCTCTGCTCACCTCTTCTCTCCTTACCACTCCTCTTTCCTCCTCTCATTCCCCCTCCTC
>NW_020869724.1:358586-361086 GCF_003789085.1 Penaeus vannamei | reverse complement strand
CTCTCCATGTAGGGCCGCCCCTCCGCGATACGGCCCTTATCCCCGCCCGGCGTGTGCACATAAGGCTCAGCACACACGCACGCACACACGACCGCGCCGTGCTGTGTGGACATCCCCGTTTCAGCCGCGTGTGTACACTAAGTATTGCAATTCCCTCGATTTTCCCTTTCCGACTCGTCTATGGGATCGTGTCTGCCAGTCTGTCTGTGTCTGTCAGTCAGTCAGTCTGGTGTGTGTGTGTGTGTGTGTGTGTGTGTGTGTGTGTGTGTGTGTGTGTGTGTGTGTGTGTGTGTGTGTGTGTGTGTGTGTGTGTGAGAGAGAGAGAGAGAAGAGAGAGAGAGAGAGAGAGAGAGAGAGAGAGAGAGAGAGAGAGAGAGAGAGAGAGAGAGAGAGAGAGAGAGAGAGAGTCTGTCTGTCTGTCTGCTTCTCTAGTCTAGTTGCTGGTCTGTGTATTTTGGGGATGTGTGTCTGCTTGCATATCTATCTGTCTACTTGCCTGTCTGTTTGTAAGTCTAATTTTTGTCTATGCGGAGTGTCTGTTCGCCTGTTCTTCTCTGCTTCTGTTTCTGTTTCTGCTTCTCTGTTTCTGTTTCTTCCTTTCTTCTCTGCTCTTTCTGTTTCTGTTTTCTCTGCTTCTCTTCTGTTTCTGTTTCTTCTCTCTTCTCTTTCTGTTTCTGTTTCTTATCTGCCTGTGTGTCTGTCTATCCGGGTGTCTGTCTGTCTGTCCGTCGCCCTGGCTGACCCCTTTGTCCGCGTGTTTTATTGCCCCGAGTGACGACACATGAAATTGTCATCCGATATTGCTGTCCCACGGCTGGGAGTCACCTTATTTGTCAGCCAGCAAAAATGCACAGCGTTATATCATATTTGGCCGAGTTATGCCAAATACAACTCATTTAAAAGAAACGGGTCTCCCCACGTGTGTGAACGACCTTCCCCCCCCCCCCCCCCCCCACTCCCCCAACCCACTAATGCACTCATAAAACCCCACGGGCAAACAGACACCAGCACGCACGCACACGTATACACACACATGCATACACAAACTCAATTGAGCCATTTTGACCTTTGCCAGAGTCAAGTGTGACAAACTAATTAAAAATATTTTAGTGAAACACACTGCAGGTGAACCACCACCACCCTCTCCTCCTCCTGCACCCCCCCCCCCCATCACTCTCTGTCTATCAAAGCCTGAACTCGACAAGAGTGAGTGCGCGAGAAACAGAGAACGAGGAATAGGGAAAAGATGAAAGAAGAAGAGGGGGAAGGGGACGAGGAGAGGGGGAAGGGAAAGAAAAATCGGGGTAGGGATTCAAAGGACAGGGAGATTAACATGATGAAGAATGAGAATGGAAGGTAGAGGGAAGAGGGAAAGAGAGAGAGAGAGAGAGAGGAGAGAGAGAGAGAGAGAGAGAGAGAGAGAGAGAGAGAGAGAGAGAGAGAGAGAGAGAGAGAGAGAGAGAGATGAGGGGGGGGCAAGACAAACACACACACATAGAGCTACAAAGAGAAAATGATAAAAGATAAGGAAGAGATAAGAAAAAAAGGAAATCATAGAGAACCAGAAACCAAATACAAAAAAAAAAGACAGACTCCACTCCCCCCCTCCCCCACCCCCTTGCCCGCGCCCACAGCGTATCCCCCCCCCAAAAAAAAAAAAAAACTACCGGGGGCTGCGTGCCATTCCACCAACAATTCCGCTACAAATGTTTATACGTCATTTCACCCGCGCCTTCCTCCCTACGCCCTCGCCTCCTTCCCTCTCCTCCTCCTCTTCTCTTCTCTCTCTCTCCTTCCTCTCTTCCTTCTCGCAGTCGCACGCAGCCCTAGACATCCGCGAGACCGTCGTGTACGAACAAAAAAAAAAAATAAAAAAATAAAAAAAGGAATGATCGAAAAAACAACACACACATTACTGACCTGGGAATAAAATAATCAATGAATCGCTCAGGTCATATAAAAAGGCATCGCGAACAGTAGAACGAGAAGGAGAAGAGGAGGAGGAGGAGGGAGGGAGGGAGGAGGAGGGAGGGAGGAGGAGGGAGGGAGGAGGAAAAGGGAGGTGGAGGAGGGAGGAGGAAAGGAGGGGGAAGGAGGAAGGGGAGGGAGAGAGGAGAAGAAGGAGGCGAATGAGAAGGAGGAGCAGGAGAAGGAGGAGAATGAAGGAGGAAGAGTACGAGGAGCATGAGGAGAAGAAGAGAGGGAGGGAGGAGGAAGAAGAGGAGAGGGAGGGAGGGGAGTCAAGGGACGGAGGAGGAGAGTGGAGGAAGGAGGAAGAGAGGGAGGGGAAAGAAAGATGGTGGTGGGGGAGGGGGGAGGGGGGAGGGAGGGGAGTTGGAGATGCGGGTGAACAAATGCGTGACAGAAAGACATCTGGATGAACAGACAGCCGCTTCAACTCTTTCCTTCCCTCTACCCCTCCCCCCTCCGCCTCGCCCTCCCTCCCACCCATCCCTACTTCCCCTCTCCGTCCCTCCCCACCCTCTCCCCTTTCCGCTGC
>NW_020869724.1:331595-358486 GCF_003789085.1 Penaeus vannamei | reverse complement strand
CATGAGAAGAAGAGAACGAGAGAACGAAGAGAAGAGAGAGAGAGAGAAGAGAGAGAGAGAGAGAAGAGAGAGAGAGAGATGAGAGAGAGAGAGAGAGAGAGAGAAGAAGACGGAGAGAGAGAGAGAGCAGAGGAGGAGAAGAGAGGAGAGAGAGAGAGAGGCAGACAGAACAGACAGAGGAAGAAGAGAAGGAAGAGAAGAGAAGAGAAGCAGAGAGAGAAAGCCAGCATATCTCCCTGACTTTAAATCCTCTGCCCTAATCTCCGTTGCTGCTCGCCTACATTTGATAATTCTGATAAAACCACCTATCTACAAAAAATAAAGAATAAAGAATGAGAAAAAAATAAAACAAATAAGGATAACAGAAGATGAAGATAACGCTGTCAGACGCACATAAATCTTAATCTCACGCCCCCTATCCCTACCTCATACTACCCCCACACCCCCCCACACCCCCCCCCCCCCACAACCCCCAATCCGAACAAATAACAAATAAAACACAAAATTACAGATTTACAATTTAAAAACACTCAACCAGCACCCCACGCCCTCACGATCCTCATTCACCCGCCCCCATCTCACCTCCCACCCCTAGAATACAATCAAATAACAGCTCGCATAATCAACACGACAAGAACGACGAAGAAAGAAAACAAATCAACATAACTAATCCCACCTGCACTCGCATCACCATATAACTCAAAAGAAGGAAAGAGACCAGAAAGCAAAGCAAGAACAAGACAAGACACCTTCAAACACCAACCACCCTTCCCATCGCCATTCTCATTCACCGCCCCCTCCCCCCACATCTCACCCCCCCCACCACACCCTCTACCCCACCACAACAAGCACAAAATTACCTTCCCCAAAATAACCCCTCCACGCCCGCCACACCAAATCCCCCTCCCTTCCTTTCCTTTTCTCCCCCTGATCTCTCTCTCTTGAATCTCTTCTCTTCTCCGCAACCTCTTTATTTTCCCTCCCCTCTTTTCTCCTCCACTCCTTCTTTTCTCTTCGTCTTCCGTTTCTAAGGATACTCGGCCATTCCACTATGCACACCTCTGAAGCTTGTCATTTTGCATCTTTCTCCTTTCTTATTCGCCATTCTCTCTGGCATTCCCTTTTCTCGTTTTGGCACTCTTCTTCCTCTTCTCTCCTCCCACCTCTTCTCTCTCTCCTGCTCCTCTTCTCCACCTCAATCCTCTTCCCCTCGCTCTTCCCCTCTCTTCGTCTCCTTGCTCCACTCCTCTCCTCCTTTACTTTCTCCACCCCTTCCCACACCCCTCTTTTTCTTAACTCCCCGCCACCCTCCCGCCCCTCTCCTCCTTCTCTCTTTCCGTCTTCCGCTCACTCTCATCCCATCCCCTCTCTTCCTCTTTCTCGCACTCTCCTCCTCTCTCATCACTTCTCCTCTCTCCTCCCATCGCCTCTCTGCTCCACGCCCCATTTCCCCCTCTCCTCCTCCAATTCTCTCACCCGACCCTTCCTCCGCGCAGTCTCCTCTTCACTATTTCCTCTATCTACAATTCCACACGCATCCACCCCCCACACCCACCCCCACCCCCACCACCCCATCCACTCCCATCACCCCCGCTCACTCCATCTTTCCCTACATCCTCCTGTGACACCTCTCTGCAGCACTCACGCCCTCCACTCCTAAACCTCTCCCCCCCCCTCCCCCTCCGGCCCCCCCCTGCTGGTCCCGACAGCATCACTTGCGATCACCACAAATACATGCAACTTCACGTCATCACTCATACGGGGGGGGGGGAAAGATGCCGCGGGCCCAGGAACGAGGTCGCCAGCCATGCGCACGCGAACGAGGCGGGGACGCAAGGCGCCTCGAGTGCGACGGGACGCCGCATCGACGACCCCCTCCACCAAACTCCCTCACCACCCTCCTTTCCTCCTAGGCCTTCACTACTGGGCGAACTGCCGAGGCTGCTAATTTCATTCCTCCTCCCCCCTTCTCTCTCCCCCTGCCGCGCCACCCCGCCCGCTCAACATACCCCCCCACGAGGCACCGCCGAAGCGCGTGCCGCCCACTGCTGTGGCCTCACCCCGCACCGCCACCACCAGCCACAGCCCGCACGACTCCCGCACCCCGGGGTTTCTCCCTCGTCCTCTCCCCCCTCCCTGCTCTCCCCCCTCCTCTCTCTCTCCACTCCCTCCTCTCCTCGCTCCCGCGCCCCTCCCCTAGCTTCCGGCTGCCAGCATGGCGCGCGCCGGACAGCGGGCGCGGGCGGCCGAGGTCATGGTAGCCCCGCGCGCGAGGGTAGGTGCACCCCACCGGGGCCGCCGCCGCGGCCACGGCCGCGCCGGCCCAGGCCGCGCGGGAGGAGTTGGGCGTTCGTGAGTGCGTGCGTAAGCCCGCGTTGTGTTTTTGTGTGCGCGCGCTCGCTGTGCATGTTCGTGAGCGCGGATAGGATGAAATGGAGGTGGATAAATCCGAGCGGAGCGAAGCGAGTGAATGGCGAGGGCGTGCGCGAACGGCGGGCGTCCGGTCGAGGGGGTGCCTGCCCCCAACGGGCGGGCGGGGGACGCACGGGTGATCAGCAACTTTGTTCAATTAGGGCGTGAGTGACTGAACAAACGGCTGAAGGCGCATGTGAATTTATAATGAGCTGAATGAATGAGAGCGCGTCCGTAAAAGAGAGCGAGAGGCGATGTGCGTGCGTGCGGGCGGGCGTGCGGGCGGGCGGGCTCGTGTGTCAATGTGTTTGCCCATCTATCCCGCCGCCCTTCCGTTCTCTCACGCCCCTCTTCCTCCCTCTCCGCTTTCTCTTCCTCTTCCTCCCTCTCCGCGCTTCTTCCTCTTCCTCTTCCTCCACTCCGCGCTTCCTTCCTCTTCCTCTTCCTCCCTCTTTGCGCTTTCTTCCGTCTTTCGCTTCTCTCCTGTTTTAACTTTCTTTCCTTCTTTCTGTCTGTCTGTCTGTCTGTCTGCTACCTACGTCTGTCTTCTCAGTTTTCGCTTCCATGTTCTTCTCTCCTTCCCAATCCCTTCCCTAAGTTCTTCGTCCATTTTTCCCTTCTTCCTTTCTTCCCTGCTTCTTCCTCCCCCTTCCTCCCCTTGGTCTCCCGCCACTTCCTTTTCTTCCTCCACCCTTTCCGCATTCCACCAATTTCTCCCAACTTCCCCCAATTAGCAACACCTCCTCTTCTTCTTCCTTCACCTCCAACATCAACCGCTTTCTCCTCTTTCGCTCCACACCCCACTTCCTCTTCTCCACCTCAACCCCTCCACCTTTCATCTCGTTCTTCCATCCGCTGCACTTCCCATTCTCCATCTTCCGCCTCCACCTCACTTCCCCACCTCTTTCTCCATATCCACTTACTCCTCACCCTCTTCCACCACTTTCGTCCTTCTCTTACTTCACCTTCTCCTCCACTCTCTCTTCCCCTTCACAAACTTGTATTCCATACTTCCATTCTTCCTTCCCTCCTCTTCCTCCTTCTCCTTTCTCCTCCTTCTTCACCTCATCCACTCCACCTCTAAAGCCACACCTGTTATCTTCACTTATAATCCCTCCCCTCCTCCCCCTCCCTCTCCTCCTCCTCCTCACCTCCCTCTTCTTCTTCTTCTCCTCCTCCTCCTCCTCCTTCCCTCACATCCCCCACTCCTCACCCCTTTTCCCTCCTCCCCTCACCTCCGCTCCTCCTCCTCCGCCGTCTCACTGACCATTGCCTACCGCGGTCACCTGTCACACCATCCATCAAAGTGCCATCACCTGCTGGCACTTGTCATTGCCTCGCTCACCTCCGCTGAAGCCGCCTGCAACGCCGTTAATGAGCGACCCTTGAGAGGAATGAAGGTCTGGGCTGCAGGAGGTAGAGGTGGAGGTGGAGGGTGGAGGGGTGGAAGGGAGGCGAGAAGTGGAGGTGGAGGATGAGGTGGAGAGTGGGAGGTGAAGGGAGGTGAGGTGGAGATGGAACGGTGGTGGAGGTGAAAGGAGGTGGAGAGTGGAAGGGAGGTGGAGATGGAACGGTGGTGGAGGTGGAAGGGAGGTGGAGAGGGGAAGGGAGGTGGAGAGGGGAAGGGAGGTGAAGAGTGGAGGTAGAAGGGGTGGATGGGAGTTTGAAGCGGAGAAAGGGAGGGAGGGAGAGAGAGAAGAACTAAGCCACATGAAGTGGCGGTGAAAATGGAGATGAAGACACGGATGGAGATGAAAATACAGATAAGATGGTGATGATACGAGGAGGAGGAGGAGGAGGACGCCGAAAAAACAACTAGAGAAGGAGGACAGAAGGAAGTCGACGAAGATGTAAAGGAGGAGGAGCAGGGCGCAGGAGAGGGTGCGAGGTGAAGGGCTAGGGAAAGACAGGAGGATAACGAGGAGTAGGAGAGAGAGGAAAACAAGGAAGAAGGAAGAGGAGGAGGAGGAGATGGAGATGGAGAAGGAGGAGGAGCTGAAGGAGGAGAAGCAGGGAGAAGAGGAGACGAGGGACGACAACGACGACGACGATGAAGATGGGGGGAGGAAAGTTGTAGGAAAGAGAGGAAAACAAGAAGAGAAGGAAGAAGAGGAGGAGGAGGGGGGAAGGGCATCCAAGAATAGACAAACGCGAAATGAGATGTAGCAAGAGGAAAAGGGAAACAAACGAGGCTACATTTATTTCATTTTTTTGGTCAATTCTCACCCCCCCCGCACTCTCTCGCTCTCCTCACGCTCCCCACACTTCCCTCCCAGCTACCTAACTTTACCTTCTCCCAACATTATCTCTATCTCTTCCTCCCATCCTCCTTAATCCATCCCTGTCCTCTCTCCTCCTCTCTCCCACCCGACCTTACCTCTCCTTCCTTAATCTCCCCACCACGCACCTCTACTCTTCCTTTCCCCGACACTTCACCTTCTGCCTCCTAACCCACCCCTGCCTTCCTAACTCCCACCTGCCAACCGCGTTCGCAACTCTCCTCTGCCAAACCCTGCTACTCTCTTCGCCCTCGCTCCCCTACTCCAACCAGCCCACCCTGCTACTCCCTCCCCTTGCCCACTCCCTGGCTACTCCTCTCTCCTGCCTCCCCTACTCCACAGCCCACCCCAGCTACTACCTTCTCCCCACCACCCTGCTCCCCTACTCCAGCCAGCGCCAGCCCTGATCCCCTACTCCCCCAGCCCACCCCTGCTAACTCCTCTCCCTGCCACTCATTGCTCCTCCCCCCTTGCCCACCCTCGCTACTCTCTCCTTCCCACCCCTGCCTCCCAAATATCCCTGCCCACCCTACTCCCCTACTCCCCTAGCCCAACCTGCCTCCTACTCCCCTAGCCCACATGCTCATTTCACTTCCCACTGCCACCCCACCTCATACTCCCCAGCTTCCAACGTGCTACTCCATCGTCCCATGCCACACCCTGCTCCCCATACTAAACCAGCCCCCCTGCATCCTACTACACACAGCCCACCCCTGCTTCTCTTACTCCCACACCCCTCCCCTGCCTCCCCTACTCCCACGTGCCCCACCTCCATGGCTCACTTTCCTCTCCAGCCCACCTACTATCCCTACTCCACCAACAGCACTGCCTCCCACAACTACTACCCCCACCAACCACCTTTCTCCTCCCTCTCCCCAGCAACCCTAACTCCTACTCCCCTCCAGCACCCAGCTATTCCCTCTCCCTCCAGCCACCCTGCCCTCCCTCTCCCAGCTATCCCTGCCTTCTCCTACTCCACCATCCCACCTGCTTAAATTTACTCCCCCAGCCCACCTGCTCCCCATAAGTCCCCCAGCCATCCTCCCCTCTTAACTCACTCAGCCCACACTGCTACCTTCTCTCTCCCCTGCCACGCTCATCGCTCCTCCCCTCCCCTCCCGCTGCCACTGCCTCCCCGTACTCCCCCGCCCACCCTGGCCTCCCTACTTCCCAGCGCACCCAGCTACTCCCTTCCCCAGCCACCCTGCTTCTCCACCTCCCCTAGCTCCTCACTCGGGAGTCACGCACCAAAGAGGAGGTGGATAAGTACAACAACACAGACACGCCACAAAAAACACCCCGGCGCGCGCCCCAGTTCGATAGCCGCCGAGGGATGACACCTTAAGTGACACGCATATTACGTGCTGCGCGAGGGAGGGGAGGGAAAGGAGGGGAGGGGAAGGGGAGGGAGGGGAGGGAGGGGAGTGTGAAGAGGGTAAGAAGGGGTGAGGAGAAGGGAGAGGGGAGCGAGGGGTGAGGGAAGGGAGGGAAGAGGAGGGGCATAGGGAGAGGGAGAGAAGACGAGGGTAGGGAGAAGGCGACGAAGGGTGGGGAGAGGGGGACAGTAAGATTTGGGAGAGGGATGCAAGGAAAGAGGAGAGGATCGGGAAAGGGGACGAGGGGTAGGATGAGGGGGCGAAGGGAGGGGAGGAGGGAAGTTTTAGACGGGTGGGAAAGAAGGAAGGGAGGGAGGGACGGAGGAGGGAGGGACGGAGGGACGGAGGACGGAGGGACGGAGGGGGGAGGGAGGGAGACAGAATACGGCGAAGCGTGCGTTGAAAGGGGAGGGGAGGGAAGGGAGGGGAGAGGAAGAGGAAGGAGAAGAGTGGAAGGAAGAAAGAGGCCGGTTGCGAGGGGGAGGGGGTGGAGAGGAGAAAGAAAGAGGAAAAAAAAGTGTGTGAATAGTTAAAGGTGGAGGAAGGGAGGGAAAACAGGTGGAGGGCACAGCCGACCGGAATAAAATAAATTGAGAGATTAAGGATACGAGAAAGTACGGATAAGGTGAACAGAAAACCAACGAGAGAGAGGAAGAAAGGGTGAGAGGGAGAAAAGGAATGACAGATGAAGAGGAAGAGTCGGGTGAAGCAAAGGTGGAATGAGAGGGGAGAGAGGGGGGAAGTAGAGAGGGAAGGAGAAGGAAAAGAGGGTAAGAGTGGGGGAATGAGTGGTAAGTGAGAGTGGGAGGGGGGAGAGGAGAAGAGAGAGAGAGAGAGAGAGAGAGAGAAGAGAGAGAGAGAGAGAGAAGAAGAGAGAGAGAGAGAAGAGAGAGAGAGAGAGAGAGAGAGAGAGAGAGAGAGAGAGAGAGAGAGAGAAAGAGAAGATAGAGAGAGAGAAAGAGAAAGAGAGAGGAGAAAGAGAGAGAGAGAAAAGAGAGAGAGAGAGAGAGAGAGAGAGAGAGAGAGAGAGAGAGAGAGAGAGAGAGAGAGGAGAGAGAGAGGAGAGAGAGAAAAGAAGAAGAAGGAGAAGGAGCAAGGAGGGGAAAGGAAGAGAGAAGGAGAAGGGGCAAGGAGGAGAAGGCAAGAGAGAAGGAGAGGAAGGGGGAGGGAGGGGAGGGGGGGATAGACGATACGAAAACAAACCCATCGCTTCCCAACCATCTTTCCTCGTCCACTTCATTCAACCTTGAAATCCTTCAACTCGTGAAAAGTTCCGACCCTCAAACTCTCCAACTCTCCAACACTCCTCCTCTTCGCCCTTCTCTCTCCCTCTCCCTCTTTCTCTCTCTCTCCCTAATCTCTTTCCAATATCCCTCTCCTCTCCCTCTCTTCTCCATCCTCTCCATCCCTCTCCTTCTCTCTTCCACCATACCCCTCTTTCTTCTCCTCTCCTCTTCCACCGCACTCTCCCCACTACACCCTTCCTCTTTTCCCTCTCTCCTCACCTTCATCCTTTTCCTTCTTTCTTCCTCTCTCCCATTTTCCTTACGCCCTCTCTTTCTACCGCTTCCCCTCTCTCCCCTCTCCCCTTTTCCTCCTTTTTTTTCTCTCTCTTCGTCCCTCCTCTTCCTCCCTCTTCTCCTCCCTCTCTCTCTCTCTCTCTCTCTCTCTCTCTCTCTCTCTCTCTCTCTCTCTCTCTCTCTCTCTCTCTCTCTCTCTCTCTCTCTCTCTCTTCTCTCTCTTTTCCCCACACCTTCTCCTACTCCACCTCCTTCCCCGGCACCTGCTCCCTCTCCCCCTCTCTCTCTCTTCCCCCATACCATCTTCCCTCTCCTCCTCTCCCTCTTTCCTCTCTTCCCTCTCTCCTAATTTCGCATTCATCGGTGCGTTCGCGTGCCCCCTCTCTCTCCATATTCAATAATCCGCGCTTGCCATCTTTGTCTTCGCCCCAAGATGCGGGGGGGGGGGGCTCTCCCCTCTCGCCTAGGCCACGACCCTCTCCCCCCCCCCTGCCACCTCCCCTCTCGGCTACCCCCTCCCTCTCCTCCCTACCTCTCTTTCTCTTTCTGCTCTTCGCTTCCCTTTTGTCTTGCTCTCTCTACCTCACGCTTCCTTTTTTTCTTTCTCTTTCCTTTCCTTCTATTCCCCTTTTTTTGTCACGGTCTTATTTTCGTCCATCTTTTTTATTTTTGCTTTTACTTTACAGTTTGTCTATTTGTTTCTTTGGAATATTTCAATTCCACTCCATTCATCATTTTTCCTTTAATCTCATTCGATTAACTTATCTACTTTTACCTCGCAATTCCATCCTTCTCCTAATCATCCGTCCTTCTCATGTCCCTCCCACCTCTTCCGTTCTGCTGCCTCCTCCGCACTTCTCTCCTTTATCCCCCTTCGTTATTCCTCATTACTACCCCCCCCCCTTCATTCCATACAAGCCCTCCTCGCCCCCGAAAATGACCTCATCACGCCTGGTCCCCATAAGGCCTCATTATCCTCATCTCATAACCCACCTCATTAGCGCTCCCTTGTCACGTCCCCTGAATCCCTTCTGCCGTACAGCGACCCTCACCCACCGCTACCTAATGACGGTGCCGCCTCATCTCTCCCTTCATGCACTCTCCCCCACCCTGGCCTCATCTCTCTCCTCATGGCCTCTCCCCCCATGGCACCTCTCTCCTCATAGCCCCTCATAGTATCTCTCCCCCCATGGCGTCCCTCCCCTCATGGCACCTCTCCTCATAGTATATCTCCCCTCATGGCATCCCTCCCTCATGGCATCTCTCCTCCTCCCCTCCCCTCCCCTCATGGCACCTCTCCCCTCATAGCACCTCTCTCTCTTCATAGTATCCCTCCCCTCATGGCACCTCCCCCCCCCCCATGGCCTCTCCCCAAATCACACGCCCACGAGGACTAGCTGGCAAAATTTACCTTGTTCTTATGGGCCTTCCAACTCACTTTGTTTCTCTCTTCTCTCTCTCTCTCTCTCTCTCTCTCTCTCTCTCTCTCTCTCTCTCTCTCTCTCTCTCTCTCTCTCTCTCTCTCTCTCTCTCTCTCTCTCTCTCAATCTATTCCTTTACCTCCTCGACCTCCTCTCCTCTCCCCCCCCCTCCTCCTCCTTCTCTAAAATAATTACTTGATAGCTTCTTCCTCATAATTTCCAACGCCCCTCATACTTCCCCGATGCCGCACCTCATACACTAACTCTCCCACACTTTCACTCCCCTCGTTCACCCGGTCGCCGCCCCCACCCCCTCAAACCACCTGTGTTGGAAATAGGCCTACCGGTACTACACTCTTCTTGGCACCTGTGAAGTGCCGCCGCCGCGCCGCTGCCGATCCCTCTACCTGGCACCTCTCGCCCGTGACCTTCCCTCCCTCCCGCCACCCCGTCCCTGTCCCCACCCTCTCTTTTCCTCTTCCGCAAATACTCCCTCCCTCCCCCCCCCCTCCATCCGAGCCCTATGTCCCTCCCCAACATGCCTCTCCTCAAGCATGCGCTTAAGGAGAGACGTCGCCCATTATGGCATCCCCCATCCCTCCCCCACCCTCTCCTTCCTCATAAGTGAATACTAAATCCCCGTACTCTATTTGGCAATAAAGGACCACCTTATCTGGTATCCCTGGTATCTTGTACTATTTACACAACCTTATTACATTTGAGCACCATGGCTGTGTTATTACATATCGGCACTATCATAACTCCCTGTTATACTATTACACCATGTCTTAAATAGCAGTACAGCATCACACTTATATCACTCACTCCTGTTTTCCTACCATTTACTGCAACATAACACAACATAACAACTGCAACACATCTTTGGATTCCCTATACACAGTAATGTATAAGCACACTCCTGCAGTCTCAAAATATCTTGCGCCCAACCACAGCACCTGCACTGTAATGGGACCTAACAAAATCTGGCTACCTCTACTGCTGCATATTTTCTAGAACCTCATTGCCATCTCTTCATAAGCCATACTTTATGAAAGCCAGCAGCAATCCCATAACACAACGGTAATCCTAAAGCATGTATAATCCCTGGTACCTCTTTCCCCAGCACATCAATACAGTGAGTCTCTTTCCGTACAATATTACTTCCATGGGATTTTCATGTTTACATTTCCCCCTTTGCAAATCCTCTTACAATTCTTACCAATGACACTATTTCCATGCCTTATTGTGCATCCACAATCGACTCCTTTTATTTTTCCATTTCCCTTTTGCTAAACCATTAATTATCCTTTTGTCTTCAGCCACCCAATACATCAAGTTTCCTAGTTCATTTTTTACATTTACAAGGCATTCCAAAGTCATCAAAGTCATGGATTCTGAACTTCATAAATATGCCTCATTCACATTCTCTTTCATCCTTCCAAATGTTATTCATTCCTCTTGGTAAATCAAAACCAAGAAATTCCAAAGTGGCACACAAGATTTTCCTTCCATTTTTTTGTAAAATTGGAAAACCCCAAAGAAGAAGAAAGAAAAATATGCCTCATCTCAGACTTACCTTATCGGAGTCTGTATTTGAGGACGAATATGATGCCAATGAGTTGCGGTCTGTGTTCTCCGCACTCTCGTCGATGGATTCCTCCAAGTCCCTATGATGAAGGAGGTGGGCTCATTAAATCTCAGCAATATCTCTTTATTTCTCATCATTCAACCACTTCTTCATCAGAATAATTAACTAACTAACAGCTTTCTTTTTCTCTTTTTTTAGGACAATGAGTGACACATGTAATTTAGGTTATAGTGTACACCTAAAATATGTACTATCACCAAATATACAAAACTTTCCTGGACTACTTTCCAGTTACACTAGACATGTATATACATAAAATTTGGTACACCTATAAAATCACCATTATTCTCCCTATCTCTAGTACAGTCCAAATATTCATCAGGAAAGTATCTCAAAACAGCTCCAAAAAAACAAATCTATGTTGATCCCTTGCAAACAAACAAAAAAAAATGCATACCTGCTGGCTCGGTTTTGCTTTGGTGTCTTGGCTGGTGACTTTGCAGGAGTGAGGGGAAGAGCTGAGCTGAGGTAAGTCTCCTGTATCACTTCTCTCAGCTTCCTAACCCACGTCTGTTTCACTTCCAGGGTGTTGGCTCGCAGAATCATCTAAGTAAAAATCATGAGAGGAAATACTGATTAAATCTCCTCAGCAAATGTACTTCTCATTTCTCCTTAACACTATCCAGTTATATCATCATACAATCAGGTACAGCATTGCACAATATATTTCTTCACTTTGCATAGTGCTTTGAGTGATTGGTTAAAAATATAATCACTCATTAGATGGATGAAAGAAATCCCTAAATAAATAACAAATATTAAATAAGTCAATGTGAAGAGGTAATACCTTGCCATCACTAACTCCTGTACGAGCTGTCCACACAGCAAATTTACACTCATCCCCTTCAATGTGCTCTGTTACACCCAGCTCAGATGTAACCAGTCGCTGTTTATATGCATATTTGGTCTTGTTGCCACTAGGATCACGAACTTCTTTGCAGAATAACAGGTACAAGTCGAAGAGGAAAATGTGCCGCTCTCGACCCTTTCTGATAAGCTGGCGAGGGTCCCACACCTGATGGAAACATAATCAGGAATGAATCAACAATGACAAAAAATTCAATTACACTACCACCTCAGTAAGTAACAGATGATGTAGACCAAATGATTTGCAATATTCATATGATAAATATCCCTGTCCCCAAAACTAATTCCTACCTGGAAGGTATCTTGCAGAATGACTTCTCCCAAGGAGTCTGTTGGAACATCACAGCCATCAAGCATGGATAAGTGGAGGGCATCATTCGCCTTCTTTGGAACATTTTGCATAACTTCTAAACCATCTTTGATTTCCCCTTGGTTTTCATCTTCACAACACGAGAGTAATTCTTTCAATAAAAGTTGATACTTGGTGATGCGCTGAACTGGCTTGATCAGGTACGCAGGAATGGGGTGTTCAACATTGTGCTTACGTTGAACTTCTTCATAGAAGGTCCCGGCATGGCTGACTAGCATGCGATTGGACTCTGGCTGTGCCTTGCAGTATTTCACATAAATGTCAAACTGAGGGGCCCAAGTCACAAAGCAATGACCAACATCCTCTGGCATGCACTGGTACTTCTCTATCTCCTGGAGGAATGTGTTCTTGTGGAATTCTAGGATCTCCTCCATGTTGCAGAAGATGATGCTATCTTTCCCCTGAAGCCCACCTGGGGCAGAGGGTTGTCGTGTCTCAAAGAGGTAAGTCTTTGTACATACTTCCAGATCTTTGACATACACTCTTTCTGTCTGCAACAATTCCCTCATGATGAGTTCCTTCTTTCTGGCAGATTTACGCTTTTCCTCACTCATCTCCTTATTTGCCACAGTAACAACTGCATGAACTTTGTTTTCAAGTGAGGGGTCACTGTGACGATCTAAGGAAAGAGAGGCTTTGCTATCCTCACTCTGGATTCCTAATCTGCTCTCAAGCTGCATGCGGTACTTATCCATGCGACCCGAGAAGTTCTTGTAGGCCTGATCAACACGAGCAACCCAGTCTTTGATGGCTGCTGCATGTGCATGGCCCTTCTCAACCAAGGAGTCAGCCAGGAGTAATAGTAATTTTACACGTTCCCTTGTGTCCTTTGCTGTTCCTTTAAATTCATTATGTTCTTTCAAAATCTTCTCAGTTTCTTCTTTGGTTTCTCCTAGGCTTGTGTGAGTGGACAGGTACATCTCTCCTGTCTCCATTATCCAGTCTAATGCTTGCTTGGCTGATCCCTCAAACAACACATACTGCTGGCACTGGTCCAGTTTCTTTTTCTTCTGGGTCCAGTGGTCAAGCACCTTGTTCTCTTGAGCCATGAGATTCTCTAGAATGCCTCTCACTTTAGCCTCCGGCCCTCGTAATCCCACATCACCCTTCATGCTGTAATAATGCTGAGATCGGTTGGCGTATTTCAGGAAGGTCTCTGCTGTTCGTCTGGCCAAGGTGCAAGCTTTGAGGAAGCCTTCTTTCTGCTCCTGATGCTTATTTATGATAAGTGAGATTCCGGCAGCCCTGTCTGAGCCTGCCTGCCCTCCCTGGCCAGTTCCTTGCTGCTGCTGATCCTGCTGTTTGTCTCCCTGACTGACACTGGTGCCTGGCGGAGGCACTTCCTTCTGACACCAGTCTTCATCACGGCGGTAGTCTCGTTCAAGGCTCTCCAGTACAGAGCACACTTGCTCAGCTGTCTTATAAAACGTGATTGATGCCTGGACCAGCTTGTACCTAGAAATACAAAAATGCAAATTTTGAATTTCAAAAAGACATAGTGAATTAGTCTTACGATCTGAAGATAAATTTATACAGAAAACACATACCACTCAAAAGTACTAACAACATTTTCTTCAGCTTATTAATTCAGCACCCATTTCCCTCATCTGAACACCAGTTCACGTCTGACAATACTGACCTATCCTCAGCACAAGTAACAAGCTTTTCCCATCTCTTTGTGACATTAGATTCTATTTCCATGACTTGTTCTGGACTGTAGTGCTTAGCCATGAGAAGAGCTGAAGAACGCTGCCGAGTCTGCACCACAGCAGCATGGGTTTTCTCTATAGCAACCTGTGTAAAAGATTACAAGAAAAAATTGGGGGTTATATTCTATTTCATTTAAGAAGTATAAAGCATTGGAGACTGGCATTTATCACTAGAAGAAGAAACTCTCACAAAATTTATTCAAATGAAGGTCACAAATATTCAGCTTTTTGTTTCAGCTTACCTGGAACTGCTCATGGTCATGTGATAGCGCATTTGACTCGGCCAAAGAGCTTGGGATGGTGAAACTTGCTGCCAGTACAGCCTCTCCATTCCGTATCCAACTTATCACCTAAGAAAAAAAGTTATACATGTTTTAAAATGAGCTATATATAAATACTACAATCAAAACTACCAAATTCAACAAATATCAAGTCATTGCAAGCAAGAAAATACAAATAAACACCAAAGTCTTTTACATAAACAAAGAAAAAATGGCAGATATACAACTCCCAGCATCACAACAACGCCAACACCTACCTGGTTGGCTTCATTTTCAAACTGCAGCAGGTGGATGCACTGCTCCAGTTTAACCCTCTTCATGTCTACTAGCACTTCCACATCCATCTGCCGCTCTCTGATGCACTCTAAGAGCATGGAGACCTTGGTGGTGCCATCAGACTCTGCATCAGCACGGATCTGGATGCCTGATGTCTCAAGTAACTGTGGAAATTAATATCATATTGAATTTATGTGCAAAACTTAACAATCACAGAAACAAACTACAACATAAATTTAACCTATTCACACTAGAATTTCTCTGCATCGTAGTGAGCCACGCACCAACCAGTCAGCCATTCAAGTGAAATATATATCTACCTGCTCTCTTTGCTTCTGGCTGCGACACATTATTTTCTAAGGAAATGAGGCTAAAAGAGACTTTAAGCCTACTGCATCAATTCAATGAAATAGTTTGTTAAAATTGTGCAAGGCACGACCCAATAAATATCTGTTTGATAGGTAGACATTCATCTATCTATCTATCCCGTAGATATGCATGTCTAGACTGAGAGATATGTATTCATCTCTGTGTAAATGCATGTATATATAAAGAATATGCTTTGGGTCGGGCTTTGTACAATTCTAACTAACTGGTCAAATAACTGCAGTCTGGGTCATGCAAGACCACAACTGTTTAGCCCAACACTTACAACAAGCTAAACCATACATGTCATGAATACTTGCTACCTGACATTTGGGCCTAGTTTGCAATGATGTGACTAGATGTCCAACAGTGTGAAATGGTTAAATACTTTTATTTTACACCAGTAAATATTAGAGTAAGAACTTACTTGTAAAAGTTCCTGACCACTCTGCATGACCTGGTAAGTGCCATTTTGCATGTGTGACGTAGAGTCATTGTGCAGAGCAAGCATTTGCTCTGCTTCTGTGATGTCTCGCCCAAACTCTGTATTCTGTAGTTCCTCGGCCCACAAGTCTAATTGGCTTAGGAGCTGATGGAAAAAACATTATGATAAAAAAGGAAACACATCATCTATCTAATACAATGATAATTTAAAAATCTATTGTGCAAAGCAACTATATCTATTCTAAGGGTTAACCAGAATATCATTATTTCCTGTGGGTTTACTACTTTAAATATTTTGGTATTCACTCTCCTTATTTCTTCAACAGTAGAACTTCCAAAAGTATCACAATCTTTATTCAATGAATTATTTTTTGTCTTTCCTTCTTAAGAAGTAAACTCAATCTGGAATCTCTTTATACAGAAAGTAAGAACCAGAGGAAGAAGAAAAAAAAAAAAAAAAAACCCTGTTCCTCACCTCCACAGCATCTCTCTGGAACAGTCTCAGTTGAAGCAAGAGATCGAGGCGGAGCTTCCGAGTGGCCCAAAGGCTTTCTAATTCATCTCGTTTCTTGACTAGTCGCTCAAGGGCTTCCTCTACCCCCTCTACAGAGCCACATCCTGAGTCGGCAGTTACACTTGCTGACCTGTTGAAATCAAGAAATCATCTTAAGGTATAACATGCATATATGACTAATCAAAGACATACATAAAATCACAATTTCTACTTATGTTTATTTGGATATATAAAGAAATCTTAATGATGCAATGATAAAGAAATCTTAATGACAGATTGCAATTAATGCTACATCAAAAACTAAAATAGAAAAAATATATATATCAGTAACAAAAAATATGGGAGGGGAAAAACAAAAAAACTTATCGGGGTAGAACACTATCAGCCAAAATGCCATACCTGAGTTCATTAAGGAGCCCCTCTCCCTCATGAGTAGTGGAGACGCATGCATCCAGGGTAGAGTCTTGCTGCGTGGTCATTTGAGCTAGCATTCTCTCCGAAGCCTCCACCGAATCTGCAGCCTCGTCGACACCTTCCTCACTCTCTAGTTCTGTACTAAGCTCCTCCAGCCATGATAAAAGCTGTTCAATGTGTTAAATCATTAGTCTCTTTTTTTTTTTCTTTCTTTTTTTGCTGAATACTTGTTACATACAGCTTGTTATATGACTGATCTATAGATGATCCAAGACCCTTATGCTATACAATCTAAATATATTTTTATAGTGTAATATAAATAAAGAATATAATTATTAAAAGAATATAAAAACAACTTCACATGAAAATTAATCATTGATATTATTGAAAACAACAAATCATTGTCTTTTATTCAATCGAGACAAAAATCCCTGTCTGCAGATTCGAAGACAGACAAATAACTAACTGAAGCAAGAATAAGACACACCTCCTTCTCATGAGTATAAAACAAGACAGCCATGTTGAGCAGCCGATGTCGCTGCTGGACTCTTGCTGCAAAGCTGGCAATGTGCGAGTCAAGTGTTTGGGCCACACTGTATATCTCTTCTGGATTACATTCTCCTGTATGTGCAAGCTCTTCTGCTGCTTGCAATAATTTCTCTGCATTTGTATAAGTATTCTAGAAAAAAAAAAAAAGATGTTACTGACTACATGCATCCTGATGGACAACAAAATATCAAAGGATTACAGTCTATGTAGATTAATCTATTATGTAAATAGCTCTCCACTGAAGATGATCTAATTACAACATATTTGCATAAATTTTTACCTGGGCAACATTTTCAAAGTGCTCATGGCTCTTCTGATACATTCTGGCTTTTGCAATATTACGTCCAATGCCAGGATTCTTCCGCAAGAATACTTCACCATGAGTCTGCAGCCAATCCAGCACCTAGGAAGAAGGGTGAAAAGGAATCTGTTAAAACTAGACATTATGTAAAAATTGATTTGCATATCCAACTTGCTTCCAACATGCAAGGTTTCACTTATAAGAAAATCATCTAATGATTGTGCTCTACTTTTGTTTACTATCTCTCTTCATTATAATCAACAACAAAATTTTTTCAACCACTTACCTGCTTGACATCTTCCTGAAACAGCCTGAGTGCCAATCTTTGGTGTAGCTTGAGCTTCTTGGCTGACCACCTCTGCTCCACAGCTCGGTGGTGTGCCAAGATTTCATGAATGACCGCCAGGACATGACTAGCACCTTCAGAGTAATCAGCAGCTGGATTTCCACTTGTCCCAGGGCCACGTTGCTGTTGTGGCCCCCCTCGGTAGACCACCTTGCCATCAGGAGTAACCTGTTTTTGAAGGGAACAAGGACATATGTTATTTTTTCCTTCTTCAGGCTATAACTGGCAATGTCTCTTCTAGCACACTTTCACACACAAAAAGCTTAAAAGCCAGTCAGAAGTACTGTGAATGATATATCGGAAATATTCCACCATAAAGTAAGCATTGTGTGCACAAGGCAAAGTATAAATTCTAAATATCTTGAATAACATCATCATCCTGGTTATGTCTGCTAATAATTTCTGATCCCAAACTTCACTATAAAATGGTTTCCAGGACAAAATGCCCAACATTAACTTTTTCTAAAGTTCTTCTTTTTCTGGCAATAAATCTAAACTTTACTACCAAATGATGTTTGATTCATATTAACCTTCGGCAAATATGGTTACTTTTTACTACATTCTTTCCCTTTTGGTTTTAATTCACTAACATTTCTTTTGTGGTAACATATTGCTGTTTGACATCTAATAGGCTATTAGATTAATTCTACCATAATATTATTTTAGTATATTCACTCTTCTATGGCAATAAATAAATCCAATCAAAAGATCTTTTTCATTTCTTCTCATATGCTAATAATTTGCCATTTATTTGCTTCTATGGAAATATCTAATTGTTCTCTTCATTTCGCTTCAAAATTTTGTAATGCTCTTGGATAATCAGGATACATCTTCCTAGATTTTGTTTCTTAACATAACATGCTACATTTTATCAGCCAATTTACTGGACTCATATCCTCTATGCTAAAGCTGGCAGAGCAAAATACTGCTTGATCTTTCTAACAAACAGTCCTAATATATATCAGCTATCAAAAACTCTTGCTGAGACATGTTTTAACTGTGTATGTTCACTAAAATAATCATATCCCAAATCTCCTATGAAATAAGCAATGCATTAAAAGTGAAAGCAAACTGAATACTCTAAAAACATATTTTTTTTCTTCTAAAACAATGCACTAGTCAAGATAGCAGATATATGCATATGAAAAAAATATTCATAATTCTTTTATTTTTCAAATGCCAGAAAAGCCAGTGCCCCATGCATAAAATGTAAATCTATGACAAATTGCACTTACACAGGCATATCAAAACAGCAAAAGTTTTATAAATCATCTATTTTGACCAATTTAAAAAACATTTATGCCCTAAAAAAATCTTATAAAAGAATCAAAGCTTTCTCTTAAATCAAGAGAGAAAACAAATATATTTCTGCTATTTGCAAAAAGCAAATGATACACAAATGAGTCCAAAGCAAATGATACACATATAAGCCAATAAACCTACAGAAGCACAAGTAATAAAAATAATTATAACAATTCAGTGAAGAAGTTGAAATCTTACAAAAAGTAAAACAATATCCAAAGAAAATCCAAGCTTTCCAGTGTCTTCTTTAGCTTCCAAATATCCATAAAGAAAAGATACAACTCACACACATTATTAGCAGAAATTATTCAACTCATATATGTATTATTAGCAGAAATGATTCAACTGATATATAGGTATAATCAGCAAAAATTATTCAACTCATATATACTCATTATCACCAGAAATGATTCAATTCATATACATGTATAATCAGCGGAAATTATTCAACTCATATAAATGCATATATCATCAGCAAAAATGATTCAACTCATATAAAGAATTATCAGCCTAAAAGATTCAACTCATATATATGTACATACTATCAACAGAAATGATTCAACTCACATATACTTAAGATCACTCGTTATCATTCAAAATCACATATATGTATAATCAGTAGAAATAATTCAACTTTTAAATCTGCTTTATCAACAAAAATTATTCAACTCGTATCCATTACTAGCAAAAACATGGTCCTCTTCTATCATTGACAAAAAGGAAGTAAATGAACAACAACAACGGTGGTGATAATCATCCATAATATTTCAGGCTCGTTCGCCTAATAGCCACAGGGAGCTTCTGTCTGAGAACGGAGAGAAGAAAAAGAAGCTACAAAAATCCTCTTAAGACGTTAAAAAGGACATCTAAATAAAATATAAACTGTTCAAAAAGTGACCTCTGTGCCACATGCAAAAAAAAAACTAAATATTTTGTACTCTTTATGAAAGAAAAAAATCTAAACTTACAGAATAGGCTGATGGCTTTCCCCGGGGCTTCTTCTTCATATTTTGGAGAAAAAAAAGGAAAAACAATAAGCATGAGCAAAAAATACTGTAGTGCTTTTTATAAAGGAAAGAAAATCAACAAAGAAATAAGAAAATCCTTCTGAGTATGGTAATAAAGAATGCAAATTCATACTTTCAGAACCAAATAAAAACATTTGGAAACAAGTATTTAATTAAGTATTCTCTTTAATGATTCTCATTCAACCTTTGATTAACAAACAAGTATTTTAAATTTTAACAGAAAACAATTTTAAAAAGAAAAAAATGGCTGTACTCATGCAAAATCTCAACTATTCCTGGATTTTTTTTTACTCTAAATATAATCAAACATTGTTTAATTATGCATTTATCAAATACTGTGATGCACGAATAACAAAAAATACATCTAGAAAAAATATAGTCAAGCATAACACATAATGAGATAAAACATTTACGTAATACCCTAGCAAAAAACATTCTTCTTATCAAGTCAACAATGTTTTAAAAATCAAGAAACTGGCAGAAGTTTTAGCACAGCAAGTAATAACATATCCCTTCAGACCACAACTACTAGGTAAAAAGCTTATTTATAAAACTATTTTGCAGCAAATGGCATGGGGAGGTTTCTCAGGATGCTAAAAGGGGCTTTTCGATATCATTTGAACATCCTGTATCCTTAAACTGAGCTTTCTTAATTAATAACATGTTTCACTTAAGATCTTAATCATCTATGACAACTTGCAGTTTATAGAAGAAAACATGTCTTGAAATTTTATCCTCCTTTTCCTTCAAATTCAAAGAAATATAACAGAGAACACTGTAATCTCTTCCTTTACTCTCCATCCAATAATATCAGTTCAGGTACTGTAAAATCTATTTTCCAATGAAGGCAATTGAAAAACCCCTTTGATTCAAAATTAATAATAAAGAGAAAAAAAAAATCATAACAATCACAATTATACCTGAACTATTTAGAGAAATTTTATCTTTTTAAACTTCTTAATTGCACATCTACTGCTCTCATGCCTAAATGCTCAAGAGGGAAGACCCCCATGCAAGACCCATCCTATGCTTACGTGCTTGCTGCGCATTTGGCCATCGCGCCTCAGCTGGCTACAAATTTGCACCAGGTGGTCTAGCTGGTAGAGGAGTTTCTTGCTGGTACTGTGAACCTGCAACCATCACCAACCACCACCATTAGTCTAGGGTACCATATCTTTATGCCCTTGGACAAGCTCAAGCATCACTGAGAGGTTATCCGAGAAGGACCATGCAAAAGTTCTTTGTAACCCTTCATGAAAATGAGATTAGGGTCTCAGTAATATGAATTCAAATCCTTTAACAGAATCCCCCTCGGATAACCATACTAGTGAACACTTTTATGACAACACTTAAAAAAATGGACTCTTATAACAAGCCCTTAGAAATGCTGCATCTTCCTGAACACCATCTGCCTTGTGGGATGAAAAATACTTACTCCTCAAGAGAGATTAAGTACATGACAATCAACCTGTCCATCCTAAGACAGGAACAAATGTGATGTATCCTTAGGATTCATTTGTTTTCCACTCACCAAGTATACTGTATGTAAGCCTAAGAAAGAATTCAGGATGCGAGCTCCATGCGATGCCTTGCCTCTCACATGAAAGCATAAGTCAACATGCTCATGTTTTTTTCTTCTGTTTATGTAATCACCTGTCCGTTCTGTTTACATATCATGAGATTTAAAGGGGGAATGGGAAATGCTGTAAAATTTCTCTAGAACCAGAAGCTTGGAATAATTGTATTCCTCTATCTTTTTTTGTCTTGTAGGTAGAGTATCATTTACAAAGTATTTACAAAAAATTATTTTGTCTGAAAAACTGTTCTTTCAGTGATCATAATTCCATGCAAAGTAATAATATTTAGTTTATTTTGAGAATGATTGCATATTTTTGCACAAATCTTTATAACTAAGTATAAATGACTTTGGCAATAACTCCACCTACATGACAAATGGTACACCTGTACATCGTAAGACCCAGAAGGCAACCAACAAAGTCTATTCAAGAAGGTGAACTAACTACAAATGAAGATAATATAACATCTTCCTTGTCATAGAAAGACAGGCTATTGGCTGCTCTCTGTTCTTCATAGAAATGACCCAAAAGCCCACATGTTCTCCTGCCCTCTCATGCTTCCAGTCTGAACAAAAAAATGGATTAGCTTCCTACTGGGAACAGTTCCACGGATGCATGAACGTTCCTGACAAGAGAGTCCAGGCCATTTAATAGCGACTGGTAAGCGCTGTGCAGCTGAAAGTGAAAATTGGTTATTACACATGAACTAATGCTCATCATAATGATTATGTGACTTGCAATATTTGTTGCAATAATAATAATAATATTAATGTAAAGAGTAACAGTATAGTAGTAAGTACTGTTTAAGTATAAAACATCAAACAGTAATGAAGAAAAAATATCATGCTGCTCATACTCACAGAAAAACACATTTGTCAAAAGAAATAATAATGACAAACAAAAGAATGACATCATCTTGAAAAACAACATTATGGACTTTGTTTTGCTCATACAAAGAATACACTCATATGAATAAAAATAAGTATCTATAATTCTTTTAAACCATACAAACAGGCAGATACAGACTTAGAGATCTCATACATCATTAGAAGAAATATCATACATTACCAGAAAACAACAGACCAATAAGAATTAACAATAAGTCATTTTGAAACATAAAATACAGTCACTGAAGGAAATTGAATTCTGACTGTATTTTCATACACACAAATGCATATTGGAAATTATGGAATAAAAACTTGATTTGGAGTCTTACACTGAATATCATATACTTCTAGAGAAGAAATTATTATATCACAACTACAATCTTTATCTCTGAATATAAGAAGAAAATTTAATTCAAAAGCCCATATAATGCTGACATATAATCTAATAACATCACTGAAAATTAAATCAGACTATGAATCCATTGGAAACATAATAATATGTACTGTATGTGAGATCTAAAAGAAATACATATTAATTCTGACAAAACAATTTCAAAATAAAAAAACTTCATCTCATTATAACAGATAAAGAAATAAACTTTAAAACACTTGAAAAAAAAAAACTTAACGGGTACTTCCCACAAACCTTCTTACCTCAGTGTATGCCTGGCACATGGTCTCATAGAGTGACTGGTGATGGTGGATTGATGATTCCAATGTATGGATGTCAGAGGGTAATGCTGTCAGTTTGCAGTTCTCTACCCATGTTGGCACACTCTCAATATACTAGAAATGAAATTGATGATTAATAACCATTCTTCACAAAGACAAATATGTTATACATTTTTTTCCATATAAAGTTCACTTGTAAAGCATCCATTCTGTACAACCTTCTTTCTTAGAGAATTACTGTTGGAATAGAAGAAGAAAAAAGGCAAATACAATCCTTTACAGAGCATGCAAAATGATGAAGCAGTAACACTGAATATAAATAACATATCTTAATTCTTCCAAACTGTGACTGTGCTTACGACAACAAAGAATTTACCTGTTCTGCTTTCTGGTGAAACATGACCGATAGCGCTAATACAGATGATCTTTCATCCAGACCTGCAGCAAATTCTTTCCAAACCTGGAATGGAAAAGAATAAAAGGTTACTCAACATGCATGGGTTCACATGCATAACTATAAACTCAACAACAACAACAACAAAAAGACATTTGAAAATAAAACAAACTCAGTTATTTCAAACTCCATATTTAGAAGGAAGAATCTGTGGGATCAGCATGATATAATGATATCTTCAGACCAGCTCTCCCTGTTTTACGTTTTCTATTATATTTCTTTTCTTTCCTCTCCACATCCACCCTGGCTATCATATTACATAACACTACTCCACTTCCTCCACTCCATGTCACTTTTGCCCTTCACTCCATTCCAATCTCTTTTACTCCACTCCACAAAAGGACCTTTATACCTGTTCCTCTCTTACCATTTCATCCCTTTTCTTCTCTTTACTTAATTTCACATAAATTCTCTGTTATTCTCCCTTCTACACATGTTCTTTCCTAAACTTCTATTCCTCTCTTCTCCCCTCTACACTTGCTCTTTCCATAACTTCATTCCCTTTTCTTCATTGTTCTTTCTATGCTTTGTTTTCCTTTGTAACTGTTCCCTAACTTCTCTTCCTCTCTTCTCCAATGCTCTTTCCCCTGCTTTTCTCCTCTCTAAACTTGCTCTTTCCCTAATTTCACTTAACATACCACTTGCCATTCCTCCAAGTTGTATCACTTAATTATTTCCTTTTTAACCATTCTCTCCTTTTCCTTTTCACACTTTTCAGTAACTCCTAACCATCAAAAAATCTTTCATTCATACTCCTCTCTGAACGGGGGAAAAAAGGTAACATACCTGATCCAGTTTAGATGCTACATTGCCGATGTGTTGGGCTGCATAGTGACCACTTTCCATGAGTCTTGATGCCACACTAAGTATTCTATTGATGTTCATATACACTTTCTGTGAAGGAAAAGATTGGAATTTCAAGATTCTTGCTATTGATTCATTAAAAAAATAAACGATAACCACTATCACTACTATTTGTATTAATCAAAAATAAAATGTCACAAGTAAGCAGACTCAACAGTATGAAATCAGATTTTTATTATATTTCTTTTGCAAATGTGCCTAATACTACACAAATAAATCAATAAGATAGTTAATATAATTACAAAGTAGTAAAACTATATATTCTGCATTAAATATCTAATAAGGATTCATTTACATACCAGCAAAACAAAATATAATCATGACATCAAAAAGGCAGAGAATAAGAAACCTGCAAGCAAACAGTCATTATCTGTTTATAACTCTATTGACCGCTGGTGACTCCCTACCCAAAGACATGCACAGCTTCCGCCAGCCATTCTTACCTGACAGGCGACGGTGAACTGAGAATGAGCCTCCTGAAGATCTTTGGATACTTGGTAAGAATGACCTATTTCTACGTAGTTGACTAGGAACTCTTCACGGTTGTGGTACACCCAATCAAACATCTGGAAGTTCAAATCAGTAATCAACTTGGGAACTAAAAACAATAAAATCTGACATATAGCCAGTCAATTAAGCAGTGAATGTTAATCTGTTATGTCGATCAATAAATATCATTGTACTATACTTAATCTATGATATAATACATATGATTCGTGACAATATTTGATACAATGTACAATCAGGTATATGGTTTAAGTACCAAAAGTACCAAAACACTTTTAAATATGGTTTCTTTTCCTCAAAAACAGACTTTACTTTTCCTTCTAACTTAAGTTGGAAAAATAATGGAATAAAAGTGAGAAAGAATGAGGGAATGGATATCAAAGATCAGACATAGGGAGATTGGGAGGGAGGGCAGGAAGGAAAGAGGTGGAAGAATAGGGGTGGAGGTGGAGGAAGAGCAGGAGGAGGAGGAGGAGGAGGAGGAGGAGGAGGAGGAAGAGGAGGAAGAGGAGGAAGAGGAGAGGAGGAGGAGGAGGAGGAGGAGAGGAGGAGGAGGAGGAGGGAGGAGGAGGAGGAGGAGGAGGAGAAAGAGAAGAAAAGGAGAGGAAAGAAGAGGAGGAGGAAAAGAAGGAGGAGGAGGAGGAGGAGATGGTGGAGCTGGAGGTTCAAGGAAGGGGGGAGGAGGGGGAGGAGGGGGAGGGGAGGAGGAGAAGAGGAGATAGGAGAGGAGGAGGAGGAGGAGGGAGGAGGAGGAGGGAGGGAGGGAAGGGAGGTAGGAGGGGAGGAGGAGGAGGAAAAGGGGGGGAAGAAGGGAGGAGAAGGGAGGGGGAGGGGGGGAGAGGGGAGGAGGAGAAGGGGGAGAGGAGGAGGAGGAGGAGGAGGGGAGAGGAGGAGGAGGAGGAGGAGGAGGAGGAGGAGGAGGGAGGTGGAAGTGGAGGAAGAGGCAGGAGAAAAAGGAGGAGAAAAGGGAGTAGGAGGAGGAGGAGGAGGAAGATGATGAGAGGAAGAGGGAGGAGGGAGAGGGAGGAGGGAGGAGAGGGAGGGGAGGAGGAGGAGGAGGAGGAGGAGGAGGAGGAGGAGGAGGAGGAGGAGGAGGAGGAGGAGAGGAGGAGGAGGAGGGGAGGAGGGGAGAAGGAGGAGGAAAAGGAGGAGAAAAAGGAAGAAGAAGAACAACAGAAAGAACAAAACAAAAGAACAAAGCAAGCACGGGCGACGGCGGCGGCCCCTCTTCCGCACCTTCTCGACGTCTTGTTCAAAGAGTCTGAGCTGGAAGCACTGGTCAAGCCTCATCTTCTTGTGCTGCCACAGCTGCTGAACGTGCTGCTGCGCCTGGTGGACCGACTCCGTCAAATTTAGAATCTGCAAATAAACAAAAAATAATGTCACCAAGTACCGCAAAAGGAGAAACTCTATTGGAAATTAGCGAATAAACAATTAACTTCAATTAGCATCCCAGACATGCAACAATAATAAATAGCCCAATAAGTATCTGATTAAACATACATATACACGGTAATCATCACAAACATCCACACCAATAATTCAACAAGTAACCCAGACACGCAATAAAACAAAACACTCCAACCACCTCTATAAACCCACATCATAAACATACCGCAATCACCATGAAACCAAAGACACAAAAAAACACTTCAACAATGACCTCGGACCACGCCCACCTACCTGTGGAATACTGTTTTGGAAATCGGGATTATTGAGTATCAGGCTGGACGCGCTGTCTCGGCCGGAATACCCCGAGTCGTAGCCATTGCCCTCATCACAGTTTAATCTGCCGGGTGGGGGGAGGGGGAGGGGAAGGGGGAAGGGTAAGTAAATCGTGTACCTAGCTACTCTTGGCATTTGAGTTTAGGTATTTTGTTATATATCTTATCAAACTCGATTATACTTTTTTCCAATTATAATGTATACAAAAGAACACCAACCACTGAAAATAAACCACTAAAACAATTCCAAAAAAATGTAAACTTTAATAAATAATAAGACACACAGCCATCACCCAGGAGCAAAACCCCCAACGTCACCCACCTTTGTAAAAGTCTCTGACCCAGCATATCCAGGTCGTGCACTAAACTACCGGTAACTTTCTGATGCATCTCTTTGTGTCGCTCGATGGCCCTCTTGGCGCCGCTGACATCGTCCGCGAAGTCGCTCTGCTGGAGCTCGTCCCGGACGTCCTCCAGCTGGTCGACGAGCTCGTTGGCCTGCCACGTGAAGTCCTCGATCGCCAGCCGCAGCTCGATCCACGTGTTGTGGTCGTAGGGCAGCGTGCCGTCGAAGTCGCTCGTCAGCTGGCTGGGGTCTATCGTCTTGGCTAAGGTCTCCACGCTGATTAAATTTGTCTGCGCGGGGGAAAGGACGTGAATAAATCATAAAAAATGATGTTTAAAAAATAAGCATTGTTTCAACAATTCCTCAACCTTTCACGCAAGCACGAAACAAATATTATATGCATATATATACATATATGTATATATAAACATATATGT
>NW_020869724.1:321595-326595 GCF_003789085.1 Penaeus vannamei | reverse complement strand
ATATACATACATATTACAGTAGTTACGTCATAACAATACCAAAAAAATGGCAATAGCAATAACAAAACAACTGCCACATCAAGGACAACAACAACAATAATAATAAAAACAGTAGTAGAAGTAGAAGTAGTAACGAGAGGGAATGATGATGGTGATGATAATGATTATTGATGATGATGATGATGGTGATATGATGATGATATTGATGATGATGATAATGATTATTGATGATGATGATGGTGATGATGATGATGAATGATGATGATGATGATGATAACGATGATAATGATGATGATTATGATGATGATGAATGATGATGACGAGGAGGAGGAGGAGGAGACACAGAAGGAGATAACCTGCGACATATGACATCATGGCAGGGCGAGTAAGAGAGAGAGAGAGAGAGAGAGAGAGAGAGAGATGAGAAGAGAGAGAGAGAGAGAGAGAGAGAGAGAGAGAGAGAGAGAGAGAGAGAGAGAGAGAGAGAGAGAGAGAGAGAGAGAGAGAGAGAGAGAGAGAGAGAAGAGAGAGAAAGAGAAAGAGAGAAGAGAGAGAGAGAGAAGAGAAAGAGAGAAGAGAGAAGAGAAAGAGAAAGAGAAAGAGAAAGAGAGAGAGAGAAAAGAGAGAGGTCCAGCAAGAACCCCCTCAACGTCCTCTGACATCACCAAAAACCTTCTTATAAAAACGTCTTCACTCCTTCACTCCCTCCCCCCCCCCACCCTGGTCCCTCGGAGGCAGCGTTTCCAAAATGTCTTTTCAGCTCCGTTACAAGCGCTGGGGAAGAAGCCGTCGCCCCCCCCCCCCCCAGGACACCGCTCACAACCTCCGTCGCGTCGTTTGGGGAAAGGAAATAATGGAATGCGAAAAAATGGAAGAAAAAGAAGTAAAGAGATATATCTATATGCTGTCTATATCTATCTATCTATCTATCTATCTATCTACCTACTTTGTATGTATGTATGTATATGTAATGTATTATGTATGTATGTATCTCTATCTATATACATATACATAATATACATATACATAAACATAAACATACATATAATTACATATAACATACATATATATATATATATAANCTCTTCTCCCTCTTCTTTTGCTCTGTTTTAACGTCCTTTTCCGCCCGTCCTCTCGCTTTCCTTGTTCCTTGCAGCCAATCTGCCAGCGCGCTTACATGCCTCGCTGCTGCCCGCCCGCCTGCCTGCCTGCATGCCACCAGCCCTTCCCTTTTCCCTCCCCCATCTAATGAAGGTCAGATTGGATGTTTGGACGAACGCCATCCACACACCGTGCTCGAGGGGGACAGAGAGGGGAGAAGGCACGAAGGGACGTCATGCAGAAGAGTGTGAAAGCGTCAGGAAGGTCATGGGGTGTGTGAAGGAACGTCTTGTGGCAACATAGCACGTGCGGCTGGGCGTGGAGGGGAGGGGGGAGGAGGGGGAGGGGGGGGGGTACCGACATGTAGTGCTTGTGCTTGCTTGTTTACCAGTCGTGTGTTTATTTGCTTAAGCTGCTGTGTGTGTGTGTTGAGCGTGTGCGTGTATCTATGTGGGTATTTGGGTGTGTATGTATGCATGCATGAAGGAATGGACATATGTACGTCCATATGTGTTTCTCTATGCATGTATATGTACATCTATATATGTAAACATGCATAAGTGACAGCATGTGTAAATTTCTGTATTTATGTGTCTAACGGCACGTACACACAGCCACAAGGAAAGGTACGTTTATAATGCAGTATAGAGGTCATGCACGGTGTGTGTAGCAGGAAGAGGAAGGATGCGGAGAGGGAAGAGAAGAAAAGACACGGAAGAGCGAGGAGAGAAGAAGGAAGGAAAGAGGGAGAGGAAAAGAGGCGGAGGGAGAGAAGAAAAGATAAGGAAGAGAGAAGGGAAAAGAAGGAAGGGAAGAGGAGGTGGGAATAAGTGGACGTGAGGCGAAGGGAGAAGACGAGAAGAGAGGAGGAGGAATGTTAGTATGTAATGCACAGTAAGGACACGCGAACTGCCATGCAATGTCATGCAACCCACGGCAACATTCACATTTATTTTAGGTGCTTTTAAACACGGAGAGGAAACAGTGAAGGTGGCCTGGAAAACATTCACACTAACATCAGATATAACAATGGGTAGTAATATACCTTGAAGTCACACTGATGTACACGTTAGAAATATTGATATCTGAAAGCCTAAAATGTACACGTGGCCTTGCTTGGGATAGAGGCGGAGGGCAAGGAAATGATAGGTAAAAGGGGAATGGAGGATAGGAGAGATTGAGATAGATAGAAGAGAGAGGAGAGAGAGAGAGAGAGAGAGAGGAGAGAGAGAGAGAGAGAGAGAGAGAGAGAGAGAGAGAGAGAGAGAGAGAGAGAGAGAGAGAGAGATGAGAGGCGACGATAAGTGAACGAGAGAGAGAGAGAGAATAAAGCGACGTTAAGAGAGCGTCAGAGAAAGAGAGAGACAGAGAGAAAGGGAGATAGATAAATAGATAGCTAAACAGAGAAAGGGAGAAAGAGACAGACAGACAGACAGAAAGAGAAACAGAGAGAGAGACAGACAGACAGACAGACAGAGAGAAAGAGACAAACAGAGAGAGAAAGAGACAGACATACAGACAGACAGACAGAAACAGAGACAAACAAACAGACAACCAGAGACAGAAAAGAGACAGCCCACTTCTGTCAATACAGGCCGAAGATGTTTTGCATAGGGAAGGTCCCGGGCTAAGCAAGTGCCTCTCGCGAGTGAGGGACAGGGCTGGGCGTCGGGTTTGTCTTCATCAGGTTTATTTTTAGAAGGTGGCGAAAGTGGCATGTTGCTAATAGAAAGACACGGAGGGAGCTGTCGAGATTAGGGGAAAGAATAACAGGAGTTAGGGAAATGATAACCTTAGGGAAGTGGTAGCAGTAGTTAGGGAAAATAATAACAGGGGTTAGGGACAATAATAACAGGAGTTAGGTAAATGGTAGCAGTAATTAAGGAAAATAATAACAGGAGTTAGGGAAAATAATAATAAGATTTAGGGAAATCATAACAGGAGTTAGGTAAATGGTAGCAGAAATTAGGGAAAATGATAACAGGAGTTAGGGAAATACTACTAAAATTAGTTAGGGAAATTTAGCAGAAATTAGGGAAAATGATAACGTAACAAGTTAGGGAAAATGGAAATGGTAGCAGTAATTAAGGAAAATAATAACGGGAGTTAGGTAAATGATAACAGTAGTTAGGGAAATGGTAGCAGTAACTGGGGAAAATAATAACAGTAATTAGGGGAAGTAGGCAAACTACAAACTCACATGACAACATAACCACCTACACATATATACATACCTATACAGATAAACAGATAGGTAGATAGACAGATATATGTATACATTCATATATATGTGTGAGTGTGTGTGTGTGTGACACACATACACACACATATATATGTATATATTCATATATGAGTGTGTGTGTGTCTGTGTGTGTGTGCATATCACAAAATGATTTAGCTGGGGAGATGGAGGGAGGGATGTTAACAAAGAACACAGGAAAAAGGCCAATAAGATATACAAAGAGAGTCAGAGAAAGGAGAAGGACCAGAGAAGCAAACAGACATATAGAGGAAAGAGGATAAAGAGAATAGACCTAGAAATCAGAGAGGACTAAGAAGTAAAGAAAGAGACAGCGTAACGCAGCAATCATAAATCAAAACGGGCTGCTCGTAGGCTAGGCCAGCCATCTCTCCGAGTGCCACGCATGGGCCAGGGTGCCACACAGCCTCCCCTCCCACCCCCTTCCCCCACCACCCGAGTGGCACGGACCCCCAAACCTCCCAACCTCCATCCCGAGTGCCACGCATGGGCTAGGGTGCCACGGACTACCCATCTCCCTGACGCCCTCTTCCCCACATACACACGAGAGTGCCACGGACCTCCTAGCCCCCACCCCCACCCCCCCTCACACACACACGCACACTCACCATGGGTGCCACGGACCTCCCTTACCCTACCCCCGCCCCCTTCTCCTCCCTCACATTCCACGACGCTCCCCTTTTTTTTCCCGCCGGACGTGATGGCTTTGGCAGTACCTCGTCCGAGAGAAGCCCTTCGTCGGCGCCGCCTCCTTTTCGCGAAGAGCCGAGGCGGAGGAGGAGTCCCCCCGGCGCGCCTCCGGGTGATGGCGCGCCAGAGGGATTCGCCACAAGGTCATGCGTGCATTGTGAGGAGATCATCCACTGCGACGGTCGCTGAGCTGAAGGGATTGAAGGGCTGATGTTCGCGGGGACTGAATGAGGAAGTCAGCTCGAGGGGCACGGCGGGAGGCATCGGCGAGTGTGCACATGCGCCAGGCATACGCGGGCGCTCTCTGTACTTGGAGTGTGTATGTGTATATACATACACACACACACGCACACAAACATACACACACATACACACACACACACACACATACACACACACACACACACACACACACACATATATCTGTGTGTGTGTGTGTATGTATATAAATATATATATATGTATTTGTGTATGTGTGATTTTGATCTTTTAATCTGACTCGACCTTCCCTCCGGCCTTCCCTCCGGCCTTCCCTCCTTCCTTCCCTCCGGCCTTCCCTCCCTCGATCCCTGCGCACAGGCGTCACCGGAGCCTCCCCCCCCCCCTTCACCTGGGCGGGGCATAAATCACAGGCACTCGGGGCCCCTTGCTCTCTCGCTTGCTCGCCTCCTGCAGTTCGGTGAATTATCTGACACGGATCCGCCGGAGATCGCAGGTAAGACCACCGTTGTTTGTTTCTTTGCTCGTTTGACTGATGCGAACAACGTGCGTTTCCTCTTTATCTGTGGCCTAAGTAGCTATCTTTCCTGCGTGTACGTATATGCAAGTATTTTCTCTCGTTTTTTTATATTTTCCTTCTTTTAATCCTCGTCATTCTTCTCTCTCCTAACTTGCCAACTCATGTTGAAACGGCTTACCTTGCGCGGATCAGAACGGCTACTTATGGAGG
>NW_020869724.1:311595-319095 GCF_003789085.1 Penaeus vannamei | reverse complement strand
GATAGATGTTGGAGGAGTAGATGTAGTAGATGTAATTAATAGATGTTGGAGGAGTAGATGTAATTGATTAGATGTTGTAGGAGTAGATGTAATTGATAGATGTTGTAGGAGTAGATGTAATTAGGAGTAGAGATGTAATTGATAGATGTGGAGGAGTAGATGTAATTGATAGATGTTGATAGATGTTGATAGATGGTAGGATGTATTGTAAGATGATTTTGTAGGAGAGATGTAAGATAGATAGGTAATAGATGGAGGATTAGATGTTTAATAGTGTTATAGGAGTAGATGTAAATTAATAGATGGTTAGGAGTAATGTAATTAGATAGAGTGTAGGAGTAGATGTAATTGATAGATGTTGAGGAGTAGATGTGATTTTAATGGATGTTGGAGGAGCAGATGTAATTAATAGCATGTTATAGAGTAGATGTAATTAATAGATGATTGTAGTAGATGTAATTGATAGATGTTGTAGATTAGATTGTAATTAATTAATTATAGTTGGAGGAGTAGATGCGAGTAGATGTAATTAATTAGATGTTGAGGAGTAGATTGTAATTGTAATTGTAGGGATAGTGTCTATAAGATTTATTATGAGTAATGAATTAATTAGTATGTTGGAGGAGTAGATGGAGTAGATGTAATTAATAGATGTTGTAGGAGTAGATGTAATTGATAGATGTTGGAGGAGTAGATGTGGATTAATGGATGTTGGAGGAGTTAGATGTAATTGATAGATGTTGGAGAGTAGATGTAATGATAATGTATTGTAGAGTAATTAATAGTATTGTAGAGTAGATGTAATATTGATAGATGTTATAGAGTAGATGTAATTAATAGAATGTTGGAGAGTAGATGGAGTTTAGCCTGTAAATTAATAGATGTTGGAGGATAAGATGTTAATTGATAGATGTTGTAGGAGTAGATTAATTATAGATGTTGTAGGAGTAGATGTAATTGATAAGATGTTGTAGGAGTAGATGTAATTAATAGATGTTATAGGAGTAGATGTAATTAATAGATTGTAGGAGTAGATGTAATTAAATAGATGTTGTAGGTATAGATGCATGTAGGAGTAGATGTAATGATAGATGTTGTAGGAGTAGATGTAGTTGATTTGATGTAGGAGTAAATGTTATATATAGAGTTGGAGGATAGATGTAATTAATAGATATTGGAGGAGTTAGATGTAATAATAGGAGGTGGTTATAGGAGTTTAGGATATAATTAATAGATGGGTTTGCTAGAGTAGATGTAATCAATAAGTGGAGGAGTAGATGTAATTTAATACGATTGTGTTTAAGTAGATGTAATTAATAGATGTTGGAGGAGTAGATGTAATTAATTAATTATAGATGTTGGAGAGGAGTAGATATGTAATTAAGTGATATTGTGGAGGAGTAGATGTAATTAATAAGATGGTTATAGGAGTAGATATAATTAAATTAGATCTTGTTTTGTTAGGGATAGACTGTATATCAAATAGATGTTAGAGGGAGGAGATGTAATTAAAATAGATGTTTATAATGGAGTAGCATGTAATTAATATAGAGTTATTTGGAGGAGTACGATGTAGATCGAATAATGTTGAGAGTAGATGTAATTAATAAGTTGAATAGATGTAATTAATTAGATGTTTTATAAGGAGTAATAATGTATTATAGATGTTGTAAGGAGTAGATGTAAGAGGAGGAGGATAAGAGGAGGACAGGCAAGGGACGTTAATGGATGTTGTAGGAGTAGATGGAAGAGGAGGAGGAAAGGACAGGAAGGGAAGGCAGTTAAATTATGTTGTAATGGAGTAGATGGAAAGAGGAGGAAGGCAAAAGGTACGTTAATGGATGTTGTAGTATGGAAGGGGAGGGAGGAAAGGCACTTCAATAGTTTGTAGTTGTAGATTGTAAGAGGGAAGGTGAATGAATGTTGATATTTGTATTGATATTAGTAATCAATAATGTTATCATTGGTTAGGGTTAATATTTAATCGATAGTTTTGAATAACTGTCATTATCAATTATCATCTGTTATCCATTCAGATGTCAATGTGTTTATTATTGTTATTCTCTGTATGATTGGTTATCATTAAATGATTGATCATTATTATTGATATCATTATCTTATTATTATGCATTAGCGATTATTGTTATTGTTTGCTGCTTATAATCATTATAGATTATTATCATCATCATTATTAATCATCATTGTTTTACTAATCATTACTAATTAGTAATAGAAGATAGCAGATGATGGTTATCATCATTATTTTTATTACTCTTGTTATTATCAGTATTATTATCATTTTATCATTATTATTATGTATAATATCATTATAATTATCATAATTTTGTCATTATTATCCTGTATAATATCATTATAAATTGTCCTTCAATCATCATATTATTATTATTATGCCATCATCCATCATTATTATTATTGTATTATATCAATTATTATTATTATCATTAATCATCTATTATTATTATCCTATATATTATTTATATATTATTATTATTATTATTATTAATTATTATTATTTATTATTATTATTATTATTCTTATTATTATTAATTTGATTATTATCATTATTATCATCATTGTTATTGTTATTATTGTTATTATTATTGTTATTATCATTATTATCATTATCATTATCATTATCATCATTATTACTGTTATTGCTACTACTTTATATATCATTATATTATTCATTATTGCTATTACTATTATTATTGTAATCATTATTTCAATTATCATTATTATAATCACTAAAACCTTTATTACTATCATCATATTCATGAGTATCGTTGTCATTTTCACATCTATCACTATTATCATCATCCTTATCATCATTACTATCATCATTTTAGTTACCATTACCATTATCATATAATTCATTGCTGATTATTTTTCCATCTCGTCTGAATAAAAAATGGCTGAATTGAGTCTTATAGTTTTTGTTACATTCCTTTTCATTTGTGTGTGTCTATTTATTTATTCTCCCCCCCTCTCTCTCTCTCTCTCTCTCTCTCTCTCTCTCTCTCTCTCTCTCTCTCTCTCTCTGCCTCTCTCTCTCTCTCGTCGTCTCTCTCTCTCTCTCTCTCTCTCTGTATTTATAAATGTATATGTATGTGTGTGTATATACGTATATGTATGCAGTACAACACACACACACACACACACACACACAACACACACACACACACAACACACACACACACACACACACACACACACACACACACACACACACACACACACACACACACACACACACAAACACACACACACACACACACACACACACACACACACACACACACACAACACAAACACACACAACACACACATCACACATACACACAAACACACACACATACAGTATACACATACACACCACACACACACACTATATGAATATATATATATATATATATATATATATATATATTATATATATATATATATATATTGTGTGTGTGTGTGTGTGTGTTGTGTGTGTGTGTGTGTGTGTTGTGTGTGTATGTATTTATGTATGTTTATATGTTTTGCGTGTGTGTGTGTGTGTGTACACATGTATCTGGTGTACAAGCCTATCTCGAGCGAGTCAGAGTCCGCCATCTAGAGGTCCTCCCGTAACGCGCCGGACCCCCCCCCCCCAGGCGCCCGATGCCAAGAGGCCTCGAGCAGCTTCCTCACCTGTGTGTCATAGCCTCCGTTGCGATGATGTCACGCCCCTTGACTCATAGGTCCATACAGAGAGGCAAATGGACCTGTCACACAAAGGTATTCGCAGTGTAACTTGTTCAAACCTACACGGCATCTTTCACCTGCAGACTATCTCTCCCCTACTTACCTACTTAGCCTAGTCACACACAGGTACTCACAACAGCCTATTTATATTCGTGTTTATCAAACAAGTAACCTTTCTGGCCATGATGACGCGTTGATGGTCGTGTTTTAGCCATAAAGTGGTTCTCTTGCAGGCTGACCCCCCTCCTCTCTCGTCACCCCCCCCCTCCCCCAGGCCTCTAATCTACCCTCTTTTCCCCATCTCTGTCATTCTTCTACATTCTTTTATTTTCATATTTTATTCATTTTTATTTTTTCAGAATGTGGAGGTACTTTATCCTCTGTCCTTGTTGCTCGCCGCTCTTTTAATATGATTTTATTATTGTTGCTCTTGTTTTTTGTTATTGTTGTTGTTGCTAACATCTTCAGTATTATTGTAACTTATTTTTTCTAGTTCCTGAAGAATCAATATCGTTTTGTCATTATTTGTTTTATGATATAATTATCATAATGTTAATGCGTATCTCCCAACAACCCAAGAGATACGAATGCATATACGTACACACACACATATATAATTCCACAATACACACACAAACACGAAAGACGCCTGAATCACCGACACTAGGAAGCTCAATTCGACCCTTATTAGGCCGTGACATAAGGACCTGTAAATAACCAGGCCGAAGTGGAATCGAAAATCGGATTCTAACGAACCACCCTCGCCACCCTTGACATGTAGGTTTGTGGGTCAGTGTCGGGAACATAGGTGGACACGGAGGAGAAAAGGAGAACGGGTTTGTCCGCGCAGGCTGGCAGGCTGACCGGATGCTTCGCCAGCTGGTGGTTCACTAGCTGGCTACTTGAATGACTGACCGCTGAGTGACTGCCTGCTGGTTGGGTGATTGAATGACTGACAGGCTGGTTAGGTGGCTGGTTTGCTGGCTAGTCGAATGGCTTGATTGACTGACTGAACGGTTAGCCATTTAGCTTGCTAGTTGAGTGACTGATTGGCTGACTTATTGGTAGATTGGCTGACTGACAGACTATCTGACTGGCTAGTTAAGCTTCCTTTCTTGATTAAGGAACTCGCTGAGTAGCTTCCTGGTTTAACTGATAGCTGCATGGCCGGCTGACTGGTTGGTAGATTGGTTGACTGACTGGCTAGATGTCTGGCTAGTTAAATGACTGACTAGTTGGCTAGCTGACTGACTGGTTAGTTGGTTGGTTTAGAGGCGTTCACACTAGTCTATTCTCTCCAGGGATCCCAAGACAGAACGGGATCCTTCCCAAGATGTAATGGGATCCGAGATGAAAATCCCAAGCCAGCGCGGAATTACTACGTTGGTGTTTCATCCCTTGCCAGAAAGAGAAAATTTTCGAAACAAAAACTGTAATATAATTACTGGTAAAGTTGTTACTTAAAATCCTAAAAAGTGATTACTACATCATGAAAATAATTCGTTTTATAGATAATAAGATCCATCGTATCGAATAGGTTTCATTATTTTTATAGATAAATCAGATAAACGTTCATTTGACCAACGACCATAAATACCAGCCCACCTCAACACGCGAAGGACATGGTCTCTTCAGAAGTTATTTACGTCTTGTTGGATAAAGCGAGAGCCAAAGAGCCGTTGTGGAACACTAGTCATAAGTATTATATACGAAGAAATTTGTAAAGAATGTTAATGGGTGGAATAAGCAGGGAACTTCGTCATGAATGTTGTGGACGCTGGGCTGAGCTGACCAGAGCGGCGAGGCTGTCTAGCGATCCCAGAACAAAGACTAATGTGGCCTTCGCTTTAGGATGGAAGGAAGTAAGGCACTGACTGCGGCTCAAGTGGCACCTGGCTGTCAATCTGGCTGTCCAAGTGAAGAGAAAGTTCTCTGAGTGTGATCGGAAAAAATGGCAAGCTGATCGGAATGAGTGGCTAGCTAACTAGCTTACTGACTGGTTATATAGAATGACTGACTGGTTTGCTGACTGAGTGGCTAACTAGCTGACAGGCTGTCTGGGTAGTTGGCTAATTGATTGTTAGACTGACTGGCTGTCAATCTGGCTGTCCAAAGTGGAAGAGGAAAGTCTCATTCTGAACTGAGGTGATCAAAGAAGGAAATTTACACGTACAATGGCGGCCACGGTGCTGATTGCGATTTTGATGGCCAGGAAAATTCGCTCAGACACTCCTATTCAAACATGGCCATGCGGAGAATGGTAAGTCAGACAGAAGGTTGATATTAGGTGCATGCTTCCACAAGGAGTTGCCATGTACAGGTAAACCCACCTGTGATGTGTAAAAACTGGTGTGTATGTTTGTGTCCGTGTATTTGCTCGGGCTTATGTTTGTGTGGGTATGTTGTATTTGCTCGTTGTATTAGTGTGTGTGTGTGTGTGTGTGTGTTTGTTCATTTTTGTTTGTGTGTATGTGTATGTATGTGATGTATGTGTGTGTGTTTAGTGATATGAACAAAGTTCCTGTTCCCTTGAAGATCAATATGTCACTTTGGATTCGCATGTCTGGTACACATACATAACCACTTGTCTGTGTCAGCGTATGTATGTAAATGATCTTTTTCTCTCTCTCTCTTCTTCTTCTTCTTCTTCCCCTTCACATTGAATTCCTTGCGTTTGTTTGTCTGTTCGTCTGTTGTTGCTTTTGGACGAATATTTACTTTTTCGACTGCATGTTTGCCTAACGTTATTGGCGCTGCCTGTGTTCGTCGGGGATGTTTGTTTGAGAATTGAGATGTGTTTCGCAGCGTTTAAAAGATTTATTCATATATGGATGTCAGGAGTGTCTATAAATGGAATATATGTTTCTGATTACCATCCCTGACTCTGTTTATACACGTATGAACATTCAAGAGTATGGAGTTGTGTATACACTTCCGTGAGTGTATCAAGGGAGAGCGTGTTTCTATTACCAACACTTGTGTAGCGCAGTTAGTTTGTATTTCACTGTAAGTACGTTGATGTTTATCTAAGGACTAATCTCTGATTGTACAACCTTAAGTGGAAGGATGTGTTCACCGTAGAGTGTAAGTGTGCGTTCACGTGTTCAAGTGTAAGTGTGCGTTCACCTGTTCACCGTAGAGTGTAAGTGTGTTCACACCGTAAGTGTGCGTTCAGTTGTAGAGTGTAAGTGTGCGTTCACGTGTTCACCGTAAAGTGTAAGTGTGCGTTCACCTGTTCACCGTAGAGTGTAAGTGTGCGTTCACCTGTTCACCAGTGTGCGTTCACCTGTTCACCGTAGAGTGTAAGTGTGCGTTCAGTTCACCGTAGAGTGTGTGCGTTCACCTGTTCACCGTAGTGTAAGTGTGCGTTCACCTGTTCACCGTAGTGTAAAGTGTGCGTTCACCTGTTCACAGAGTGTAAGTGTGCGTTCACCTGTTCACCGTTGTAAGTGTGCGTTCACCTGTTCACCGTAGAGTGTAAGTGTGCGTTCACGTTCACCGTAGAGTGTAAGTGTGCGTTCACCTGTTCACCGTAGAGTGCAAGTGTGCCTCCACGTGCGACCCTAGGTGTCCATGTCAGCGACCTCCTTGAACACGTAGCCGCGTCCCCCGTACACCTGTCTCGGCGCGCCCCTCCTGCGTGTGTGTGCAGCCAGTACGCACACCCGCATACGTGCATGTGAGCGCGCACACGTGTCGGAGTGCGGCGAGGTAATGCTCCCCGCGAGAAGCCGCTCTGTCCCGTCTGAT
>NW_020869724.1:296595-299095 GCF_003789085.1 Penaeus vannamei | reverse complement strand
CTCTTTACTCCTTCCCCCTCCCTTCCGCCCCTCCCCCGCTACCCCCTCTCTTGCCCGCCAGCTTTTAAGGGAAAAATCACAACCGATTGCAGAAGTTAAAAGGGACACGAAATGAAGACATGTTGGCGAAGACACGGCATGAGGTATTGGAAGGTATGAGGGAAATGAGGAGGGAGTAAAGAGAAGGGGGAGGAGGTGTAAAATGGGAAGATGGGGCAGTAAAGAGAAGGAGGTGGGGCGTAAGAGAGGGAAGGGGGTGGGGGCAGGAGTAGGTGGGGCCAGTAGGTGGGGCAGAGAGGAGCAGTAAGAGAGGGGGAGGGGGTGGGGCAGAGAGGAGGGCAGTAAAGAGAAGGGGGGGGTGGGGCAGAGGAGGGGGGAGGAGTAAGAGAAAAGGGAAAGGTGGGGCGGAGGCAGAGAGGAGGGGGGCAGTAAAGAGAAGGGGAGGGGGTGGGGCAGAGAGGAGGGGGGAGGAGTAAAGAGAAAAGGGAAAGGTGGGACAGAGAGGAAGGGGGGGGGCAGTAAAGAGAAGGGGGAGGGGGTGGGCAGAGAGGAGGGGGGCAGTAAAGAGTAGGGAAAGGGAGGCAGTCAGGAGGGGAAGGAGTAAAGAGAAGGGGGAAAGTTGGGGCAGAGAGGAGGGGGGAAGGAATAAAGAGAAGAATGATAAAATACGATAGAAAATATAGAAACGCAAATGATGATAAAATCCAATAGAAAATAGAGGAATGAAAATTAATGATAAAATACAATAGAAAAATATTGGAATGCAAATGATGATAAGATACGATAGAAAATATAGAAACACAAATGACAAAAGATACGATATATAAATCATAGGAACATATATGACGATAGAATGACAACATTCCCATCATGACAACATTCCCATCATGACAACATTCCCATCACCATTATCTTTTTGATTATCACTTAAACCTCCAGGAAACAAGAAAGAGAAACCGCCCTCTTCACCGCCCACCCACTAAATGAGGGCGAGCAACCCAGTCACCCCCCCCCCCCCGCCCACGATCAGGAAGTCCCGCAGCCGCCCATCCGTTACAGTCCGATCGGGCGTGAAGACAGTCAGTAATATGCGCGTCATAGAGCCACCCACTCAAGCCACTCATCCGACGAAGAACAAGAAACACTCGGATAGCAAAGGTGCTGTCACACTAGCACTTTTTCCGTCAATTTTTTGAACAATTTTACGTAACATAAATACAAACATTCTCGAATATAGCTCTTGATGTAACTATGCTTGGCTGAAAAAGTTGACGGAAAGGTTTTCAGACGGAAACGATCATTATCGTCTGGCTGGAAAATCGACAATTCGCTCTAAAATGGACAAAATTTCAGAAAATTGTCAAAAAATTGACGGAAAAAGTGCTAATGTGACAGCGCCTTCAGTAAGCAGAGAGTGGGAAGGAAGGGTGGGGATAGAGGAAGGATAAGGAATGGAGGAAAATTGAAAGTTGAAGAGAAAGGATAGTCTGATCCATCACCCACTTATACCTACCCCCTCTCTCCTTGTTATTGAAACAGTCACCTTATCCCCTACGCGACAACTTGACTGGCTGTACGCACCTGTCTGTTATCGGCCCTTCCCCTCTCCCTCTCCTCCACCGTCTGGACCGCTCTAACTCACCCACTCTCTCTTCTCCCCCACCTAAACCTCGTCTATTTTCTTCCCTTCTCCCCTACCCCTCACCTTCCCTCTCCTCTTCCCCTAACTTGGCCTCTCGCCTTCCCCCCACCTTCCCCCATCCCGCCTTCTCACCTTCCCCCTTCCTTGCCTTCCTCCCCTTTCCCCTCCCTCTCCTCTTCCCCTACACGCCCTCTTTCCCTTCTCCCACCCCTTCCCTCTCCCCTCCCTCTCCCTTTCCCTCTCCCTCACCCCCTTCCCCTTCCCTCTCCTCTTCCCCTTACTTGCCCTCTTCCCTTCTTCTCACTTTCCCTCTTCCCTTCCTCTGCCCTTCCCCTCCTTCCCTCTCCCCTTCCTCTCCCGTCACCCCCTTCCTCTTCCCTCTCCCTTCCCCTTCTTCCCTTCCCCTCCTTCCCCCTCCCCTCACCCCCTTCCTTTTCCTCTCCCCTTCCCTTCTTCCCTTCCCTCCTTCCCCCTTCCCCTCCCCCTTCCTCTTCCTCCCCCTTCCTTCCCCTTCCCCTCCTCCCCCCTCCCCTCACCCCCCGAGGCAAAGGCTAAGTGAAGACCTGAGCTGACTGCCTCAAGTGTACCTGGTTTATGGGTCTTTTTTCCTCCTCGTTATGTCACCGTTTCATTATCTTTCGTACATTTTCTTTTCCTGTCCCATTTGCTAAATCATCTTCATTGATAATTTTCTGTTCTTTTTTTCCTAACTTTCTTTGGGAAGTTATAGTTCTCGTTATTATTATTATTATTATTATTATTATTATTATTATTATAATTACTTTGCTTTACTAATATGATTTTCCGTGATTGTTATTGTTTACTTTGTTATTTTTTGTTATTATTATTTTTTTACTA
>NW_020869724.1:284095-286595 GCF_003789085.1 Penaeus vannamei | reverse complement strand
CTCTCTTCCCTTTCTCTTCTCTCTCTTCCCTTTCTCTCTCTCTCTTCCCTTTCTTTCTCTCTCTTCTTTCTTCTTTCTTTCTCCTCTCTCTGTCTGCAGATGATGCTTGTAAAGATGTGAAAGACAGAAAACTCAAAGATGCTTGTAGACAATAACGAGCAAAAAGTAATTCATTTTGTGTAAAGACCAAGTTGTTATTGGATGCAATAAGAAATAGAAAAATGATCGTCATTTTGTGTGAAGACATTTGTTTACATCTTTTTACTCTTTCTCTCGCAAATCACAGGAAGAAGAACAAGTGGCAATAGACGGCAACATCTTCAGCATCTTAGGCTTCTCCGGGGACTGTCCTTTGAGGTAAAAAAAAAAAATAAAGAAAAAATGAACGAAAAAAAAAAAAAAAAAAAAAAATCGCCGGTTTTGTTCTGCCATAATCGCGACACAGGCTCTTAGTCTGCTAAGCGTGTGTGGCGTGTGTGTGTGTGGTGTGTGTGTGTGTGTGTGTGTGTGTGTGTCGTGTTGTGTTGTGTGTGTGTGTGTGTGTGTGCTGCGTGTGTGTGTGTGTGGGTGTGTTTGTGTGTGTGTGTTTGTGTCTGTGTGTGTGTGTGTGTGTGTGCATATGTATTTATATGTTATGTGTTATATATGTATGTATTTATACATATGGTGCGTGTGTGTGTGTGTGTAGTGCGTGCGTGTGGCGTGATGTGTGCGTGTGTATTCGCGCGTGTGTGTTATTGCGCGCGTGTGTGTGTATGGCGTATATATAACATGTACGCGTAATACCTATATCATACCTATGTCCTCATGTATATACTCTGTTTCCTTTGCAAGTTTGCTTCCCGAGGACATTGGCGATGCCATAATGCGGCTGGACACCGCAGGGAACGAGCCACGGAGGGGACCTCGTTTTGTGTATTATTTACGAAATACATTTGTGTTGTAGCATGAATTTGTGGGTTCGTGTTGAAGGATATTTGTTTTCCTTGTGTGTGGTGTGTGGTTTACTGTTGAGTGTGATTGTTTGTTGTCTATGTTGAGTGTGTGTTTTTGATTGTGTGTGTGTGTGAGCGTGTGTGTGTGTGTGTGTGTGTGTGAGCGTGTGTTGCTGTGTGTGTGTGTGGCTGTGTGTTGTGTGTGTGAGCGTGTGTGTGTGTGTGTGTGTGTGTGTGTGTGTGTGTGTGTGTGTGTGTGTGTGTGTGTGTGTGTGTGTGTTGTGGTTGTTCTTATGTCGGTGTATCTCATTCGTTTGTATTGGAGTGCGTATGGTTTGTATGTGTTCTACTTGTGCGTGAGAGTATGAATAGTTTGTTTTTGTGTGGCGCGCATGAGTGAGCGTGTTCGTTGATTCCTTGTTTGTCCTGAATGTATATGTATGTGATTGAAGAAAGATCATGAAGCATTGTTAGTGTGAATCCGTATTAGGACACATTCAAATGTCAGCTCCACAAACATCATTTATGTACACGAGAGCTCAACAGTAGCACACGTGTCTTCTGTTTGTTTACCATCAATGCATTTCCTTTGTGTACTTACCATTATTGTCGATATTCAGACCCATGTGCTGCCAAAATGGACCCTTCTGTTTTCCATTTTCTTGAGGAGAAATTTGGTGCTTCTTCTGCATCTTCGCGTTGTTTTCATACATATTCATTTGTTATTATGTTATTGTTGTTATATCGATTATTATAATTATATTATATATGTTATTATCATTATGTACTATGTATCATCGCCAACTTCATCGTTCAACTTCCTTCGCCTTTCTTCATCTTTTTCTTTTTCCTTTTTTTCTTTACTTTGAACTTTATCTTTATCTTTATTCTTTATCTTATTTCTTTATCTTTTCTTTATCTTTATCTTTTCTTTACCTTTATCTTTGATCTTTTTCGTTTTATCTTTATTTTTCTTCATGCTTTAGGCTTGTATCTGTTTAATTCTTTATCTTTATTCTTTATTCTTTCTCTTATCGTTTAATCTTTTTATCTTTTATCTTTATCTTTATCTTTATCCTTTATTCTTTTATCTTTATCTTTATCTTTATCTTTATCTTTTATCTTTGATCTTTTATTTGCTTTATCTTGAATCTTTTATTTTCTTTATCTTTATCTTTCATCTTCATTTCGCCATCGGCCATTCGCCTCATCATGTTATTTTTAATCAAACAAGTTAATAATAGGGGTAAATGGATAGATAGATTGCGAAGGGGAGAGAGGAGAGAGAAGAGGAGAGAGAGAGAGAGAAGAGAGAGAGAGAGAGAGAGAGATGAGAGAGAGAGAGAGCAGTGAAGAGAGAGGGGGAGAGAGAAGTGAGACAGAGAGGAGAGAGGATGAGGAGGAGAGAGAGGAGGAGAGAGAGAGAGAGAGAGAGAGAGATGAGAGAGGAAGAGAGAGAGAGGAGTGAGTAGAAGAGAGAGAGAGAGAGAAAGAGAAAAGAGAGAGAGAGAGAGTAGAGAGAGAAGGAGAGAGAGAGGAGAGAGAGATGACGAGGAGAGAGGAGA
>NW_020869724.1:280739-282734 GCF_003789085.1 Penaeus vannamei | reverse complement strand
GGTGTGTGTGGGTGTTTGTTTGTTTGTTTGTTTGTGAGTGTGTGTGTGTGTGTGTTTGTGTTTGTGTGTGTGTTTGTTTGTTGTGTGTGTTGTTTGTGTGTGTGCTGTGCGTGTGTGTGTGTGTGCGCTGCTTGAGTGTGTGTGCGTGTGGCGTTGTGTGTGTGTGGTGGTGTGTGTGCGTGTGAGCGTGTGTGTGTGTGTGTGCGTGCGTTTCATGCATGTGTGTTCGTATGTCTGTTTGTATTTGTTGTTCGGTGAGTGTGTGTATCTATGTGTATATATTTGTATAAAGTGTACATATGCGTGCGTTTTCGTATATATATATATATATATATATATATATATATATATATATATATATATATATATATCCTTGTTTATCTATAATATTTGCATATGGTCTTACATTTAATCATTTAAAACAAAACTCAAAATATTCGTTTCTAAAAATATTTTAAGTAATTTCCAACATATTTACACCGTTATGTTGCACCTTCACACTATACATACATATTCATAAAGCTAATATATGTGGATGTGTGTTTACGTGCTTTTACTACGATGTAAAGGGAGATAATGGACAAATTATCTATTGAAAGTCTATCGTTCATTATGACTACCTATCCCCCTCCCCCCTCCCTCCCCCCCCCACACCTATCCTTCCCATCCCCCTCTCCCCCCCTCCTCTGTCTCTTGTTTATTTGTTTTCTTTCGTATTCGTTATTTTTTTTTTTTTTTTCTTTTTTGTTTTGTTTTGTTTTTTTTTTATTATTATTGTTTTGTTATTGTTCTTATCACTGTTGTCGATATTATTGTTATTACTATCATCGTCTTTACTATATTATTATTTTCTTAATTTGCAAAGAAATTAAGTTGTATCTTTCCATGGACAAGAAAATCAAAATAATCTACGGAATATGATAAAAAAGAAGACAACCTTTTTTATATGAAACAGAAAACGATATTTTTTCCTCTCCCTCGTGGCCGGGAGAAAGAAAACGCGGGAAAAAACAACAAAGAAAACGTGACCCATTCTCTCTCACAACAGCTCAGGGGAAAGGGGAAACTTGAGTAAGTTGACACAGACCCTCCAGCTCATCATGTGTCCACACTCCACAGGACACCCCACCCGCGAAGGCCTTATCTCAAGGATCAGTGCTTTGTTGGCTCAAGATCCTGATATAGCGAAGAAAGGCGAAGGAGATCAGTCGGCGAGAAAAAGAGGAAGAGGAGGAGGAGGAGGAGGAGGAAAGGGAAACAGAATGACGAGCGGATAGGTGGAGGGGAATTGGTGGGGGAGGAGAAGGAGGAGGAGGAGGGAGAAGGAGGAGGAGGAGGAAAGGAAACAGAATGACGAGGGAAATGGTGGAGGGGAAGGAGAAGGAGAAGAAAAAGAAAAAGAAGAAGGAGGAGGGGGAGGAGGAGGAGGAGGAGGAGGAAAGGGAAACAGAATGACGAGGAGATAGTAGGAGTAGGAGAAGAAGGAGGAGGAGGAGGTGGGGACAAGATATTGGTTTTTGTAAGTCTAGACGGACGGGGATTGTTGAGGAAGATTTTCAGTATCTGGTCCGAATCTGTGGCCGATGACTGTGATGAGGAGGAGGACTGACTGGCTGGCGACAAAATAGACATGCACAGCCAGGAGAGTATTAAAAGACGGACTTGGGTGTGCGTTTGGTTGTTTGTCTGTGTGTGCGTGTGTTGTTGTTTGGTTGTGTGTGTGTGTGTGTTGTTGGTTGTTTGTGTGTGTTTGTGTTTGTTGTGTGTGTGTTTGTTTGTGTTGTTGTGTGTGTGTTGTTTGTTTGTTTGTGTGTGTGTTGTTTGTTCGTTTGATGGTTTGTGTGTGTGTGTATGAAAGATAGATATATGTAATATATAGATAGAGAGAGAGAGATAGAGAGAGAGAGAGAGAGAGAGAGAGAGAGAGAGAGAGAGAGAGAGAGAGAGAGAGAGAGAGAGAATAAAAGAACATGGAAAACGGATTCGAACCGACAC
>NW_020869724.1:270739-273239 GCF_003789085.1 Penaeus vannamei | reverse complement strand
AAAAAGATAAAGAAAAAGTAGGAAAGAAAAGAAGAAAAAGGAAAAAGGGAAGAGAAGAAAGCAAAAAAAGAAAGGAAAGGAAGAGAAAGAAGAAGAAAAGAAGAAAGACCGAAAGAAAAGAGAAAGAAAGGAGAAAGAAAGAGAAAGGAAAGAGAAAGAAAAGAGAAAGAAGAGGAAAGAAAAGAGAAAGAAAGAGAAAAAGAGGGAAAAAAAAGGAAAAAAAAAGAAACAAAAGAAAAAGAAGGACAGAAAGAAAGAAGAGAGGGAAAGAAAAAAGAGGAAAAAAAGGAAAAAGAGAAGAAGAAAAAAGAGAGAAGGGAGGGAAAGAAGAAACGAGAAGGGAAAGAAAAGAGGGGGGAGAAAAACAAAAAGAAAAAAAGAGGGGAAAAGAAGAGAAGAAGAAGAGAAAAAAAATAAAAGATAGAGGAAAGGGGGAAAGGAGGAGGAGGAAAGGGATAAAGAAAGATAAAGAATATCAACAGAGGAAAGAAAAGAGAGGGACGAAGAAATGAGAAAGAAAAGAGAAGAAAGAGCAAAGAAAGAGAAAGAGAAGAAGAAAGAGGAAAGAAAGGAGGAAGAAGAAAGAATGAAAGGATGGGAAAGGAAAAGAAAGAGAGGAAAGGAGGAGAGAGGGGAGGAAAGAAAAAAGAGAAAGAAAGAGGGAAAGAAAAAAGAAAAAAAGAGAAGAAAGCGAAAGAAAGAGGAAAGAAGAGAAAGAAAGGAAAGAAGAGAGAGAGAGGGGTAGATAGGGAGAGTCGAAAGGGGGGGGGGGCTTATCCCACCCTGCTTTGTTCTTCACTGTTTGACTATGTTTCTTTGACTTTCTTCTTCACAGATTTGTTCATTTCTGTTCAATTCTTATAAATATGATTTGTATCGTCTGCTTTGCTTTAAAAAATTTAGTTGTTATTATAGATTTATAGACCGTTATACATTATACATTATATATATCATATATATATATATTATATATATATATATATATATTATATATATATATATATATATATGTATGTATATATAATAGCACACACCCACACACACATGTACACACGTGACAAGAAACAAACACGGCCCTCCATGTGCGCGCGGCCATGTCTCCCAATCCGTACATAATCTGCAGATCTGTGCTGGATCCCTCCTGAGGACGCTGACACACCTACTCGCGAGGAAGGGGTTACAAGAGGCGCTGAGAGGGGAGGGGGATGGGGGGGCAGGGAAGGGATGGGGGATGGGGTTGGAGGGGGGGGGAGGGGGAGGGGAGGGGGTTGGGAGATGGGGGAGGGGGTTGGAGATGGGTTGGAGGGAGGGGGAAGGGAGGGATAGGGGTTGGAGATGGGGGGAGGGGGAGGGTGGTAGGGGATGGAGGGGTTGGAAGATGGGGGAGGGGGTTGGGAAGGGGAGGTAGGAGGGGGGATGGGGAGATGGGGATGGGGGGAAGAGGTGTAGAGTAAGGAGGGAGGGTATTATGCTTGGGTTGCCTCCTTTTCTTTTTTTTTGGGGGGGAGGGTTATTTCTCCTCCATTTTTTGAATATTTTTTTCTTGGTTGTCTTTTTCCATCCCTCTTTCCTTATTCTTTTATCTATCTTTCTTCTCTCCTTTATTCTTTATCATCCTAATCTTTCTCCCCATTTATCCACTTTCCTCCCTCTCCTCCTCTTCCCTCCCTTTATCTTCCCCCTCCTCCCTCCTTTTTTATCTCTTACTCCCTCTCTATCTACTCCTCCCTCCCTCTCTCCTCCTTTCCTCCTTCCCTCTTTCTTAACCTCTCTCCTTCTTTCACTCTTCCTTCTTCCCTGTCTTCTTACCTCTTCTTCTTCGTATCTCCTTTCTCTCTCTCCCTCTCCTCCCTTTCCTTCTTCCTCTCTCCTACTTTCTTCGTCTCCCTTTTTTCTCTCTCTAAAAAACATATTCCATGGACTTCGCCTCCCCCCTCCCCCCAAAAAAAAGAAAAAAAAAGAGAAATAAAAAATAGAAAAAGGAAAATTAAATACATACTTCTTTTTTCTTCCTTCTTCTTTCCGTTTCTTTCGTTCTTCTTCTTCTGCGTTCTTCGTTCGTAAGCTAAGGCCGCCACGGAGGACTCTTCCATAACAGGTCGTTGCATGTGTTGTGCGACTAATTGATGATCGTGAATTTTCCCATTGCTTGTTTGTTAAGGGAATTTGTTTGCCGGCCCAAAATGTGCGTTTATGGGTGCATTGTTTAGATTTCCCCTTTTATTGGTCTTTATCTCTTTGTCTTTATGGTCTTGTCGTGGTTTCTGTTCAGCGCAACGCGCACAGCACACAGAAAGAAAGAAGAGAGGAGAGAGAAGATGGGGAGGAGGGAGGAGGAGAGAGAGGAGAGAGGGATGAGAGGGAGAGAGGAGGAAGAGAGAAGAGGGGGAGAGGAAGAAGGGAGAGAGAGAGAGGAGGAAAGAAGAGAGAGAGGAAGAGAAAGGCGAGAAGAGGGGATGGAGTATAGAGAGAGCCAGAGAGAGAGGAGGAGTAAGGGAGA
>NW_020869724.1:264497-267385 GCF_003789085.1 Penaeus vannamei | reverse complement strand
TGTGTGTGCCTGTGTGTGTCTGTGTGTGCGTGTGATGAACAAGGAAGTGTTACAGTAATACACATCACTACTTGAATGGGAAAGACAGCGCGACTTTGGTATTTTGGGCTTGACAGCAAGAGATGAATAAACAGCAAGAGATGAATAAACAGCAAGAGATGAATAAACAGGTAAACAATGAACATGCGGATATGCATATGAATGTGTGTGGGAGAGAGACAGATCAAGAATGTAGGTAACAAATAGAATGTCTAAAATTACATAATTCATACACACTAGGATATTTTTACGAAGAATGTGACAGTTGTTACATATTCCAATAATATGATATAGATATATTTTGGCCACGCTCTCTCTCTCTCTCTCTCTCTCTCTCTCTCTCTCTCTCTCTCTNTGAATATCGTGTAAAAAGAAGAAACGATCAGGAGAGAGAGAAAAAAAAAAAAAAAAAAAAAAAAAAAAAATCCGACGAAAGGAGAATGAAGAAAGAAGCGACAAAGACGAATATCGTAAAAAGAGAGAGAAAGAAAGATAAAGATGAAAGAAAAATCCGACGAAAAAGGAGGATGAAGAAGAAGCGACAAAAACGATATCGTAAAAAAGAGGAAAGAAACGAGAGAGAGAGAGAAAAAAAATCCGACGAAAGAAGATAGAGCAACTCAAAGAGAATTTAATTTTTGAAGAAAACGAGAAGAAAAGAATATACTGTTGCAGGAATAGAAATTATATTAATAATAACAGTAATACAGTAATGGTGATATTAAAGATGATAAAGATGATGCATATTTTTGAAAATTGAAATCATAACATCTAAAAAAATATTTATATCAATCATGATATTGCTAAAGACAACGACATAAATATACAAAAAATGACAGACAATAATGACAACGACTATGACCATATGACACGCCCCCCCCAAAAAAAAAAAAAAAATCCTACAAGGTGTTTTCTCCCTTTCCGCTGAGTCACTGCTGTCAGGATACCCCGCTGTTGCTCCTGCTGACACCTGCTGACACCTGCTGACACCTGCTGACACCTTGTCTTGTCTCATGTCTTGTCCCTTTTATTATTCTTATTTTTTTTCCTTCTAATTCCATCTCCCTTTCTTCATTGTATCTGTTAGTACTATATTAGTTTTTATCATTGTCAGTATTATCATTTTCATAATTGTTATTTTTATCGGTCTATCATATTTATCATTATTGTAATGATTGTTACCATTATCTTACAAAACTATTTTTATTCATATGTTTTGTTATTCTGGTAACTTATTATCATGGTTATATTACCATCATAGTAATATGATCATCTTTGATATTATCATTATCATCATTATTGTCTGTATCATTATCATTATCATTAGTAGTTATAGTATCAGGATTGTGTCTATTATCATTATCATTTTGATTGCCATAATCATTATTTCTATTCTCATTATTAATATTAGTATTAGTTTTATCATTATTGTTATCTGTGTTATCATTATCTTTATTAATATCATTTTTATCTTTATCATCATCATTACTGCTATTACTCTTATTACTATTATCAATATTATCATCATTATCATTTTTTTCCTTTACCTTAATCATATATTTTTTTCTCATTCTCCCCTTCTTCTTCTTGCCATTGCACTAACCCCTTTTTCGCAAATAAGGCAGAAGATTAATGGAAAGTGAATTTAGTAGTAAACGGAGATAAAAGAGAATGGCTAACTGGGAAGAAGTAAAAGTGAAGAACAAGAGTTTGTTTGTGTCGAAATGCTCATTTAGCTTTTCGAAGTGGTCAGTGTACACCACAGACACACACACACACACATACACACACACACACACACACACACAAACACACTCTCTCTGTCTCTCTCTCTCTCTCTCTCTCTCTTCTCTCTCTCTCTCTCTCTCTCTCTCTCTCTCTCTCTCTCACACACACACACACACACACACACACACACACACACACACACACACACACAGTCTACTTATCTTACACACCATATTTGCGTACGTGTATGCGTGAACGTATTTCTACACACATATGTATGTCACGGTTTCTCTCGTTTCCTTCCTCCAAGTCCACACGTCGCCCAGTAAGACTTACCTGCCCAATTACCTGTCTCTGGACCTGTAATCGACCTGAATGGGCCTCTGAAGCGACCACCGCCGCCCAGGTCCCTCCCTTTGGCCGAGGCTAACCGGCGCCCCTAATCCAAGGTTACCTTCACATTCACACTCCAATTCCTCGGCCTATTTGATTCACTCTTACTCTTAAGTCTTTCCCTTTCTACCCTTTCTCCTCTTCCTCTCTTCCTCTCTCCTTTCTCGGGTTATGCGGTCTTTCTCCTCCCTCTCTTCCTCTCTCCTTTTCTCGGCTATGCGTTTACTCTTACTCTCGAGTCTATCCCTTTCTCCCTTTCTCCTCTTCCTTCTCTTCCTTTCTTCCTTTCTCGGGGTATGCGGTTCACTCTTACTCTTACTCTATCCCTTTCTTCCTTACTCCCTCGGGTTATTGCTTCACTCTTTCACTCTATCCCTTCCTCCCTTCCTTCCTCGGCCTTCACCCTCACTCTTACTCTTATTCTTCCTCACTTCCTTCCTCGGTCTATGCCTATTCACTCTTCATCTCAGCCTATTCCTTTCTCCCTTCCTCCATTCCTCCCTCAGGCAGGGAAGGGGGTAGATGGTTACCTTAATCTTCCTTCTTTCCCTCTCCCTCATCTCCATCTTTTGCTCCCGTCGAATTATTCATTTCCACGTCTATGTCTCTCTCTTTCGTTCCCTTCCATTTTCTCCTTTATTTCCTTCCCTCCTCCTATTCTTCCTTTCTTCTTTTCCTTTCCGTATCGCCTACCTCCTGCGTACGTTTTCTCCCCTACTTCTCTTTCC
>NW_020869724.1:256997-259497 GCF_003789085.1 Penaeus vannamei | reverse complement strand
AAGAGAGAGAGAGAGAAAGAAAGAGAAGAGAGAAGAAAGAGAGAGAGAAGAGAGAGAAGCAAAGAGAGAAAGAGAAAGAAAGAGAGAGAGAAGAGAAGCAGAGAGAAGAGAGGTGAATAAAAAAAGAAGCCAAGAAGCAAAATAAAACAGAATACAAACAGGAAAGGAATCACGTAAAGCAACTACCCCCGCCCCCCCACCTTTCCCTGTCGTCACCCCCTTCCTTTCCCCCCCACCTCCCCCCATCCCCCCCTCCCTCCCCCCTTAGGTACCTCGAGCGCCGCACCTGCAGATCTTAACAGGTGAAGGTAGCCAGCCATACATACGAAAGTAATGGCCCTTTGCGTAACGTCAAGTATAACGAAAGCGGTCGGGCTGTCGGGCGGGGGGTCGGGGGTGGGGGGGTAGGGGAGGGGCGAAGGGGTCGGGGGGGGGTAGGGGTCGGGCGAAGGGAGGGGGAAGGGAGGGGTAGGGGAAGGGGAAGTCGGGCGAAGGGAGGGTTGGGCGGGCGAAGGGACGGCGGGAGGGAGTCGGGGGGAAAGGGAGGGGTTCGGGCGGGAGGTAGGGGGTCGGGCGAAGGATGGGGGGAAGGGGAGAGAGGGGGGAAGTCGGGGACGGGTAGGCCGACTCGAGCCCGATGGCGCCCGCTGTCGGGCTTCCCCGACTTTTATGACCTCGAAGAACTCGCCGGTGACCCGCGGGAGGAGGTCACGACGCCCTTCGATGGAAGCCATAAAAAAGGTAATAGATATTAAGTGTGCTACTACTACCACCCCTCCTCCCCCCCTCCCTTCCCCTCCCCTCTCCCCCCCAGTCGTCGCGTGGGGTCGTGAGCCGTCAATTCCTCCGTGAGACGAGGCTGTCGTATAATAATGTTTGGCTTCCTCTTCTCCTCTATAAATCTTTTTTTTATCTTTCGTCACATCAACAATTTAGCGAAGGAGAGACATAGGGGGATACAAGAAGCAAGAGAAAATTAAGATAAAGCACGTGTCTGGGCTTAGCAAATGGGGAATGGCGAGATCAGGAGCAACTGGAGGAGGTCCCATGGCGTCTGATTCTGATTCTTTTCGAGAAAAAAGCACGTTGGGATTTGTTTTGATTGACGTCACAATTTTATGATACGTCACAAATATTACTGTTGTTCGATGAGTACGAAAATTACGGATGCCTTGAGAATATGGTCGATCATTTTGCTCTCTTCAATTTTCAAAAAGATGGAAAATAATGCTTTTAATGGTTATATTTCCATTGAAAGATCATCAAAACAGACGCCATGACACCTCCTCGGGTTGCTATTGATCTAGCCTTTCCTAATAGCGAATGCTGGAGAAAGTGATATATCCAAGCAAAATAATAAAGAATTATTCAAGAGAGAGAGAAAAGCGAATATGAAAGAGAGAGAATCGAAAGAGAGAGAAGAGAAGAGAGAGGAGAAAGAAGAGAGAGAGAATGAGAAAGGGAGGAGAATGAGAAAGAGAATAGAGAAAGAAAGAGAGAGAATGAGAAAGAGGAGAGAAGAGAGAAAGAGAATGAGAAAGAGAGAGAGAATGAGAAAGAGAGAGAATGAGAAAGTGAGAGAGAATGAGAAAGAGAGAGAAAAAGAGATGAGAATGAGAAAGAGAGAATGAGAAGAGAAGAAAGAAAGAGAGAGAATGAGAAAGAGAATGAGAATGAGAAAGAGAAGAAATGAGAGAGAGAGAATGAGAATGAGAAAGAAGAGAAGAGAATGAAAGAAAGAGAGAGAAATAGAGAGAGAGGAAAGAAGATGAGAATGAGAAAAGAGAAGAATGCGAAAGAGACAGAATGAGAAAGAGAGGAGAGAATAAGAAAGAGAAAGAGAGAGAGAGAGAGACCCAGTGTGAATGGAATCGGGCAAAATGATAATCAGAATCAGATAATCAGCTCATACTCACCTCATTACTGATAATAACAATGGTGATAATGTTCAAGAAACTTTACATCGTAAAAAAATGGATCAAATTTAAAAAGGCAAATTCTAAGGGTTGTGCACTTCTTATTCCAGGAACGAAGGAGAGAGAGAGAGAGAGAGAGAAGAGAAGAGAAGAGAAGAGAAGAGAAGAGAAGAGAAGAGAAGAGAAGAGAAGAGAAGAGAGAGGAAGAGAAGAGAAGAGAAGAAGAAGAGAAAGAGAAAGAGTAGAGAGAGTAGTAGAGTAGAGAGAGTAGGAGAGAGAGAGAGAGGAGAGAGAGAGAGAGAGAGAGAGAGAGAGAGAGAGAGAGAGAGAGAGAGAGAGAGAGAGAGAGAGAGAGAGAGAGAGAGAGAGAGAGAGAGAGAGAGAGAGAGAGAGAGAGAGAGAGAGAGAGAGAGAGAGAGAGAGACGAGAGAGAGAGAGAGAGAGAGAGAGAGGAGAGAGTAGAGAATAGAGAGTAGAGATAGATAGATAGATAGACAGATAGATAGATAAATAGATAGAGAGAGAGAGGGAAGGGGCAGGGAAGGAGAGTATTCAATAATTTTAGACCAATCTACATCCAAGTA
>NW_020869724.1:230065-245065 GCF_003789085.1 Penaeus vannamei | reverse complement strand
CCCCCCCTTTCTTCCTCCTTCCCTTTCTCTCCATATCCTTTGCCTATATCCCTCTTCATCTTCTTCCTCCTTCCCTTTCTCTCCATATCCTTTGCCTATATCCCTCTTCTTCTTCTTCTTCCTTCTTTTGGCTATTCCTCCCTTCGCTTTTTAAGTCAAATCCTCAAGTGTCAAGATAAAGCCTTTTGCCTAAATGGAAATTGAATCCCCTTGTCATATCACTCAGGAAAGAGAGAGAGAGAGAGAGGAAGAGAATAAGATAAATGGTATCAGAGAGAAAGAAAGAGAGAAAGAAAGAGAAAAAAAAAAAAAGAAAACAGAAAACAGAAAAAAGAAAAAAGAAAAGGCAAAAAAAAGAAAACAGAAAAAAGAAAGAGAGAAAGAAAAAAAAACAGAAAACAAGAAAAAGAAAAAAAAGAAGAAAAAAGAAAACAGATAAAAGAAAGAAAGAAAGAAACAGAGAGAAGAGATAAGGGTAATGAAAGACGAGAGAAGTGATATCAAAAGAATGTAAGATGTTGAAAAAAAAAGGAAAACACTCTTATCTTTAAAAGGAATAGCAATTCACTTGTAATCTTCTTCTTCTCCCTATCTCTCCTTTCGTATCCCATACCCAATTCTTCGAGCGTCCAGAGAGGTAAAAGGAAAATTAATCCACTTGTCACGTCGGAAGAGAGAGGAAGAAAAGGATAAAAAATGGTAACAAAAAGAAAGAAAAAATAGAGAAGGGAGGGAGGAGGAAGAAAAGAGAATAAAAAATGGTAACAAAAGAAAAAAAATATAGAGAAGGAGAGAGGAGGAAGAAAACAGAATAAAAATGGTAACAAAAAGAAAAAAAAATAGAGAAGGGAGAGAGGAGAGGGGTAAGAGAGAAAAGAAAACGATATAAAGAGAATGTAAATAAAAAAAACAATAGAGAGAGAAGGGAGTGAGGAGGGGTTAAGAGAGAGAAAAAAAACGATATAAAAAGAATGTAAATAAGAAAAAAAAATGTTTTTTAAAAGGAATGGCAATCCACTTATCACGCCACACAAGAGAGAGCGCAGAAGGAGATAAACATAGAAAAAAGAGATAAAAAATAAATATATTTCATTCAAAAACATATTAGTCAAGTTGCTACGTCATGTGAAGACAGAAAAAAGAACATAGACGATATAATTAACAATAAAACAATATTATACCTTTATCGATATAATAACAAAAATATGATATATAAAAAACTACATTTAAAAAATCACAAAACATATTAAGAACATAAATATGATATATATAAAAAAACTACATTAAAAAAATCACAGAAAAGAACAGAAATATGATATATAAAAATCACATTAAAAAAGAAATAACAAAACATAACTAGAACAATAAAATATGACATATAAACAAGTACATTCAAAAAAGAAATAACAAAACAAAAAGAACAAAAAAAATATGATACATAAAAACCATAATCAAAAAAACAAATCACAAAACACGTTTATTTCGAGAAGAATATCAAAGCCCTCCTCACGCCGAGCCAAAGATAGAACGTCGACTTTCCCGCCCTCTGATGCCAAAGATAGAACGTCGACTTTCCCGCCCTCTGATGCCAAAGATAAGAACGTCGACTTCCGCTTCCGATGCCAAAAGATAGAACGTGACTTTCCACCTCGATCCAAAATAGAACGTCGACTTTCCACCCTCGATGCCAAAGATAGAACGTCGACTTCCCGCCCTCGATGCCAAAGATAGAAACGTCGACTTTCCGCCCTCTGATGCCCAAAGATACGTCGACTTTCCCGCCTCTGATGCCCGTCGACTTCCCGCCCTCTGATGTCAAAGATAGAACGTCGACTTCCCGCCCTCTGATGCCAAAGATAGAACGTCAACTTTCCCGCCCTCTGATGCCAAAGATAGAAACGTCGACTTTCCCGCCCTCTGATGTCAAAGATAGAACGTCGACTTCCCGCCCTCTGATGCCAAAGATAGAACGTCGACTTCCCGCCCTCTGATGCCAAAGATAGAACGTCGACTTTCCCGCCCTCTGATGCCAAAGATAGAACGTCGACTTCCCGCCCTCTGATGCCAAAGATAGAACGTCGACTTCCCGCCCTCTGATGCCAGATAGAACGTTCGACTTCCGCCCTCATGCCAAAGATAGAACGTCGACTTTTCCCGCCCAAAGATCGTCGATGATGCCAAAGATAGAACGTCGACTTTCCCCGCCTCTGATGCCAAGATAGAACGTCGACTTTCCCCGCCCTCTGATGCCAAAGATAGAACGTCGACTTCCCGCCCCTCTGATGCCAAAGATAGAACGTCGACTTTCCCGCCCTCTGATGCCAAAGATAGAACGTCGACTTTCCCGCCCTCCGATGAAGATAGAACGTCGACTTTCCCGCCCTCTGATGCCAAAGATAGAACGTCGACTTTCCCGCCCTCTGATGCCAAGACGTCGACTTTCCCCCCTCTGATGCCAAAGATAGAACGTTCGACTTTCCCGCCCTCTGATGCCAAAGATAGAACGTCGACTTCCCGCCCTCTGATGCCAAAGATAGAACGTCGACTTTCCCGGATGCCAAAGATAGAAACGTCGACTTTCCCGCCCTCTGATGCCAAAGATAGAAACGTCGACTTTCCCGCCCTCTGATGCCAAAGATAAGAACGTCGACTTTTCCCGCCCTCTTGATGCCAAAGATAGAACGTCGACTTTCCCGCCCTTGATGCCAAAGATAGAACGTCGACTTTTTCCCGCCCTCCGATGCCAAGATGAACGTCGACTTTCCCTCCCTCTGATGCCAAAGATAGAACGTCGACTTTCCCGCCTCCTTATGCCAAAGATAGAACGTCGACTTTCCCGCCCTCTGATGCCAAAGATAGAACGTCGACTTTCCCGCCCTCTGATGCCCAAAGATAGAACGTCGACTTTCCCGCCCTCTGATGCCAAAGATAGAACGTCGACTTCCGCCCTCTGATGCCAAAGATAGAACGTCGACTTCCGCCCTCTGATTGCCAAAGATAGAACGTCGACTTCCCGCCCTCTGATGCCAAGATAGACGTCGACTTCCCGCCCTCTGATGCCAAAGATAGAACCGTCGACTTCCCGCCCTCTGATGCCAAAGATAGAAACGTCGACTTTCCCGCCCTCTGATGCCAAAAGATAGAACGTCGACTTCCCGCCCTCTGATGCCAAAGATAGAACGTCGACTTTTCCCCCTCTGATGCCAAAGATAGAACGTCGACTTTCCACCCTCTGATGCCAAAGATAGATCGTCGACTTTCCCGCCCTCTGAGCCAAAGATAGAACGTCGACTTCCCAACTTCGATCTCCAAAAATTAGAACGTCGACTCCGCCTCTGATGCCAAAGATAGGAACGTCGACTTTCCCGCCCTCTGATGCCAAAATAGAACGTCGACTTCCCGCCCTCTTGATGCCAAAGATAGAACGTCGACTTTCCGCCTCTGATGCAAAGATAGAACGTTCGACTTCCCGCTCTGATCTCCGAAATTAGAAACGTCGATTAACCTCGTCTCCAAAATTAGAACGTCGACTTCCCGCCCTCCGATGCCAAAGATAGAACGTCGACTTTCCCGCCCTCTGATGCCAAAGATAGAACGTCGACTTCCCGCCCTCTGATGCCAAAGATAGAACGTCGACTTCCCGCCCTCCGACTTCCAAATTAATAAACGTCGACTTCCCAACCTCGATGCCAAAGATAGAAACGTCGACTTCCGCCCTCGATGCCAAAGATAGAACGTCGACTTCCGCCCCTCCGATGCCCAAAGATAGAACGTCGACTTTCCCGCCTCCGATGGCCAAGATAGAACGTCGCTTCCGCCCTCCGATGCCAAAGATAGAACGTCGACTTCCCGCCCTCTGATGCCAAAGATACAACGTCGACTTCCCAACCTTCGATCTCCAAAATTAGAACGTCGACTTCCCAACCTTCCGATTCTCCAAAAATTAGAACGTCGACTTCCCGCCCTCTGATGCCAAGATAGAACGTCGAGATGCAAAGATAGAACGTCGACTTTCCCGCCCTCTGATGCCTAGAACGTCGACTCCCGCCCTCGATGCCCAAAGATAGAACGTCGACTTTCCCGCCTCTGATGCCGTCGACTTTCCCGCCCTCTGATTGCCAAAAATTAGAACTCGACTTCCCGCCTCCGATGCCGTCGAGATGCCCAAGAAGAACGTCGACTTCCCCCTCGATGCCAAAGATAGAACGTCGACTTCCCGCCCTCCGATGCCAAAATTATAACGTCGACTTCCCCCCTCTGATGCCAAAGATAGAACGTCGACTTTCCCGCCCTTCGATGCCAAAATTAGACGTCGACTTCCCGGCCTCCGATGCCAAAGATAGACGTCGACTACCCGCCCTCTTTGATGCCAAAGATAGAACGTCGACTTTCCCGCCCTCTGATGCCAAAGTAGAACGTCGACTCCAACCTTCGATCTCCCAAAAATTTAGAACGTCGCTTCCCGCCTTCTGATGCCAAAGATAGAACGTTCGACTATCCGCCTCCGATGCCAAAATATAGAACGTCGACTTTCCGCCCTCCGATCTGATCTCCAAAAGGCTTTTCAATAATCACAAAACACTCGAGGCTTTAGATTCGTGCCAATCCTATTCTTGGGTCGGTGTTCCTTGTTCTTGGGCTTTGGTTGTTCTTTAGCTGTTTTAATTGACTTGGAGTTTGTTTATGTTTTGAAACGGGGGTGTTCTCGGTATCTGTTCGTGGTCTGTTGTCTGCTGTTATTTGTGTTCTTTAGCTGTTCTGAACCTGTAGTTTGTTATATTTTGAAACAGGTGTTCTCGGCAGCTGTTCATGGTCTATTGTCTGCTGTTATTTGTTCTTTAACTGTTCTTGACCTGTAGTTTGTTATATTTTGCCACAGGTGTTCTCAGCACTTGTCCATGGTCTCTATTCTACTGTTATTTTTGTTCTCTACCTGTTCTTGACCTGTCGCTTACCATATTTTTTTCTTTTTTACTTGTTCTTGTCCTGTCTTCTGTTATGTATCCGCTGTTTGTCATATAACTGTCATTATCAGCATTTAACTACCTATCGCCTGCCACCTGTTACTCGCCGTGCCACCTGTTAAATGAACTTTTAGAAGTCGCATGTTCTTGACCTGTTATCTACTTCTGTTCTAGTCTCCTGCTACCTGTTCTTCGCATAGTCCTGACCCGCCACCTGTTCTCTACAAGCGCGTGGCACTCTGTCTTGTTCCGTGGCACTGGAATGGCTCCTTCGCGTCTTGTTCTTGTGATCGCCAGATTCTGTGGCCGTGAGTTTTATTAGCAATGTATTCTTTACAAAATCGGATTTCTCCTTTTTTTACGTTTGTCCATCTTCTCCGTCTTTCTTTTCATTTTTTTTATTTTTCTTTCTTTCTTTCTTTCTTTCTTTCTTTCTTTCTTTCTTTCTTTCTTCTTTCTTTCTTTCTTTCTTTCTCTCTTTCTCTCTTTCTCTCTTTCTCTCTTTCTCTCTTTCTCTCTTTTCTCTCTTTCTCTCTTTCTCTTTCTCTCTTTCTCTCTCTCTTTCTCTCTTTCTCTCTCTCTCTCTCTCTCTCTCTTCTCTCTCTCTCCTCTCTCTCTCTCTCTCTCTTACATACTCACTTCTTTGGAGGAGGTTTGGCAAGGAGGAGAGAGAGAGAGAAGGAGAGAGTGAGAGGACGAGGAGAGAGAGAGAGAGAGAGAGAGAGAGAGAGATAGAGAGAGAGAAGAGAAAGAGGAGAGGAAAGAGAGAGAGATGAGAGAGAGAGAGAGAGAGAGAGAGAGAGAGAGAGAGAGAGAAGAGAGAGAGAGGAGAGAGAGAGAGAGAGGAAGAGAGAGAGAAGATGAAGGGGAAGGGATGAGTAAACAATGAATAAATGCAATATAAGATCGATGATGCAAGAAGTGAGAAGTAGAAAGTGGAAAAGAAAAGTAGAACGTAAATATTAATAGCAAAGGAAAGAGGTTTCTAAACATCAACAAAAATACAAAACAAAGTATACAGTTCAATTGAAAATAAAACAAAACAAAAATAACTATTCAAATAAAAGGTAAACAAAAAACGACCTTAAACTCAACTGTTGCATCACTGAATCACTATCAACTAATTTCCTTTTCAGAATTTTCCGTTCTCTCTCTCTTCCTCTCTCTTTTTCTTCCTTTTACTATATTTCTTTTTCTTATTCTTCCCACTCGCTTTTTCGTTTTTTTTTTTCTCATCCTTCTCTCTCTTCCTCTTTCCTTACCATCCTCCCTCTTCCATATTTCCTCGCTTGCAATCTTCCCTATTTCTCTTCTTCCTTCCTTCCCTCCCTCCTTCCTTCCTTCCTTCCTTCCTTCCTTCCCTCCTCCCTTCCTTCCTCCTCCCTCCTCCTTCCTTCCTTCCTTCTTTCCTCCTTCCTTTCTTCCTCCCTCCCTCCCTCCCTCCTCTCTCCCTCCCCCCTCCCTCCCTCTCTCCCTCCATTCCTCCCTCCCTCCTCCCTCCCTACTCCCTCCCTCCCCTCCCCACCCTCCCTCCCTTCCCCACTCTACCCCCCCCTCTCTCTCTTTCCTTTCCTTACACTCCATTTCTTTTTCCTTCTTTTTTTTTCTTCTTCTCCTCTCGCTATCTCTCCTTTCGTGAGGGTTCGTCCGGCTCTCGTAAGATACGTTGCAGACGACTTTTTGCAATAGATTACGTCATGATCAGCTGATCCTTCCTCTCGTCTGCTTAGCAAGTCTTCCCTTTCTTTAATTTTGAAGAAACGAAGATGATAAATAAGTCAAGAGGGATAAAGAGAAGAAACAAAGATGATAAATACGTTAAATATGGGTAGATAGAAGAAAGGAAAAGAATAAATACGTTAAATAATAAGAGAATAAATAAATGTTTGAAATAAAATAAGTCTGCTTAGCAAGTTTTTTCCTTTCTTTAATTTTGAAGAAACGAAGAAAATAAATATATTAAGTAGGGATAGAGAGAAGAAAGGAAGAGAATAAATACGTTAAGGAGGGATAGATAGAAGAAAGGAAAAGAATAAATACATTAAATAGGGATAGAGAGAAGAAAGGAAGAGAATAAATAAATGTTTAAATAAATAAGTCTGCTTAGCAAGTTCTTCCCTTTTCTTTAATTTTAAAGAAACGAAGAGAATAAATAAGACAAGTAGGGATAAAGAGAAGAAACAAAGATGATAAACGTTAAGTAAGGATAAAGGAGAAACGAAGATGATAAATACGTTAAATAGGGATAATGAGTGAGAAAAGGATGATATAAAATAGATTAAGTAGGGATAGATAGAAGAAAGGAAGAGAATAAATAAGTCAAGGAGGGATAGAGAGAAGAAACGAAGAGAATAAATAAATTGTATAGATCAATAAGTCTGTTTAGCAAGTTCTTCCATTCTTTAATTTTGAAGAAAACGAAGAATAAATAAAAGACAAGTAGGATAAAGAGAAGAAATGAAGATGATAAAATACGTTTAAGTGAGGATAAAGAGGAGAAACGAAGAGAATACATTAAGTAGGAATAAAGAGAAGAAAAGAAGATGTAAATACGTTAAGTAAGAATAAATAGAAGAAACGAACAGAGTAAATACAGTAAGTAGGAATAAACAGAAGAAACGAAGAGAATAAACACATTATGTAGGGATAAAGAGGAAGTAAAAAGAGAGAGAGAGAAAAAAAAGAAAAGAAAAGAGCGAGAAATAGAATAAATACGAAACGAGTCGACGCGAAAGTCCAGAGCAAAGAGCAACAGACAAACCAACACGACATTTCTTTACGATAACAAATTTGATATAAAATCGAGGTGGGAAATCCCACCCAGCGAATTATCTCCATTATTGAAGCTGATTGAGCCGATTTAACCTCGTCAATTTGGCCCCAATCGCGAGCCATTTAAATTGCCCAAGACACGGAGCCTGATCTATAAATATAAATCTTGGCTGGGAGCTTCGTTGTGACAATTATGCTCGCGTTGGGTGGAATACTAAGGAGGACGTTCCACTTTCTTAGGGGCGTGGGGATGGGATTTTGGCGAGAGGGGGGGGGGGGTGGGGGGGGGGTCAAGTGGTGGGGAGGTGGGGAGGTTGGGGTTCAAGTGATGGGGAGGTGGGGGAGGTTGGGGTTCAAGTTGGGTGGTGGGAGAGGGGAGGGGTGGGGGTGGTGGGTGGTGTGGTGGGGAGGTGGGGTGGTGGGTGGGGGGGACTTCTTTCTTTCTTTCTCTCTATCTCGTTTTTTTTTTTTTTTTGTCTCTTATCTTGTCTAGTTGAAGGGGTATTACACGCATCTTCTTCTGTTTTTAAAGTTGATATTTCTGTGACGTTCCGAAATGGAAATTAAGGTCAAAAATAGCTTAGTATTTTGTGAAGGAGAAAAGACCCAGTTTCGCATGTAACTAATGTACGATCACCTTTGCTAGCTCCTTCACGCTACTCCAGGTAATAAAAGGACGAACATCTTCTATCTATTCTTAACACTCTTTATCGCCATTTTGTACGGGTTATTGCATTTCCGCCTCTTCCTTCTTCGCGTCCTATCCCTCCTTCGCTTACTCAGTGCCATGTATCTCCTTCTCTACATAAACTCTAATGCTTCATTTTTCTCTTTCTTTCCTCTCCAATGCTTTCATTCTCCCTCTTTCTAATTTCGTACTCCTTCTCTTCCCTGCCTCCTCCTGTCCTTCTTCCCCTCTTTCTTACAATTCTTCCTTTTGTCCTTCTTATATCACTTCTACCCTCTTTCATTTCTTTCCTCTTCCCATCATCACCTTTCACTTCTTATCTCCTCTCTCTCCTCTCTTCTTCTGTCCTATCTCCCACTTTCTATCCTCTTCACCTCCTTCCTATTCTCCTCGTTTCCCTCTCTCTCTCTTTCCCCCACACTCCTCTCCTCTGCCTTCTCCTCCTTCCTCCCTCCTTCTCCACCCAAGTAACATCCCAACAAGAGTGACCTCCTCACGCCCTCCTTTTGACCTCCTTTTGACCTCGGCAGATACAGGTCAGACCACGGGCGAGCGGCCACTCTGTCTCCTGCACTTCACTGTATACTAGTCAGTCCATTTTCTTGTCACAAAGTGTCTCTGTCGCATGAAGAAATATGCGGTAGGTAAGTTCGTTTTATTTATAGTGTCATTTATTTATTTTTTCAGGTACCGATGGCGAACTTATCGGTAGGCACCCTCCCTACCTCTCTCCTCTTTCTCTTCTCTCTTCTCTTTCTCTCTCTGTCTCTTTCTCTCTCGTCCTCTGTGTCTGTCTCTTCTCTCTCGTCTTCTTCCTTCTCTCTCCTCTCTCTCTCTTCCTCTCTCTCTCTCTCTCTCTCTCCTCTCTGATCCCTTGGTTTCCTTAAACAGTGGGTCTAGATTTGTCCGCTGAATGATTTAATTGGCGAAGATATATTGCAAAAAACGACAGTAACTGCAGTAATACCAGTCATAATGACCTTGATAACGAAGAAAAGGGTTAGAGTAATGAAATGATAAATTGATAAACTGAAAATGACAGAGCGTATCTGAGCTCGACCATTCTCAGCGAAAATAAACCGTGGACTCTCTCTCCTCCCATTTATCATGCCACTCCCTCTGTCCTCTTTTTCGCGTGGAAAAAAAAGTGAAGGGAGAAAGCCAAAGAGAGGAGATGAAACAAAATAGAATAAAAAAGGAAAGAACAGCAGAAATGGATAAAGACACAAAAAATAACAGAGAGTCGAGAGAACAAGAGAAACCAGTAAAGATAAAAAAAAGAGGAGAGAGAAAAAAAACAGGGAAAGAGAGAAGAAAAGAAAGAGGAAAAAACAGAGAAAAAAGGTCAATCTATCCCAAACCAACTTCCCTCCACTGATTAAAAGCCACGACGCCACAGCTTTGACCTCACACTCGCGTCATAAAAACCTTTCAAGCTTCCCCCGGGACGCGACCTCGTCACTTGACCTCGCATAGCATCTCGTGACCTTTCCTGGAATTCCCCGCGCTTCATAAAAGCTTCTTTAGTAGATAAGAGAGAGAGAGAGAGGGAGAGAGAGAGGGAGGAGAGAGAGAGAGGGAGAGGGAGGGGAGAGAGGGAGGGAGAGAGGGAGAGAGAGAGAGAGAGAGAAGAGGGAAGGAGAGAGAGAGAGAGAGGAGAGAGAGAGAGAGAGAGAGAGAGAGAGTGAGAGAGAGAGAGGAGAGAGAGAAGAGAGAGAGAGAGAGAGAGTAGAGAGAGAAGAGAGTGGAGAAGAGAGAAGAGGAGAAGAGATAGGAGAGAGAGAGGAGAGAAGAGTAGAGAAGGAGGAGAGAGACTGAGAGAGAGAGAGACCAGAGAGGAGGAGGAAGGAGAGAGAGGGGGGAGGAAAGAGAGAGTAGAGAAGAGAAGAGAGAGAGAAAGAGAGTAGAGAGAGGGAGAGGGGGAGAGCGGAGAGGGAGGAGAAGGGAAGGGAAGTGGAGAGGGAGAGAGAGAAAGGAGAAAGAGAAAGAAAGAGAAGAGAAAAGAGAAAAAGAGAGAAGAGGAGAAGGGGAAAGAGAAAGAGAAAGAAAGAGAAAAGAGAACGAGAAAAGGAGAGAGGAGAAAAAAAGAGGAGAGAGAAAGGAGAGAGATGAGAAAGAGAGATGAGAGAAGAAGAAGAGGAGAGGAGAGAGAGAGAGAAGAAGAGAAGAGAGAGAGAGAGAGAGAGAGAGATGAGAGAGAGAGAAGAGAGAGAGAGGAGAGAGAGGGGAAGGGGAGAGAAGGAGGAAAGAGGAGGAGGGAGAAGAGAGGAGGAGAGATGAGAGAAGAGAGAGAGAGAGAGAGAGAGAGAGAGAGAGAGAGAGAGAGAGAGAAGAGAGAGAGGAGAGATGAGAGAGGGGGGGGGATGGATTGGGGCCGAGGGAAGGATGGCGCCGGGGGAGGGGGGTGGGGGGGGAAGAGGAGAGAGAGAAGGCAGAGATAGAGAGTAGAAGAGAGAGAAGAAGAAAAGAATGAGAAGAAGAGAGAGAGGAAGAAAGATAAAGAGAAGAAAGAGAAAGAAAGAGAAGAGGGAAGAGGAGAGAAGAGAGAAGGCAGAGAGGAGAAATGAGTAGAGAAGGAGAGAGAGAGAAGCGAGAGGAGAAGAGTAAGAGAGAGATAGAAGAGAGAGAGAGAGAGAAGGAGAGGAGAGGAGAGAGAGAGAGAGAGAGAGAGAAAAAAGCACGAAAAGAAAAAATAAAGAAGAAGAGAAGAAAAAAATACATGGACAAATAATTGTAACTCCATAATATATTCAATAGCGAGATTCCACCGGAGCTATTCATCGCTACAGAACGCTTACGGCAATAAACTGTAAGCTACGGTCACGCAAATGTGCATACGTTCTAGACGAGCTCTATCGTGACGCGCCTTGACGAGCCAGGCGGGTGAATGTTCGGGGCAAAAAAGCACGATAGTTCACGCGCCGTAGAGATGAATGCGCTGTTGTATGGTAATTCGAAAATGATCTTCTATGGCCGTCGGTGGATAGGACGCCTCCTTCCGGTGTGGTTTGATCTTTGGGGCTAAAAGGAGGGTAGGTACGAGGGCGGGTGGAACACGTTGAGAGAGGAGGGAGGAGGGAGGAGGGAGAGGAGAGGGAGGGAGGGAGGGGAGGGAGAGGAGGGAGGAGGGAGGAGAGGGAAGGAGGAGAGGGAGGGAGGAGAGGGAGAGGAGGGAGGGAGGAGGAGAGGAGAGAGAGGGAGGGAGGGGAGGAGGGAGGAGAGAGAAGAGGGAGAGAGAGGAGAGAGAGAGAGGGCGAGAGAGGAGAGAGAGTAGAGAGGAGAGCAGTTTAAGAGAGAGAGAGAGAGAGAGAGAGAGAGAGAGAGAGAGAGAGAGAAGAGAGAGAGAGAGAGAGAGAAGAGAGGTGGTGTGAGAGGAAGGAGGAGAGAGAGAAGAGAGAGAGAAGAAAGAGAGAGAGAGAGANGGAGCGGCGGGGACGGACGGGAAGGGGAAGGGAAAGACAGGAACAGGAAGGAAAAAAAGTGGAGAAGAAAGGTGAGGAAAAAAAAAAGGAAAAAACTCGGCCAAAGAGACTTGTGAGAATACATGAACGAAGGGAGAACAGAAAGTGGAGGGATGAAGAGAAGCGGGAGAGATAAAGAGAGGGGAAAAGTGAGAACGTGATAACACACACGTGTCCCCGAGGCCGAGGCCAGATCGGGATCGCCAAAGAATAGTTAAATAATCACGATTCCCCTCTAATCCCCTCCCCTTCCTTTCCTCCCCTCCCTTTTCCCCCTCCTCTCACCCTTCACTCATCTCCCTTCCCCTCTCTTCCGTCATCCCCCTCCCTTCCCTGCTTCCCCTTCTCCCTCCCTTCTCCTTCTCCTTTTCCTCCCCCCCTCCTTCCTCCTTCTCCCTTCCTTCCTTTCCCTCCCCCTCCAATTCCTTCCTTTTTCCCTCTCCCTCTATCCTTACCCCTCCCTAAACCTTCCTCTCCCCCTCCCCCCTTCCTCCCCACCCCCTTCCCTCCTTGCCCTCCCCTCCCCCTCCCTTCCCTCCCTTCCCCTCTCTCCCTTCCCCTCCTCTCCCTTCCCCCTATCCCCTTCCCCTCCTCCTTTTCCGTAAAGAAGGAAAATAGAGAAACAGGGAGAGGGAGTGAAAGGTGAGAAGAAAAGAAGAGATAAGTATGATGAAAACTTTTCCCCAAATAAGAGGTTTGAGAGGGGGGGAAAAGGGAGGGAGGAAGGGAGGGGAGGAGGAGGGGAAGGAGAAACAGAGAAAGCTGGATAATAAGTAAGGGGAAAAAGGGGGTCGGGGGAGAGGGGAGGAGGAAAGGGGAAGGAGGAGAGGAAGGAGAAATAATAATAAAGAACTTGATTAATACGCATCCCCCTTCCCATCTATTCTTTTCTTCTCCTCCCATCAACCAAGTTATCAATATCTTTATTAATTCCAGATTTATCATTATCTATCTCATCCTTGTTCCCTGATTTAATGTCACCGTGATATTACCGCCGGTGTCTCTTTGATGATTAAGTTTACATACCTGAATGAATCCCTATTTTGAAAGGGGGGGGAGGGAAGGGGGAAGAGGGAGGGTGGGGACGGGGGGGCGGGGGTATCGGATAGGGGGTGGCATTTAATCTTTCTCTAATCTTTTATTCACGTTTTATCTTACCACTTTGTATAGCTTTTTTATGATTATTATTAAAAGAAATTTGCGGTTTTGATTTTTTGCTATTTTTCTTTTACAGTAAGATTGTTTGCTGATAATAAGAATAAAGGTGATAATGATAATGAAAATAACAATAATGATAACAATAATAGCAATCATAACAATGAAAATTATAATAACTAGTAATGCTGATAATAAAAATGATAATGATGATTATAATGATAATAACAATGATGATAATAATTATGATGATAATGATAATAATGATAATAATCATGATATCAATAATGATATCAATAATATAACTACTACTACTAATAATAATAATAATAATAATAATAATAGTAATAGTAATAATATATATAATGATAATAATAATAATAATAATAATAATAATAATAATAATAATAATATAATAATAATAATAATAGTAATAATAATATATAATAATAACAATAATAATAATGATAATATTATCATTATTATTATTACTATTATTATTATCACTATTATTATACTATTAATAATGATAATGATAATGATACTAATAGCAATAACAAGAGTAACAATAGCAATTACAACAACAAAAACAGTAACAAAAGAGAGAAAAGAACAATAAAACAGCATCAAAACAACAAAAACAATAACAAAGCAACATCAAAACAACATAAACATCAAACGCAAAACTAAAAATACGAACAAAAACATGAAAATAACAACAAGAAACAAACACAAACAATAAAAAATAACAACAGAAAAATACAGATAAACAACAAGAATGAAAACAACGCGATAGATTCTTCTCTTCCTTGTTCTATGTTCGTTCTGTGTCGTTGTCTTTTATCTTATTTTATTTATCTTGCCCTCTTTACTTTTTTTTCTTTTCTTCTCTCTCTCTTCACTTAATTAGCAGATTATTAAATTATTAGATTATTCTTTTAATCCTTCCTTCTTTTCCTGAATCTTTCTTTCGCATTCTATCTTTTTCTGTTCCTTTGTTTCTCTTTTTTATTCGTCTTTTTCTTCTCTTTTTCATTCATTTGCTGTCTCTCTCTTCCATATTCCTTCTGTCTCTCTCCTTCACCCCTCTCTTCCTCCTACTTTTTATAAACTTCTTATCTCCCTCTTCTGTCCTTCCTCCTTCCTTCTTACCATTTTTTCATTACTTCCATCTTCCCTCCTTCCCTCCACTCTCTTTTTTCTTTCTCCTCCCCTCCTTCCTCTCTCATTCTCTCTACTTTCAATGCCACTTTTCTTCCTCCATTCCCCCTCTCCCCCCCCTCCCTCCACCCTCCTCCTCCGCCCTCCCCCCTTTCCTCCACCCTCCGCCACCCTCCCCTCCCCTCCCCCTCCTCTCCCAATCAAATACATAAAAAAATAAACATAACAAAAAAAACAAGAACGAAAAATAAAATAAAACTACAATATATATATATATATATATAAATAATAAAACAAAAAACAAGAGCAAAAACAAAATAAAACAAAAAATAAGATAAAAGAGTAAATCTAAATATATATAAAAAAACACATTAGTACACCCTGTAACTCCTAACCATACGCCTTGGGAGAGCAGCCGCAGTAGCGATCCGCTCTGCAACCCGAATATAAGGCGATCGAATCCCCCGCGCAACCCGGACATTAAACAAAAGAGCAGCGGTGGTCAGACGACTCGTAAACTTCCTCCTGTTTAAGATTTATGTTTTGATCATTAGCTATAAACATAAGCTGGGTGGGTAATTGATTGCAATGTATGTATACCGCAATTGCGATATGCACTTATCGCGTTTATAATGAAGGTTTGGGGGTTTCAGTTGTCTCAGGAGGCTGCCATATCGACGCCAAATTTGATAACCTTTTGTTGTATAATGTAACTATTGTACTGTTTGTTGTTTTGGGATTTTTTTTTATTTTTTACTTTTGGTGTTTTGTTTGGGTTTTTTTGCTTTTTGCGCTCGTT
>NW_020869724.1:222565-225065 GCF_003789085.1 Penaeus vannamei | reverse complement strand
CGTTTCTCTTCTTCCCCCTTTTTTTACATTTCTTCCTTCCTCTATATTTTTTTATTTCTGATCTTTCATTTTCTTCTCATTTTCTTTCGTTTATTCTTTCATTCTTTCTTTCTTTCGTTATCTATCAACCCTCTTCTTTCTTTCGTTTCTTCACCCCAGCTCGTTTATTCACCCCCCCCCCCTTCTTCCCTCCTCCCTCAGTTTCTCCCTTCGTCTCCTCCCTCGCCCCTTTTCTTCACCTTAACCTTTCCTAACCCTTAACCCCCTCCCCCTCCCCCACTTTGCCCACCCTGTCAAACCCTTCCTTCTTCCCTTCCTCCTTTCAACTCCCTCCCCCCCCCGGACCCCCACCACTCACCCTCCCCTCCTTCCTATACTCTATTTACTTCCCCCACTATCTATCCCGTCTCTCCCTACCCCTTTATTCTCCTCTCGTCTTCTTCTTCCTTCCTCCCCTCCTCTTCTCCTCTTTCCTCTCTTTTTTCTCCTCTTTCCTCCCCTCTCTCCTTCCTTCATTCTTCATGCAGTCTCCTCCTTCCTCCTCCATCCCTTTCCTCCCTTCACCTCTGTCTCCATCTTCCCTCTCCTTCCTCCTCCTCACCCTCTCTCTATCCACCTTCTTCCTTGTCTACCCTCTTTATCCACCCTTCCCTCCTCCTTCCTCCTCTCCCTTTTCCTCCTTGTCCTCCTCCTCCTTTCCCTCTTCCTCCTGCCCGCCTCCTTAATCGCCCTCCTCTATTTCCCTCTACCACCTCCCTTCTCCTGATCTATTCTCCTCTCTCCCTATCCACATCCACCCTCTCATATATCTTCCTCTCCCCACTTCCTATCTACCTCCCTCTTTTCCGCTCCCTCTCCCCGTCCACCCTCCCGCCTCTTCCACTCCCTCTCTTTCTTATCCATCCTTTTCTCTCCCTCTCTCCATTCCCCATCCACTTACCCCCTTCCAGTCCCTGCCCCTCTTTCAATCCCTCTCCTCCGTAACCACTCCGCCTCTTCCACCTCTTTTCCCCCTCCTCCAAGACCCTCCCCCCATCCACTCCCTCTCCCCTCTTCCACTCCTCTCCCCATCCACCTCCCACTTTCCCCCTCTGCCACTCCCTCTCCCTCCCCACCTCCCTCTTTCTTAATCCACACTCATTCTTATCCACACTCATCTCTGCTTCCCCTTCTCTCTCTCCCCATTCGCCCTCTTCCACTTCCTCTCCCTCTTCCCACTCCCCCCCCCCTTCCACTCCCTCTCCCCCTCTCCCACTCCTCATCTACGTCCTCTTCTTCCACTCATCTCCCCCTTTTCCACTACCTCCCCATCCACCTCCCCCTTCCCCCCCCTCTCCACTCCCTCCCCCCCTCTTCCACTCCTTCCCCCTCCACTTCCCCTCCCCCTTCCACTCCCTCTCCCCATCCCTCTCCCTCTCTCCCCTCTTCCACTCCCTATCCCCTCTCCACTCCCTCTCCCCCCCTCTTCCACTCCCTCTTCCCCCCTCTTCCACTCCCTCTCCCCACCCCCCCATCCACCCCCCCTCCCTTCCCCCTCTTCCACTCCCTCTCCCATCCACCTCCCCTTCCCCCCTCTCCACTCCCTCTCCCCCCCTCTTCCACTCCCTCCCCCCCTTCCACTCCCTCTCCCCCTTTTCCACTCCCTCTCCCCCCCTCTTCCACTCCCTCTCCCCACCTCCCCCCCTCCCCCTCCCCGCCTTCCCCTCGCCGCCCACACTATCTCGGCGCCTCACGGACAGGGCAGCAGATCGAGGCTGTCACTGGCTGTCAGAAGGCTTTGGGCGTCGACCGGTAGTGCGGGTTTCGTCTACGAGGTAAGTTCTACCCGCGCGTTTATTCCTTTTTTCTCTCTCTCTCTTTTTCTTCCTCGTTGCTGTCTCTGTCTCACTCACCACTTTTTTTTCTCTCTCTTTCTTCCTCGTTGGCTGTCTCTGTCTCACTCACACTTTTTTTCCAACTTTTTTTTTTTTTTTTTTTTTTTTTGGGGGGGGGGTTATTCCATATTTGGCTGTTGATGTACTGTACATATATACATGTTTTCTTTCTTTTCTTTTTTTTTGGGGGGAGGGGTATTATTCCATATTTGTCTGTTGATGTACTGTACGTATATACATGTTTGCATACATCTTTATCTATATCTAGATGTGCATGTCTGTTCGTTTAAGTATATCTGTATTGTTCCATCTACTCTATTTTGCTTCCATTTCCCAATTCTGTGTTTCTGTCTTCCTTGCTTTTGCTTTGTTTTTTTCTAACTGTTTTTCTCTATCTATTTGTCTATTATCTCTGCTACACTCTATCTCTTTTCCCTCTGTTTCAACTAGTTCTTTCTTCCTCTCCTCCTCCATCTTCTTCTCCTTTCTTGTTTTTCTCCCCTTTCCCCCTTCTTCTTCTCTTGATTCTCCTCTTCTTTCTCCTCCTCCTAGGTTCTCCTTCTTTCTCCCCTACTTTTTCTCTTTCTCTTCCCACTCCTCTCACCTTCCTACTCTCTTCCTTGGCC
>NW_020869724.1:207371-209871 GCF_003789085.1 Penaeus vannamei | reverse complement strand
ATTAAAAATGAAAGAAGAAAAAAAATGACACAAAAATATGGAAAAAATCACAAATTTTTCAAAACCTTTTTCAAAATACGAATAATCATTTAACCGTCCTTCAGCTGCAAAATCATTTGGTAAGTTTAAAGAATCGAGACATAAAATCACTTTTTTTTTAATGGCCGGATGCTTTGGTGCTGCAGTTGGTTCGTCGTGTTATGGTCGTGAAAAGTCTTTTTGTCTCGTGTGTGTGGGGTGGTGTGTGTGTGTTGTAGTATTGTGGTGTCTCTATATCGTATATGTACATATAATATCACTTTTACATTCCCTCATCATTTATCATTAAGGATGTTTTTATTAATATTGTTATATTCATTATTGTTTTAATCTATTATGCCTTGTTTATTATCTCTCGTATTATGATCGACTATTTTTTACTATGATGTTATCATTATATTATCATTATACTATTTATTGTAATTATCATTATAGTTATCATTTGGTTAATTATCATTATTATTTATTACTAAATCAATTATTTCCATTATCATTATTATTTTATTATTCATTATTATTATTATTATTATTTATTATTATTATCATCATTATTATTATTATTATTATTATTATTATTATTATTATATTTTTATTATTATTATTATTATTATTATTATTATTATTATTTTATTATTATCATTATTATTACTTATTATCACATTATCATTATTATTATTACATTATTATTATTATTATTATTATCATTGTCATTACTACTACTGCTACTGTACTAATACTACTATTATCATTATATTTTTTTTCCATATTACCATTATCACTGTCATTATCATTATTACTATCATCTTGTCATCGCCATCATCATCATTTTTGTTATTATTATCATCATTATTAGCACTGCTTCATTGACTTATAATTTAGTGATTTTGTTCATCTGTCAAAAACCAGTGAGAGCAGTTAGCATCCATTTAAACAAAGGTCTACTAACTGCCCCCTCATGAGTCTTTTCTAAGGACAAAATCTTCCTCAGCATTCTTGCCGTGCCTAAAAAAGTACGTTTTATGAGGGAGAGAGAGAGAGAGAGAGAGAGAGAGAGAGAGAGAGAGAGAGAGAGAGAGAGAGAGAGGAGAGAGAGAGAGAGAGAGAGAGAGAGAGAGAGAGAGAGAAGCGGAAGGGAGGGAGAGGAGGGAGAGGAGAAGAGACGAGGAGAGAGAAGAGAGAGAAGAGAGAAGAGAGAGAGAGAGAGAAGAGAGAGAGAGAGAGAGAGCGGAAGAGGAGGGAGAGATAGTAGATGAGGAAGAGAAATGAGTGGAAGGGAGGTGAAGAGAGGGAGGGAGGGAGGAGGAGGGAGAGAGAGGAGGGTGGGGTAGGCAGATACAGATAGGCTGACAACAAAACGAACAGAGACATAGATAGATACACACACACACACACACACACACACACATACACACACACACACACACACACACACACACACACACAACACATATATATATATATATATATATATATATATATATATATATATATATATATATATATATATATTATATATCATATATATATATAATGAAGAAAACAAACTGGGGCCTTCGGAGGTTCAGTGGTAATATAGGACGCGATTGGTATGGTGTTTGAAACAACTCCAGTGGCAATCTAGATCCACTGTACACTCTGGGCTATACTTTACAATCTATGATATAGCCCAGAACTTGTTTATTGCTGTGTAACTGTAGAATATTCATGTACAGTACATCTAATTTAACACGAGAGAATTAGAGAGAGATCCATGGAGAGACGTCGATACACATACATGTACGAACAACACACACCATTACGCAAACACACCTTTGGCAACACACACAAACAACACACATACATGTACATATATATGTGTATATATTATATATATATATATATATATATATATATATATATGTATATATATATATATATATATATATATATAATATATAATATATATATATATAATAATATAGTATATAGAGAGAGAGAGGAGAGAGAGAAGAGAGAGAGAGAGAGAGAGAGAGAAGAGTGAGTGAGTGAGAGAGGAGAGAGACAAAGCCAAGTCAAAGTCAAAACACTTTATTCCATTAATTACAATGATTATTCTTTACATAACTACATTTATATTTACAGGTTTAATTTCGTTTTGAAATTACAGAAGCTGCTAATGTCTCTTATATTATCTGGTGGCACGTTCCACAACTTGGGTCTATGTATTTCCATTTGTCGTGCCCCTGTATCGGTACTCGATCTTTTAACATAAAGATAATTTACTGACGTGTCTGGATATCTGATGTGTTCCCTTGTAAATGGGAACACCTGTGTCATAACTGCATTTAGAATGGACTTTTTAAACCATTTTAGTTTTTGGATATGCGGGGTTAAGTGGTCAGGTTTACTGAAATTACCTAATGCAACTCTTGCAGGAAAGTTTTGTAATTTTTTGTACTTTTTGCATCTGGGTTTTGTTAGT
>NW_020869724.1:197371-202371 GCF_003789085.1 Penaeus vannamei | reverse complement strand
CACCCAAAGCACAGAACAGACAGACTAAACAGATAAAAAGAGTGAGGGAGGACGAGAGACTAGAATCGAGGATAGAAGAAGTTACAAAATATATCAAGGATAAAGAAAAATACAAAAGATAAAAATATGTGAAAGACGAAATAGGAAGAGATTCGGAATCAGAAGAAGAAGTACATATATATCAAGAGTAAGAAAGAATTTAAAAAAAATATAAAAATATGGAAAAAGAGAAAAATAGGATTATTACACCCAGAAAGAACAGACAAACAGCCTCACAGAAGGCCTCTTGCGTCCGAAGGTGAACTTCCTTTCGCACGCAGAACTGAACTCCTGAGAAAAGTCGTGTTGTTTCCCTCCCTACCCCCCCTCCTCCCACCCCTACCCCCCTTTTCTAAGAGATAATCCTCAAGGACACGTTCTGAAGATCTCCCCCCCCCCCCCCCTTTCTCTCTCCACTCTCCCCTCCTCTTCCTCCCTTCCCTCCCTTCCCCTCTTCTTCCCCCTTCCTCTCACTACCCATCCTCCTTCCCCTTTACCTCTCTCCTCTTCTTCACCCCCCCTCCCCTCCCCCCATTTCCTCTTTCCCCTTCTCTCTCCACTCCCCCTCCTCCTTCCCTTTACCTCTCTCCTCTTCTCCACCCCCCTTCCATCTCCCTTCTCCATCCTCTTTCCCCCTTCTCTCTCCACTCCCCCCTCCTCCTTCCCCCTCCTTGACCCCCCTTCTATCCTCCCCTTCCCCACCTCCAATCCCCCTTCCCTTCCCCTCTCCCTCCGTCCCCTTTCCTTCTCCCTCCCCCTCCCTCTCCTCTACCCCCCCCTCCCCTCCCCTACCTCCATCCCCCTTCCTCCCCCTACTCTCCTCCCTCCTTTCTTCCCTCCCTCTCCTCTCTCCCACTCCCTTCCCCTTCCCTCTCTCCTCCTCCTCCCTTTCTTCCCTCCCCCATTTCTTCCCTCAGTCGGTCATTCCTACTTTTCTCATATTACCTTCTCTTCCCTTTTTTTATCCCTTCGCTTCCACTATTATTTTCATATTTTTTATCTTCTTTAATCTATTCCTTCTCTCTTCCTCTGTCCACCTGCCTTCCCCATTGCCAACCCGCTCACGCCTTTTCTCCTTCTTCTCCTTCTCTTCCACGCCCCTCCTTATTCGCCTCCCTTGACCGCTCCTCCGCCCATTCCCTTTCTTCTCCTTAGCCTCCTGCCCCCTCCTCCCTTCCTTCTCTATAGTCAACCACCTTCCTCCTCCTAATCCTCTTTCTCTTCCTCCTCCTCCTCCTCCCTTTCTCCTGCCTTACAGCCACTCCTCCTCCTCCTTCTCTCCTTCCTGCAGCCGGGCAGCCTTGTCACTCTATCCTTTCTCTTCCTCGACCTCTTCCTCGTCTTCTGTCTCCTCCTCCTCTGTCTCCTCCTCCTCTTCTTCTGTCTCTTCCTCCTCTTCTTCTGTCTCTTCCTCCTCCTCTTCCTCCTCTTCTGTCTCCCTTCCTCCTCTAATGTCCCCTCCTCTTCCTCTTCTTCCTCCTCCTCCTCTTCCTCTTTATCCTCCTCCTCCTCCTCCTCCTCCTCTTCCTCTTCCTCTCCTCCTCCTCTTCCTCTTCCTCTTCCTCTTCCTCCTCCTCCTCCTCCTCCTTTCCTCTTCTCCTCCTCCCTTTCCTCAATTTACATCAGAGTTGAGTCCAGCTTGCCAAACAGAGCCTTCAATATTCTAATAGGTGCGAATATAGACACCTGTGCAGTGTTACCTCATACCCCCCCCCCCCTCTCCTCCCCTCACCACATCCTCTCCCCTCTCCTCCCCTACCCCTTCCTCACACCCACCTCCTTCTCCTTCCCCCGTCAACCCACCCCAAGCCCTTACCTCCCCATTCCCTCTCTCCCCTCTCTCTCCTCCATCCTTCTCCCTCCCCCTCCCCTCCCCACAGTAAGATATTAATTAATAATTTGACAGAAGAGAAATGAACAAAACGCAGATCCTACAACACCCCCCCCTCCTTCTTCTTACCCCTCCTCCCCTCACCCTTCCCTCTCCTTCTTGATTTCCCCCCTTTCCCACCCCCTTCCTAGATCTCCCCTCCTATTCCCCATCCCCACCCCTGAATCTTCCCCTCCTTACCCAAGCCCTTCCTAGACCTCCCCCTTACCCCACCCCTCCCTGAATCTTCCCCCCCTTCTAGACCCCCCCCCTACCCCACCCCTCCCTGAAACCCCACCCCTTCCTAGACCTCCCCCCTACCCCACCCCTCCCTGAATCTTCCCCCTACCCCCACCCCTTCCTAGACCTTCCCCCCTACCTCCCCCCCTAGACCTTCCCCCCTACCCCACCCTTTCTTACCTTCCCCCCTACCCCCCCGAATCTTCCCCCTACCCCCACCCTTCCTAATCTCCCCCTACCCCCCCTCTCCCAAAATCCCCCCCCCCTACTCACAGCCCCAAAGCAATAGTTAGTACATAAGTTCATGCAAGTTTGCAGTTGCATGCGACTGTGCCTTGCAACGTTAAGCAGATGATTCACAGCCTCTGTTGCATGCTTGCTTGCTTGCCCGCTCCAGCTGCAACCGAAGGCCATGCAACGGTTCTTTCGCAGGAGAGGAGATCGAAAAGAAAATAATAAATACATAAATAAAAAAATGAAAAATAAAAAGATGGTGTCAGAGGGAAAAGTTATTATAATTTCGAAAAAAAAGATAAATGAATGATGATGAAGACAAAAAAAATGGAATTGGATGCTTTAATAATGTACGTGTGTGTGTCTTTGAACATTTGTTAGACTTCGGGATCGTATTTCTGACGAGGGCGCCGTCTTGTGAGGCTATAATTCTTTCTTAAGTAATTTCCTGGGAGGAGCTGAGACGGATGGTAAAGACTGCTTGAAAAGTGGGCGGCTTTTGGAGGGGGGAAGACGGTGGAGTGGAGGGAGGGGGTGAAGAGGGAGGGGATGCAGAAGACTGTGGAGAGGGAGAGGGTGGAGGGGAAACGGTGGGGAGGGAAAATAGGGAGAGGGAGGGGAAGGGAAGACAATGGGAGGGAGGGAATGGAGGGAAAGACGGTGGGGAGGGAGGGGGAGAGGGGGAAAGGGGAAGACAGTGGGGAGGGAGGGGGGTGAGGAGACGATAGTGGAGGGGGGGAAGGGGAAGACAGTGGGGAGGGAGGGGGTGGAGGGAGAAGATGGTAGGGAAGGAAGAGAAGAGGAGGGAAATGTGTTTATGTGTGTCTGCGTTTGATTGTGAGTGCGAGTACGGGTTCTAATATGAGTGTGAGTGTACGTGTGCGTATGAGAGTGAGAATTAGTACTGCATATGCGGGAACATGTAATATACACCCTATACAAACATGGGTTGAAGGAAGATTTTTATATATATATATATATATATATTATATATATATATATATATATATATATATATATATATATATATATATATATATATATATATATATATATATATATATATATATATATATATATATATATATATTATTATATATTTTTTATATTTATTTTTTTTTTTTTTTTTTTTTTTTTTTTTTTTTTTTTACTGGTCAAGCTTTGGGTTGAAAATTGTAAAATAATTAATAATAATAATAATAATAATAATAATAATAAATAAAAAAAAAAAAAAAAAAAAAAAACACAGTTTGGAAATCTAGTTTGATAACAAGAAACAGAACAAGATAATAAATATGAAATCCACACTCGAACCTTCCAGAGCCTCTGATAATGAACATAGATTCCTCTCACTCCACAAACACATTAACATCAACCACCTAACCACTACTACGATTCTGCTTGTCATTCTTAATTACCTTTGACCCGATTTTGACCTTTATCCTTCAGGCGTGGGGTTGGGTGGGGGGGGGGAGGTCACCTATCATGACCTTATCTGGTTACTATAGCAATTGAAATGGTCGTAGAGATAAGGAAAGAGAGTGAATGATAATATTTACTGTTTGGGAACACATAGATTCTTGCTGCCATTTTGAAACAAGGAAGATGTAAATAAGGAGATGTAAAAATGATATTTTTTCTCTTTCTAGAAAGAAGAAAATCGTAAATGGAGGGAAAGAAGAGAAAGGAAGAAAAAGAGGTAAAAGATGGAAATGATAAAAACGAAGAAAATGTAAAGATATATCAGCAGAGAGCAAATTACTTGGAAATAAAATATCAAAGAAGAGAAAGAAGAACACGAAAGAAGAAGATTCAAGATGATGCGGCGATGGATATCTTGCAGCGCCATCTCTTGGTCGTACTCAAACACGCGCTGGCCGGAGGGGAGGGCGAAGCTCTTGGGAAAGCATCCCTCTGAAATTTGTTTTCGTCTTCTCTTCCTTCTCTTCCTCCTGTTCCTCCTCCTGCTTCTGCTCCTCTTCCTCCTCCTTCTTGTATATGTTTTTCTTCCCCCTCTTCCTCTTTCTCCTTGATCACCGTTTCTGCCTCCTCCTTGCTTTCATTCTTTTTCATTTTTTTCTATACTTCCTCCTCTTTTCTTCTTCTTCTTCTTCTTTTCTCCTCCTCCTCTCTCTTCTTCTCCTCCTCCCTCTCCTCTTCTCCTCCTCCTCCCTTCTCCCTCCTCATCCTCCCCTTCCCCCCTCTTGCCTTCCTCTTCCTTCTCCTCTTCTTCCCTCCTCCTCCTCCTCCTTCTCCTCCTCCTCCCCTTCCCCTCCTCTCGCCTTCCTCTTCCTTCTCCTCTTCTTCCCCCTCCTCCTCCTCCTCCTCCTCCTCCCTCCTCTTCCTCCTCCTCTTCCTCCTGCTCCTCCTCTTCCTCCTTCTCCTCCTCCTCCTCTCTTCTTCTTCTTCTTCTTCCTCCTCCTCCCCTTCCCCTCCTCCCCCCTCCTCCCCCTCCTCCTCCTCCTCCTCCTCCTCCTCCTCCTCCTCCTCCTCCTCCTCCTCCTCTCCTCCTCCTCTCCTCCTCTTCCTCCTCCTCCTCCTCCTCTCCTCCTCAATCTTCCTCGCAACCTGGGAAGCCCGCAGTAGCAAAAGCCTCATAAGGAAAAGGGTTTTGTTG
>NW_020869724.1:179871-192371 GCF_003789085.1 Penaeus vannamei | reverse complement strand
TTTGGCAAACCGTTGCATTTTTTTCTTTTTTTTCTTTTTTTTTTCTTGCAATAAGGTAAGATTACGTAGTACTGTTACGTTAGCTTGAAAAAATCCTTAAAAGAATAAATGCTTTTCTCTTTTCTTTATTTTGACGAACCTCTGAGAGTCAGATTTAATAGCAATGCATTTTTTTTTACCTAATGTCTTTTATGTGTGTATATATAATAGCATTAATTATGAAGGAGACACACATGCAGCAGGACCATCTTCTGATCACCAGCAAAACATGTTTCTTAAGACAGGATTTAACCTCTCTCTCTCTCTCAAAAAAAAAAAAAAAAATGCAGACGTGTGGCATTAACCCTCTCCCTCAAGACCCGGCAAACGATTCTTACCTTTATGATCATGTGACGTAAGGCTCAATATCCCGAACTCCGTCCCGCCCATTCAGCTTCATTGGCCTCGAGGCAGACGTGACGCGGGCATGGTTAGTAAACTTTTTTTCTTTTCTTTTTTTTTCCTTTTTTTGATATATCTAAACACTTTCACTTATCTGTCGACACTCCTCTTCGTCCTTCTGCCCTCTGATTATTACGTAAAAGTGTTACAATTACATTATGAGAAGCTGGGTTCCTGGGCAAGCTTGAAAGAGAGAGTGGGAGAAAGGAGGAAATAAGCGAGAGAGAGAAAGAGAGGGAGGAGACAGAGAGGAGATAGAGACATAGATACAGAAGGAGGGAGGGAAGGGGGAGAGGAGAGGGAGAGAATGAGAGAGAGAGCGAGGGGGAGAAAGAGAGAGAGACAGAAGAGAGGGGAGGGAGAGGGAGAAAGAGAGCGAGGGGGGGGGGTAGGGGAAGAGAAAGATCGAGAGAGAGAGAGAGAGATAGAGAGAGGCAGACAGACAGACAGGCAGACAGAAAGAGAGAGAGAGAGAGAGAGAGGCAGACAGGCAGACAGAAAGAGAGGGAGATAGAGAGAGCAGCTGCTTGATGACGTAATATGCGAAGAAGAAAAGGTTAAAAAAAAATCGTGATTCCGGAACGCTGTGAAAATTTCTCTCCTTTCCGCCTCTCCGTTGTGCGAGAGGCGTAATACTCACTCACGACAAAACTTACACACACACTTACGCATCTGCAGGGCCACGTAATCTCACGTTCATATATGTAAGGGTACAAATACATATGTAAGGATTGAGATACATAGAGATGTATTTAGATATGCGTGTGAAAATACGTACATACATGCTTACACAAATTCAAGTATGTGTTCACATGGCACGCTTGAACAGATGAATACATATAGTTGAAAGTGCATGCATACTTACATATATATGTACTAAGACATATACACACAAAAATATATGTTGCTTTAATGCTATATCAATATTTAGACCGAAACAGGATATGCATCATTTTGTTTTTTTATTTTTTAGTACTGGAAATAATTCTCTCTCTCTCTCTCTCTCTCTCTCTCTCTCTCTCTCTCTCTCTCTCTCTCTCTCTCTCTCTTCTCTCTCTCTCTCTCTCTCTCTCTCTCTCTCCTCTCTCTCTCTCTCCTCTCTCTCTCTTTCTCTCTCTCCTCTCTCCTCTCATCCCTCATCTCTTCCTCTCCTCTCTCTCCTCATGCTCTCTCTCTTCTGCCGTCCTCCTGCTCTCTCTTTCTTTCTCTCTCTCTCTCTCTCTCCTCTCTCTCTCTCTGCTCTCTCTCTCTCCTCGTCTCTCTCTTCTCTCTCTCTCTCTCGTCCTCCCTTCTCTCTCTCTCTCTCTTTCTCTCTCTCTCGCTTGTCTTCACCCTCTTACCCTCCTCCTCCCTCCTCTCCCTCCCTCCCTCCTTCCCTGCCTCCCCTCCCTCTATCCGATACCCTCCTCTCCTCGACTGCCTCTCCTGACGTCCGTACTCCTCCCCTCCACCCTCTCCCCTCATCTCCCTCGTCTCCCTCCCTCCCTCCTTCCCTCTTTTCCATCTCATCTTCCCTCCTCTCTCTCGTCTCTCCCACTCCTCCGTCTCTCTCTCCNATAATAGTAATAACAATGATAATGATAATTTTTTTTTCGATTCAGTAACGGAAAACAACAATGGGATGATAATAGATAAATGCCAAGAAGCCCCTCTCCAGCGACAGAGTTCTGTCCAACTGATCAGAGAAAGTATAATATTATATTGCCAAACTATATTCTTTAATGCTTTTTCTTAACTTTCCTATTTTGCTCTTCTCTTTTTTACTCTTTTTCTATTTTCTGTTTTTCCTTTTATTCGCTCTTATATTTTTCAATTTGTCTACTTTTTTATTCCTCTTTTTTATGCCTTTTTTTCTTCCTCTACTTCCACTTTCCTTTTGCATTTTCCTCCTTTCCTTTCTTATTTTCTTTCTCTTCCTCTCTCCTCTGTTATTCTTTCCCTCTCCATTATCTGTTATTTTTCTTCTCCTTTTACTTCATCCTTCTCTTCTCCTTCTTTATCCCTCTCTCTCCTACTTTCTCTTATTTAATGTTTTCTCTTCATTCTCTTTCCCTTTCACTTCTACCTCTCTCCTTTCCTCTTAATTTCTCAATCTTCCTCACATTTCTAAAAAAAAGATTATCTTCGATTCCTCTTATTCCCTTCTTTCTTCTCTAATTCTTGTGAACCCAATTATTACCACGTTACATGTAATTGCATTCCAATTAATTCCCGCTTCCAATTTTGGTCATTTTTAATTGGCTTTTGAACTGGAGACTAAATTGATCGTATCATTTTTGAACATCATTCTGATCTCTGTCTCTTGCTCTATCATTTTAATTATCAACAATTATTACACCTGCTGTTCGTAATATAAAATCATGTTCATTCTTATCTTTTTTATTATTATTATCTATTTTTGGTATTTCGTACATCTTTTATACCAATTTTGAGCAGTTTGAAAGTAGTGAATGAAATGTTCAATTGAGATATAATATGTTCTAAAAGACAAATAATCTTGAAATAACATGAAATAACATGTCAAATAACATTCGAAATCATGTTAGAATACTGTTAAATCATCCACTATTCCTATCTTTCATTAAAGAAAAAATGTGTCAGTAAAATAATATATACCAAGCGAGAAAATAAGTAAGCGTGAATTTGGCCATTTTTATAACTGGGAATGTATTAGTTATAGCATTATTCCCTATCGTGTTCTCTTCCCGTTTTCTATGGATTGAGATTAGGTTATCTTTGAGATTGGATAATTGTAGGTTATTCTCTTGCACAAAGTATTATCCTTATTAGCAGTGGTATCTTTATCGTTATCGGTAGCTTGGAAGTAAAAGAAGGAAGAGAGAGATAGAGAGAGAAAGAGAAAGAGTGGGAGAGGAGAGAGAGAGAGAGAGAGAGCGAGAGAGAAGAGAGAGAGAGGGGGGGAGGGAAAGAGAGAAGAGAGAGAGAGAGAGAGAGAAGAGAGAGAGAGAGAGAGAGAGAGAGAGAGAGAGAGGAGAGAGAGAGAGAGAGAGAGAGAGAGAGAGGAGAGAAGAGAGAGAAGAGAGAAAGGAGAAAGGGAAAAAAATACGGAGATAAAAAGGAAGAAAAAAAATATATGCCAGAAAGAAGATTAAGATAACCAAGAGAAAATAAAAAACGAAAGAAATAGCAAATAAAAAACACAAAATATGAGGACAAGAAAACCAAAAACAAAAGAAAGGACAGAGAGGGGGGGGAGGTTGAAAGAGAGGAGAGAGAGAGTAGGAGAAAGTGGAAGTGGAGACGAAGGTAGAAAGGAAAAGAATATAATAAAAATAGTCCAACAGACCAAAACAGAAAAGAACACCGAAAGAAATAGCAAATAAAAGTCACGAAACACGAGAACAGAAAACCCCAAGACAAAACAAAGGACAAGAAAAAGAAAAAAGATAAAAAAAACTTTCCTTTAGAAAACCGACGACCGAAGCCCGTCCGTCTCCCTCGCCGCCGCCGTCCCTCCGACCAGGCATTAGCTTGCTGCTCGAGAAAGTCTGCGTCGGATCCTTGCAACCTGCATGATACACAGCGTGAGAAACCTTTAAACATTGCAAGGAAAGAATCCGAGACATTGCGAGAGTGTTTTTTTTTTTTTGTTTTCTTTTATTTTTATTTTTTTTTTATTTTTTTTTCTTTTTCTTTTTTTCTTTTTTATTTTTATTTTTTATTTCCTTCTTCTTTTCTTTTTTCTTTCTTTTCTTTTCTTTTCTCTTTTCTTTCTTTTCTTTTCTTTTCTTCTTTTCTTTTCTTTTCTTTTTTTCTTTTTTCTTTCTTTTCTTTTTCTTTTCTTTTTTTCTTTTCTTTTCTTTCTTCTTTTTTCTTTCTTTTCTTTTCTTTTCTTTTCTTTTTCTTTTCTTTTTCTTTTTCTTTTTCTTTTCTTTTTTTTTCTTTTTCTTTTCTTTTCTTTCTTTTCTTTCTTTTTCTTTTCTTCTTCTTCTTTTCTTTTCTTTTTCTTCTTTCTTTTCTTCTTCTTCTCTTCCTTTCTCTTCTTCTTCTTTCTTCTTCTTCTTCTTCTTCTTCTTTTCTTTTTTCTTCTTCTTCTTCTTTTTTTCTTTTCTTCCTTTTATTCTCTTTTTTCCAACACGCGTATTTGTGTCCGTTTGATACTAGTAATCTTTCTACTAGAATTATGATCATCATCGTCGTCTGTGAAGGAATCTTCATCATTATGAATATTCACTGACGTCTGTTAGGAAATACTCACAAGCGATCAGTACGTCAGAAATACTAAGAAGAAGAGGAAAAAGAAGAAGAAATACTAAGAAGAAGAAGAAGAAGAAGAAGAAGAAGAAAGCGTTTATCTCATCAATAAAAATATCAGATAATTTGTACATTGTGTTTGAACATCTTGTCTCCCTCGTTCCTTGGAGCCTGATGGGGTCTTCGGATAATTTTGCGTGAACAATAACCGTCAAATTTTCTTATACTGCGTAAGGAGAAATAGGAGAAAAAAAAGAGAAAGAGAAAAAAGTAAAAGAAATAAATAAATTTTTTAAAAAGCGATATTTCATGCCGACTCAAAAGAAAACGGTTCTCCCACCCAACAATGTATATAGTTATATATTGTCTTTTACGAGCAAAACAACATTCTTTCTTATTCTTGACTCGGTGTGTTGCAAGCCGCTGGAAGACATTAGTTGTGAATTCTAAATAGATGAGTCCAGGTTTTTTATTCAACATGTAAATTATTTGCGGTTATAGGGGGGGTGAGGGAGGGAGGGAGGAAGGGGGGGAGGCTTGGAAGGGTATGGGAAGAAGTGTCGAAGGAGTGGAGGGGAAGGGAGAGGCGGGAGTGGGGAGGGCTGGTAAGGGTAAGGAGAATTCGGGGAGGAGTGGAGGGCAGAGGAGTGGATGGGAGTGGGTGGATTGGAGGGATAGTGGGAGGGAGGGAAGACGAGGGAGGAGAGGGGGGTGGAGGCGGGGGGAGGGCAGGAGATGAGTGAGGGGGAGTAGGAGATGGAAGGTGGACGGAGGGGAGGGGGTGAGGGGGGAGGGGGGGAGGAGGAAGGGGGGAGAGGGGGGAGGGGAGGGGAAGATGAGGGAGGGGGGGGGGCGGCGAGTGAGGTGTGGGGTAATGTGGCCTTTTGGGTGGTGTGATGATTTGATATAATGTGGGATGATACTAAGTGAGGTGAGTGATGAGTATAGGGAGATAGAAGGAAGTCGGAGAGGAGGTGTAACATAGGAAGAAGTAGAGTGAGTGTAAAGGCAGAGACAAGAGGGGAGGTATAATGAAGGAGATGTGTCTTATGAGAATGAGACAGACAAAGATTAAGGAGAGTGGAAACAAAACAGGAACCATGAGTCAGAGACAGGCACGACACCATGACAGAAATTGGAGTGTGATGTATCAATGACAGTATGTAGAGACAGGTAATTGGTTTGATAGGTGGATGATGTAGGCGACTGTGGTGGGTTGTAGTATAAGATCAAGATGTACGAGATAATATTTTGTAGCAATGTGAGGTTACAGTGAGGAGGTTCCGCTCGGATGGTCTATGAGATATTGGATGGGTGATGTGGTGGGGGGTGTGAGTGACCGTTGATTTGAGTGGCGGGGAATTATGATTGGTAGGATGGAGTAGATTGTCGGCATGCTCCGAGGGCGGGTCCTGAGGGCGAACTGAACTGTGACTGTGCGGTCTGTTGGTGGGCTGTTGAGGGGGGGTGGTGGATGGGTGTGGTTTTGTGGATCATGGTTGTTGATTCGGGTGTCTGCGTGCGTGCTGGTCTATCATATCTGTGATCATGTGTACTCATTCTCGTTGGCCTCCGTCTTCTCATGTGTTGGTGTCGTGGTGCTTTTGTGATTGGTGCTCTCGGTTTGCGGTCTCGGTATGTGGCTCTGGTGTTGTGGGCTCACGGGGGACGGCGCCGCTGGGTTCCTTCGCTCTGCGCTTCTCCCGGCTTGTCTCTCTTTTGCGTACTCTCTCTGTGTCTGCTCGTCTAGTCGGTGTGGTGGCTCTTCTCGTCGTCGGTCTCTCTCTCTCTCTCTCTCTGCTGGCTCTTCTGCGTGCTTCGTTCTCTCTCGTTCTGCGACTCTGTTCGTGCTTCTCTCTCTGCTGCTCGGGTGCGTCTCTCGGGTCTCTCTCTTCTCTTCGGTAGTGATGATATAGGTATAATTAGTAGTGATTTTGTGGATATATAAGTAGTTGGAGTATAGTATATAGGTATTGTGGATATATGTGTGGTGGTTGGGACGTGGGTCTTGTTCTGGGTGGGTGGCGGTGTGGTGGGTGGGTGTGGTGGTGGATGTGGGAGTGGTTGGTGTGTGTGTGTTGATGGGTGGTTAGGGGGTGTGGGGGTTGGTGTGGTGGGTTGTTGTGGTCGAGTAGGGGGGTAGGGGTGTGGGGGCGGTTGGGTGTTTGTTGGGGGGTTGGAGTGTGGTGATGTAAGTGTGTGTGTGTGTGTTGTGTGTTGGGTAATATATATATTAAGTTATATTATTAGGGTATTGGTATATATATATAGTGTGCTAGGTGGGGTGGGTATATATATATATGGTGTGTATTATTGATTGTGTGGTATGAGGTGGGTGTGGTGGTTTGACTAGGGAGGGGGGGGCAGGTGTTATATGATAAATATACGCGAGTTTAGAGGTCAGGTAAGGTTCTGTGATTTGAATATTGATTAATAATGGAGTGGGTTTTGTAATGATAGCTAGCTGGTATTAATGAAATATTCTAAAACTAACAATGATAATAATGGTAATGATGAAAATGATAATGTTAGTAATGATAAAGATGATAATAGTATAGTTGCAATAACAACAACAACAATAATAATTGATAATAAAATGACAATAATATGAGAGTAACAATAATAGCAATTATAACAATAATAATAATGATGATAACAATAATGATATCAATGTAGTAGCAATGATAATAATGATCATAATGATTTTAATTAATATTGTTGCTGCTGATGATGAAAATAGTGATAACAGTAATAGTAATTACACAATAATAATAATGGTGATAATTACAATATAAATAATAGTTATAATGATAATAAAAATGATAATGATGATACTAATAATGATAACAATAATAATAATCAAAATAACTATGATAATAATAATAACGATGATAACAGTGATAATAACAACAAGAATAAAAACAACTGCAACAACAACAATAAAATAATGATAATACTAATAACAACACCACTTTAACAAATTGAAGGAAATTCATGAAAAAACATTAAATCAGACATGAAAAATATATTCTTTTCTTTTTTATCATACTAATGCATACATACTTAAAGGATATATTCCCTTCCCTTACAATCATAGCATACTAATGTACTCCCCAGATGCCAAATGTTGATAGATATGTTGATAGGTTTGGTATGAGGAGAGGAAGAGGCTAGAGAGAATTGGGAGAAGGAAATGGGTGGGAAGGAAAGAGAGAAGGAGAGAGAGATAAAGAAGGGGAGGATAGAGAGATGCAAATGTAGAGAACGAGAAAGAGAAAGAGAGAGAGAGAGAGAGAGAGAGAGAGAGAGAGAGAGAGAGAGAGACAGAGAGAGAGAGAGAGAGAGAGAAGAGAGAGAGAGAGAGAGAGAGGAGAGAGAGAGAGAGAGAGAGACGAGAGAGAGAGAGAGAGAGGAGAGAGAGAGAGACAGACAGACAGAGAGAGACAGAGACAGACAGGCAGACAGAGAGAGTGGTAGGGGAGATAGAGAAATAGAGATAGATAGAGGGAGACAGAGAGCGAGAGAGAGAGAGAGATAAAGGAAGATAGATAGCCAGGTGGACGACCGTGAAATCCACAGTAAAAGGTATATTTTAGCTCCTCCTTTCTGTCTCCTCCACCCTTTTATTCCTTCCCCTTCTCCTCCTTCTACCCCTTCGTCTTCCTTTCTTACCTTTCCCCTTCCTTTTCTAATTGTTCTTCCTCTTTCTTCCTCTCCTCCTCCTTTTCCTCTTCCTTTTCCTTCCCACCTCTCACTCCTTCTCTCATCCTTCTCTTTCCCTCTTCCTCCTCTTCCTCTCTCCTCCTCCTTCTTCCTCCTCTTTCTCTACAACTCCACGTTCCCTCTCCCCTCTTTCCCTCACCTCTTCCTCCTCCTCCCCTCTCCCCTCCCTCTCCTCCTCCCTTTCCCCTCATCTCTTCCTCCTCTCTTCCTCCTTCTCCTCTCCCTCCCCTTCCTCCTTCCCTCTAAACCTCCACCCCACCCCTCGTCCTTCCCACTTCCCAACCCTTCCAACTCTACCTCCTCACCCTCATCTCTCTCTCTACCTCTCCCACGCCCACCCGGATGCCAAAGGTGGGCGGTTCTGCCTTAACACAGGTTCATCCATCTGGTGGGTGTCGTTTCCTCGGCTCCAGCACGCCCATTTAATCGTATACGCCCGCGTTTGTGTACACTGTCGGCGGGCGGTCGTGGTAGCTCTCTGGGTTAAGGCAGGTTTTTGTTTTCTTTATTAAGTGTTAAGTATTGCGTTATTAATTGTATACGTTTCTACGTAGTTTTATAAGTATTGTTTTGTTATGGTAATTACGTGGTATACGTAATTTTATAAGTAATATATTTCGTGGTATACGCAATTTTATAAGTAATATGTTTTGCGGTATACGCAATTTTTTAAGTAATATCTTAAAAGTCATTCCTGTGATGTGTGTGACTGTATAACTAATAAAAAAAAGAGTATTGTAGTGGTATAAGTCACTTTATGATTAATGAGTAAATGGTATATGTAACTATACAAGTAATAAGTATAAGTATGAGTGGTATAAGTAACTAAAGTGCAAGAGCCTGGTGTTTACTTAAGGTTCAGATATGGGATTCGGTTTAACGCTTAGGGAATGGAGGGAGAGCGGAGGATGGGCTCGGAGATTCTTCTGTCTTAAATGTATATATATTATATATATATATATATATATATTATATATATATAATATATATATATATATATATATATATATTATATATATATATATATATATATATATATATATATGTGTGTGTGTGTGTGTGTGTGTGTGTGTGTGTGTGTGTGTGTGTGTGTGTGTGTTGTGTGTGTGTGTGTGTGTGTGTGTGTGTGTGTGTGTGTGTGTAGATAGATAGATAGATAGATAACTATGCGTATATATATATATATATGTGTGTATATACTATGTGTGTGTGTGGTGTGTGTGTGTGTGTGTGTGTGTGTGTGTGTGCGCATGTATTGTATGTTTGCCTTTGCGAGTATATGTATCCATGTACTTGTGCATGCATGCGTATGTTCATGAGTGTGTAGGTGTATGCGTACCATATAACTAAAACACATTACCTTATTTACACACAACGCTCATCAGTCTTTGTAGCGCACACAGGGTCTGTCCGCATAATCAGTGTTGTGTGCGTAGAGAAGTAACAAAACATGTCATGAAAATAATAGGTGTCGCTTCCAGGAAAAAAAAAAGAAAAAAAAATCTCTGACAGCTGTACAATGCTTGTCAGGTTTATATTATGCAAAATATATCATTAATTTGGTTGATTTATATTAGGTCTTATTGCGGTATATGCCTTTTGTTATTGTTAGCATTATTATTATTATTATTTATTATTTATTACATTATTATATTATTTATATTTATATTATTATTATTATTATTATTTATTATTATTATTATTATTATTATTATTATTATTATTATTATTATTATTATTATTATTATTATTATTATTATTTATTATTATTATTATTATTATTATATTATTATTATTATTATATCATTATTATTTATATTATTATTATCATTATCATTATCATTATTGTTATGATGATGATGATGATAGGAGGAGGAGGAGGAAGAGGATTATCATTATTATCATTGTCGTAACATCGTCATCAATATTATCATCATGATGTGATTTTGACAGCAATGACAGAAACAACGGCAATATTGATAATAATTAAAACAGCAAAATAAAATAATAGGCGACATAAATGACAACAACAATAGCAGAATAATACTAGTAATATTTTTTTCGCCTCACCGACAGTATTGCAAAATATATTTCGCATTTTAGCAAAATCAACAACAAGCTTTTCACTATTTTGCAAATCAGACACCTTACGATTTCAGCAATTCACTCTCCCCACGACGCACAGCTGACCAAAACAGCTGATTGCGAGAAAAACAGCTGATTGCGAGAATAAAAAACAGCTGATTGCGAGAAAACAGCTGATTGCGACTGTACAGCGGGTGGCGAGAAGCATGTTTATTTTATGTGCTCTCTGTTTGTTTGTTTAAACTATGATTTAGCTCATTATTTAATGATGATAATAATATGACGAGGAACTGCAATTACGTTCTTTGTAATAATCATAGATATGATAATTTCAACAACAAACACTACAGAAAGAACAACAGCAACAATAAGAAAATCAACATCAACAACAACAATTATGATTATTATGATGATCATAATAATGAAAATAATGGAAATGATAATGACAATAGTGATAATAATAATAATGATAATAATAATGATAAGAATAAGAATAAGGATAATAAATAATAACAATAAAAAAGTGATAATAACAATAAAAATAATGATAATAACAATGAAAGAAAAATGCAATAAAAGAAAGAAATTTGAATTAAAAATTTCAATCGATATTTCAAGGGCGTTTACCGGATTTCTCGCATTTGATGCTTTTTTTTTTACTTTTGTGTTTTGTTTATTTTTTTTCTTCACTTTTTCATTTATATTTATTATTCTTTTAAATTATTTCTTTGTTCATTTCTTTCATTTGGTTGTTTATCTTGTTATCTGTTCATTCATTCGTTCGGTTATAGACTATCAATGAGAGAAAATTAGGTTGTAATGATCATGGTGAGAAATGATGATGAATGATGATAGATGATAATGATGATAATGATAATGATAATGATATATGATAATGATAATGATAATGATAAATGATAATGAATAATGATAATGATAATGATAATGATGATAACGATAACGATAACGATTATAACGATAATGGTAATGATAATGATAATGATAATGTGATAATGATAATGATAATTGATTAATAATAATTTAATAAATAGATATTAATATAATAATAATAATAATTAATAATCAATAATAATATATAATAACAATAACCAATAACAATAACCATAACAACAACAGCACCAAAACAACAATAATAATAATAGTAATAAAATGAATAATATAAATAATAATGATAGATAATGATAATGATTAATAATAATTATATAATGATGATGTGATTGATAATGATTAATGATATACAATCATAATAATTAATAATGATAATAATTAATAATTAATGATAATAATAATAATAATAATGATCTAACAAAAAAAAAGAAGAAGAATGAAGAATCGATAACAATATATTTATTAATAGTAAATTATAATAACAATTAGTAAGTAACAACAATTACAATAATAACAACAACATTAATCATCATGATAATGATAAGAGGAGAGAGACAGAGAAAACAAAAGAAACAAGACAAAAAATTGGACCAGTGCCTTCCGCGGGCCGGCGCCTGGAACCGGGAAGGAGAAAGCAGTTATGCTTGTCTCTCGCCCTTGAAGAGGTGCTCCTCGGGTCCGGTACACGAGCCCAGGTATTCGGATACATTCGGGTACATTCGGAGACTCGGTACTTCGCTTTACGACTCGGTTTCGGTCGATCTTCCGCCTGTTAATGACGCCGATATGCAAATGAGGACGAGACCGCTACGTCGGCGCCATGTTTGTTTACGTTGCGGTGTGTCTCGATTTTTTTTTTTTTTTTTTTTTTTTTTTTTTTGTTTGAGAGGATTATGGGATTGGGTTCGCTGTTGCGGATCTATTTTTTAATGCGTGGTTTTGATTCTGGTTTATATTTCTGGCTATCTTAGCTGGTACCTTTTTTTTAAGTGAACATTATTTTAAGCTTTTAAAGTGTATTACTTGATGTCTCTCTCTGTTTATCATTTTTACTGGCATGTTCCTCTCTTGTTACTCTTTTTTATATTTGTTTTCTGTTCTTCTGTTTCCTAGAGAGTGTTATTTTA
>NW_020869724.1:165611-168040 GCF_003789085.1 Penaeus vannamei | reverse complement strand
CTTATTCACCAAAGAATTCCCCCACTCCGAACCCCCTCCCCATGCTGTCCAACTTCATAACTCCACCCTTAAAACTACAACACCGTCTCACATCTCATGACTCCCCACCTCAACCCAACCCTTTGCCGCCCACCCACCTCAAATTACCCTTTCCACGCCCTTGACCCACTTTCAACCCATTCCCTCATGACCACACGCTCAAACCATCCGCGCCAAACGCACACGTTCAACGGTGGCCCATTTTTCAACTCCACTCTCCGCCAGAACTGAACGACAAGCTGGTACACACGCCCGCGACCCACAAGCCCACCGCTCACTCACGACTCGTCGCGATACCAAAGCTACTTTCACACGGAAGCCCACCCTTCCCAAGTGACCGCAGCCTCCCCATCGGCCAAGCTACAAGTCCCCCCCTTACCCGCCCGACCGCTCGCCACCCACCCTTCATCCCCGCTACGCTCAGCCAACCCACCCCCTTCCCAGTTCACGCCCACCCTTCCCCCACGCACCAAAACCCCACCTCTTTCACGCACACTACCCTCGCCAACCCACCCCATGCGCCACACCAACCCAACCCATTACCCCGCCCACCCTCGCCCACCATCCCCTTCCCCTTCATGCGCGCACCATTCCGCAGCACTGCCCATCGCTCTTCACACAAAGCATTCTCACCATTGTATCCTGTTCCCCAATCCCACCCCTCGCGCCACCCTATCCCACCATCCTTCTCTTGTGCCTGCCGCCGCCCCCTCGGCTGACATTTGTCCTTGGCGCCCACACTCAGGAAACGGGCGGCGGCCCTAAACGCTGGTGTTGACACCTTGGTACCTGTCCCATCGATGCCAGGCACGGGAGGAGAACCGGGCGCACGTGCCAATTACGTTACGTATCTTTCGATTCCTTGCCGATCCAAAATGCCGATCCCCGCACAGATCTCGGTACATGCCCACCTAATTGAATTGGGGCGTGCAGTGGGTCGGTGTTTTTTTCTTTTTTTGGGGGAGGGATAGAGGGAAGGGCGGGGGGAATTTTCGTTTCTTTTCCTTTCTGGTTTTCTGTTTGTTTTTCATTTCTTTCTTTCGTTTTTCGTATTTGTATAGTTTTATTCTCGTGTCTTTTTATTTATTAAGTGTGTTTTTGTCTGTTGCTTTTTTTTCTCGCTTTTTTCTTTTCTTGTCTTTTTTTTTGTCTATATTTTTCTATTTGCCACTTCCCTGTCTGTTCTGTCCTGTCCCTCTTCTTCTATCATCCTTCATCTTATCTCTCTTTAATTCTTCTCATGAGATTCCACACTGTTGAATATCCGATTTTTTAAATTCTTTTGGTGATTATCGATTTTATCTCACATTTTCGCTATTTTCTTCTATTACTTGTTCTTATCCGCGTTCGAGTTCACTGACACTCATCTTTTTTCAGCAATATTATTTAGATCTTAACTTTTCGTTATTCTTCATCTCTACCTAACTTCCTATTTCCGTATGATACAAAACACAATCATCTCTCTCACTCTCCGATTTTTTTGCAAACATATAATACATGTTTATTTACGCTTTCACTGGTTTACGTCGCGATTTTTATTTGTTTGTTTTTTTTATGTACTTCTGTGTTATATGGTTTGTGAGTTTGTTTAGCCGTCGTGTTTATTTGTTGTTTGTTTGTTTTGTGTTTATGTTGTGTTTGTTTACGTTGTGTTTTATTTGTTTGTTTGTTTTGTGTCGTTTGTGTTTGTTTACGTCGTGTTTATTTGTTTGTTTGTTTTGTTTTATGTTTGTGTTGTTTACGTCGTGTTTTATTTGTTTGTTTTTGTTTACCTTCGTGTTCTTAGTCTTTTAGTTTGTTTGTTTTGTGTTGTACGTTTCGCCCGTCGTCTTTTATTTGTTGTCTGAGTTTGTTGTGTTTAAGTGTTTGTGTCTACGTGCCAGTGCTGTTATTGCACTGTATTTTGTTGTCTTGTGAGTTTGTGTTTGTGCTTCCAAAATGGGCTTTAAGACACCCCCTATTTACCCCGAGAACCATCTTTGGCTTGTGGCGGGATGTGGCACCATCGACAGATCTTCTCTCACTCGTTGGAATATCAGTCCTTTTTCCGCCTTTCGCCTTTCTTTTCTTCTCTCGTCTTTCGTCTGTTCAATCGGCTGTCTGTTCTCTCTTAGAGTTGATGAATGATTGGTAGAAGAGGCTGATACGTGCAAAGCGACATGTGTAATATACATACATATATACTATATATGATAAATATATATAATTAATAATACTATATATATATAAGAAAAGGACGGAGGATACGGACGGTTCTGCGTGCGACACGGCGCCGCCGGCCCTTTGCTCTGCGCTCCGCCTCTGCGTGGTTGTCCTATTGCGCACCTGCCGTCGCCTGCAGTGAAGCCCCCGAATGGATAGGACACCTAACATTCAGCAATTGCCACGGA
>NW_020869724.1:150611-153111 GCF_003789085.1 Penaeus vannamei | reverse complement strand
GAGGGGGTTTTGTCGCTAAGGTGTCCAACAGGCCAACGATGATCGGCGGAAACCTCAACAACCGTCGCTTTTTCTCGGGCGTCTGGGTAACGGGTCCTTATCTGGTGTTTTGGCTACGCTCGTGCAAATACAATGGAGCTTGGAGAACAGCGCCGGTCTGTTTGATCGTCCGCGGCCTTGGGTGTTATCGCTGGACGAGGGAGAATTACGGTAAGTGTCCTCCGAAGGAATTCCAAAATGGAGGGATGGATTTTTTCTCTCTTTGGAAGGGGTGGCGTATTCGTCTATATGTGTCGTGAGAGTGTTGTGAGATCGACTATTCGCCGCCTATTTTCTATTATTGTTGTTTATACACATCTGCTTCATAGGGCACAATGTTCCATACAAAAAAAAAACAGTGTTTCCATGCCCCATGTCCAGAATACTGAACTGTGTCGTGAAAGGGTACAGCTGAGAGACGAAGACACGGCTCTGTGTGGACATATGAACCGAAAGTCAAAGGTGGGTTGGTCGCTGTCATGGCATTAGGAGAGTACTAAACGACATTACATTACAAGACAGCGAAATGATATGGCATTCGAAGGGGGGCCAAGTGACGTGACGTAACATTACAGGAGAGCGAAATGAAATAACAACAAAGAATTAAATGACATAACGGAATTGAAGGAGTACAAAATGATAGGACATGTTATTACTATGCACCCTATAAGCCATGCTTTCGAGACCAATAAAAAAACTCTGCTAGCATTCCTCGAAATCAAACGAACACATGAGGAACAAACAAACAAAAAATACAACCTCGAAAGTTAGTGAAAAAAAGAACGCAAAAACAACACCAAAAAATTAAAGTAGATGAATAAAACATAGGACCAAATTCCCCACCCATCCCTCCCCTCCCTCCCTCCCCTCCTCCGCGCCCAACCTTTCGTTTACGGCGTACGCACCTCACCCCCCCCCCCACACACACACACACGCACACACACACACACACACACACACACACACACACACACACACACACACCACACACACACACACACACACACACACACACACACACACACACACACCACACACACGCACACACACACACACACACCACACACACACACACACACACACACGGGAATTTCCCCTGGCATTTCCACCGTCCATTCAAGACGGAAAAAGACACATCGAACTCCCCCGTTGGTATTTGCCGCCGGACTCCGCGCTCTCGGATCCTTGTGTGAAGAAACCGTACGTCGGGCTCATTGTTTCGAGCGGCCGCTTCGGAGCCTCGAACCGAAGGGCGAACCCGGGATCGATTCTGAATGTCCGAATTTCTCGAGACTATAGAATGATGCGGGTGTTTTACTTGTACTTTTTAGTTAGTTAATATCGTTTGTCACATTATTTAAGTATGGTTTATGTGATTAACGGTATTATCTCACCAGCATTATGTACAAAGCTTTTGTTTTTCTTACGGAACACGTATAAGGTCTAATGTATGTTTAGGAATGGATTGTATCTTTCTTTGGATACAAAGAAAGAAAAAAAAAATAGACGAGTGGACAACAAAAGACTGCAATTTCGATGTTTTTGAAAGAAAAAAGTGAATTCAGAGTTTACAGAGCCTATTAAAGCGAAAAAAAAAACATCCCCCCAAAAAGATTCTCACAGCATCTTATTTGAAAATTTTATGATCGTATGACTTTTGTATTTATAATATTGCATCCTGAAATTTGATACTAGAACGCTCTTTATATTGTTCAGTATGCAATTTATTTTACGATGGGTAAAGAGCAGATATTCCCGTTGCAAGACTGAAGTTGCAGTTTTAAAATGTTTATAATAAATGTATTGAATTTTATATATCGAAATGCCTTAAAATGGCATTCAGATGTTATAAATTTTAAGGCATATATTAGTTTAACCACAAAATACAGTATATTTCACATTTAGTTAAATTATAGTGTCAGCGTATATATTTCATGTTTATTTATTGTTGGTTTAAGTATTTTTATCATGTAGTACAGTTCGTTTTAATATTCTGACATAAACTTAACACGGTGTTTACATTCCTTTTATAAACTCCTTTCGCAAACAATCAATAATAAAAAATAAAAAAATCAATTACGAACGGCATATTTTTCATGCAAGTCCCGACTGACACGATATTCACATTCCCTTTACAAACATCTTTCGCAAACTATCAATTAAAAGAAAAAAAAAAAACAAAAAAACAAACAAACACACAAATGACATATTTTCCGTGCAAGCGCCGACCGCATTATTTACGGCGCCTGTCAAACATATCAGTGTAATGGGAGCGAACACAAGGCGGCCGGGTGATTCCGCTGTATCGAACACATGCTTACAACGGACGCTTAAATGCACCGACTGAACACGCCTTTTTACTTAGTCGTTGCCGAAGGTCGCACGGCGCAGCGACACGAAGAATGAGTCGAAAAGGTGTCAGAATGTTTCGCCAATAATCGTTCGTCTCTCGTGAGGGTCG
>NW_020869724.1:130611-140611 GCF_003789085.1 Penaeus vannamei | reverse complement strand
TATTACAATCATTATTATTATTATCACTGTTATTATTGTTTTTATTACTATTATCACTATCATTATTATCATCATCTTCGTTATCATTATCATTTTTGTTATTAGAAGTAGTATTACTGATGATGATATTAGTCAAAATAGTGATAAGGAGAATAACAATAGCAATAATAATAATAATGATGATGATAATCGTGATAATGATAACAATTATTATGATAATATTGATATTGATAATAGTTTTAACAATGACCATGATAATAATGATTGTAATAATATGATAATGATAATAGTAATAATGATAATAATGATAATAATGATAATGATAATGATAACAATAATAGTGATAATGATAATGATAATGGTGATAATGAAAATGGTAATCATGATAAGGATTATTATCAACAGTTATGATAACAATTATAATAATGATAATGATGATGATGATGATGATGATGATGATGATGATGATGATGATGATGATGATGATGATGATGATGATGATGATGATGATGATGATGATGATGATGATGATGATGATGATGATGATGATGATGATGATGATGATGATGATGATGATAATAATAATAATAATAATAATAATAATAATAATAAAAATAATGATATTAATCATATTAATGATGGAAGATATGATAATGATGACAAACATAATAATAATGATGTTGGTAATAGTAATAATGATAGTAATGATGATGAAAATAATAAAAACGGATGATAATGATGACAATGCTGGCAATAATATAAATAAAAACAGTAATGATATTAATGATAACAACAGTGACGATAGTAATCATAATAATGATAGCAATGAAAATAATTTTGATAGTAAATAACAATAATGATAATAATAATTGTAGTAATAAAAATAACAAAAGCAATAATCATAATAATGATAGTGATTAAAATGATAATAACAATAGAATAATACTGACAGTATTACTAATAGTAATGGTAATAATAATAAGAGTAATAATAATAATACAAAAAAATATAGTAATCATAACTAGTATGGAAACATAATGAAAACCTGCATCATTAATAAAAGATTTTATAGAAACCACTTTTTAAGATAAGGAAATACTTATGAATTTCTAATTAGCAGATTTCTGTATCCGATTTATATACAGATTTTTTAAATAGATTTACTGCGCACGTTCATTATGAAGATAAGGTCAGCAAATAACTATGAATACTCAATAACCTCATTTCTATCTCAGATTTCGAAGCAGATTTTCTAAAAAGATAGATTTACTACGTGAGATCTGCTAACTGTCAGAAGGCTGGACCTGTTTATTAACTCGAACAATCATTTTATTTTTTAAAAGCTGATCTATATTTAAATTCATTTTTGTTCCTTCTTTTGTAACTGTTGTGTGAGTATAAAGAACAAGTTTTTTTTTCTTTTTTTTTTCTTTTTTTTAATATATAATTACAAAGAATATTAAGGTATCAATTAAGCTGACTCTGACATTTGCGGTTAATAAGAGCAAAGGATTGTGTGTCTAAGTTATCTACATTTTTGTTGCTTCGTTTTTGGTTAATTAAAGATGGTTTATTGTACAGTGAACAAAATATTGGGTGTAAGTGTCAAGTTGCAATCAAAACTCTGGATAATTAGGTCAGATTTAATATAGTCGCTGGATGTTCAATCATTTTCTACGATCAGTTGGGAGATATTTTTAATTGAACTAAGGTATCGGTTTTTTTCTTTTTCTGATATATTAACCAAGTTACGACATATTATTATGTGTAATAGTGAATGAAGAAAAATGAGTCTTGTGTGTGCGTCGCTGTGATTTAGTCAGTTGTAGGGGAGTGAATATGATAAGAGAGGTGTGTCGTGTTAGTGGAGGAATGAGGGAGTGGGATGGATATTAGCATGACGTAACGTACTGATAATGACCAGTATAACAAAAGTTGGAATATATTTATTCTTATTACATATCATATAAGTAAAATAAATCTATATACTATAATCTATATTATATATTAATATTAATATATTATTATTGAATATAATTATTATAATAATATTAATATATATGTATATATATATTAATGTATATATATAACTCTCTATTATACTATATTGCTATTTACCTAACATACACTACATACACTACTATATCATACCACTACACCCATACACACACACACTCACATCATTACACTCGCGAGCACTCTATACTACACAACAATTAATATATATATTCACTATCTATTCATAGTATATATATATCATATTCAATATATAATCTAATTATATATAATATATTTATAATGTGTGTGTGATTGTACTGTGTGTGTGTGTGGTGTAGTGTGGTGTGTGTGTGTATGTGTGTTTGCATGTGTGTATATATTATCTATGATATAAATTTATATTACTCTAATATAATATAATATATAATTAAATGATATTATTAACTAAATATATTAACCTTATAATATAATTTAATATTATAATATATACTATTATATAATTATGTTGATTATTATGAAATTTATAACGGAATCATCATACTAAAAAATTTAATATATTAATAATACATATCAATCACTATATATACTATAATATATATATTAATATATATTGTATATATAATACTAATATTATAATATATTTCTATCTATTATAAATATACTTATATATATACCATATAATATTATATATATAATATATATATATATATATACTATTATATTAAACTCTAATAATATTAACTATATAAATGTATGTTTTATATATATATATATATATATAATATATATATAATTAGAGTAATGAAAGAGGGAATGAAGTAGGAATAGTAAGATAGAGAGATAGATAAGGAAGGAAGTGAATGATATCGAGATTGTAGGTAAGATAGATAGTAAGTATATAAAGAGAGAGAAGAGACGGATATAGATGATGATAGTAGAAGAGTATATCTGATAGTCTATATGAAATGACGAGAAGCCTGATCAGATTAGAAATACCGGAGATACTATACGTGATATATGATGATTAGTAAGAAAACCTAATAAGTAACTATAATAGTGTATATTAACTGTCTAGACACCAACGAAGCACAAAACAGGAGAGAGAGAGAGAGACAGAGCGCACGAGTAAGAGATCGAGAAGAGAGAGAGAGCTATAGAGAGAGCGAGTAGAAGAAGACGCTAGAGAGAGAGCAGGCAGGAGAGCAGAGACGACGGTTGTGAGGTGCTGATATAAAGGGCGACAGATGAGACATATGGACAACGAACGACAGAGCGAGAAGGGACGAAGGAGGAGGAGAGAGAAGGACAGAGACAGAAACAAGAGAACAAGAGTGAACCAGACAGACCCAGAGGCTACAGGAATAATACCACACCGAGAAGATACCATTAAACTATTTTTCTGACTTTCCAAGGCAGAGAATCGCATTATCATAGTTTCCTACAACCCAATAAATAAACCAACGTTGATACTTCGCCCCCATTTTTCAATTTTTTGTTCTATCCATCTTCTTCATTTACCCGTGTCCAATCTATTTATGAGAGAGAGGCGTGAGAGCAAATATCTTTATACCTAGGTTATAACCATCCTCATTCCGTGCCTTTTTTTTTATCATAAATATATATCGCACAGAAAATTCCCATACCTGATCCTATCACCTCATAATATTTTATTTTTAATTATATTTTATTCTAAGATCATCTCTTTTTATTAATCGGCTAACTAATATATCGGCTTACATTATCACGTAACAAATTTCTACTTAAACCACTACAGGAATTTCTTATTCTCACATCACATTTTGGCGACGCTGGATAATTATACTCTTATCTATAATAAGGTTTTGTTCACCGGTCGTCTTTTGTTGTGCTTTTGTGTTTCGTTGTGTTTGGTCTTGAGTCTTGAATTTGTTTGTTGTTTTCTTGGTTTTTGCGTATTTTGTCTGTGTTGGTTTGTGAGTTTTTAGTATTGTAGCGATTTGTCAGGTGTGTGGTTGGTTCTGGTAGTTTGTGTGATGTTGTATTGCGGTTTTTTACCCCGTGGGATGAAGTTGAGGAAACCTTTACCTACGATTCTCTCCTTTCCTATCTTTTCATAACAAGGTCCTTGATAAAGATATAAGTACGCTTGATTTATTCATCTATGTATTGCAAGTATACTTTTGGCTTCTTAAAGGTGATATTTACTCTTTGTGTCGTCGTAATTTAAGTTAATAATCTTTTTAATTTGTGGCATAATGTTATGTACATATTATGTCGTATATATATATATATATATTATATATATATAATATAAGGTATATATATATATATATATTATATACACAGACCACATACACACACACACACAGACACACACACACATCGACACACACACACACACACACACAACACACACACACATCACACACCACACACACACACACACACACAACACACACACACACACACACACACACACACACACACACACATATATATATATATATATAGTATACTATACTATATATCCTATATATAGTATATATAATATATATACATCTATATCCTCACTTATAGCTACTATTCCAATAATATCGTATATATATACTACATATCATATATATATAGTAATATATATATATATATATCCTGTGGGTGTGTGTTGTGTGTGTGTGTGTGTGTGTGTGTGTGTGCCTCGTTGTCATCTGTGTTGTGTTGTATGTTCGGTGGTGTGTGTCCGGTGTGTGTCTGTGTGTGTGTCGCGTGTTCGCTCGATGTGTTGTGGTGTGTGTGGTGCTGGTGTGTGTGTGTGTGTGCCTCCGTGTGTGTGTGTGTGTGTATATATTTATACTACCTATATAATATATATTTATATATACTACACTTTACTATATTACTACCCCCTACTCTATCCTCTATGTGTGTGTGTGTCTTATATTATCTCTCCTCTCCTCCTATCTCTTTACCTCTCCTTCTCACCTAATATACTACTCATCAGTATCTCACTATCTTCCTTACTTTTACTCATATAATACTATATATATATCTCATTCTATTTCATCCACCACTACATATACTAATCTATTAGCCCTACTATATATTCACTTACACTACTATATATATATATCAGATATACTATCTATATCACTTATATTCATCCTCTCCTTCTCCCATATATATATATATTTAAATATTTAATGTATAATATTATATATAATATATATATAGTATAATATGATATATGTGTGTGTGTGTGTGTGTTGTTGTGTGTGTGTGTGTGTGTGGTGTCTGTGTGTGTGTCGTGGTGTGTGTACATGTATATATATATACTATATATATATATAATATATATATATATATATATATAATATATATATATATAAATATATATTTAATATATACATATATATATATATAATATAATATATATATATATATATATATAATATAATATATATATATATATATATATGATATACATGCAGTTGTTTTTTTTATGGGGGTGGGGGTGGTGGTGGTGAAGGCGTGGATATTGTATTTTTTGTATAATATTATTTATCTATTATATATAAATTCTTGTTTAAAATCTATTTGTCTTTTATTTTTTTTTTCTCCCGACATTTGACATCTTCACTTCTCTTCTTCTTTAAAATTCATTTCGATATTTTCTATTTTTTCTCCTCTTATTTCTTCAGGTTCTCTAAAGAAATATTCTTATTAAACTGCAATAGCCTCCTGTTGCTTGTAATTACTTTACTATTTTCTCTATCATATTTTTTAAGAGTTATTTCTGAGTTTAGCCAAATGTTTTACATGAAGGTAATATGTTAATTTTCCAACTGTTGTCTTTTTTACATAACATTACAAAATTGAATGAAATTTGAAAGGTTAATATATGTAAATGTATATCGAATTCATATGCACTGCAGTATTTATATTCTCTTTCTAATGTATGCCTGCTACTGATATCTCTATTAAAATTATATCTTTATGTGTAGGTATATCTATAAAAAAAAAAACTGTCTGTCTTTCTCTCTCTCTCTCTCTCTCTCTTCTTTCTCTCTTCTTCTCTCTCTCTCTCTCTATATCTATACATATAATGGAATACATCTATGTGTATATATATATATATATATATATATATATATATATATTATATATATATATATATATATACATATATATATACATATATATACTATATATATTACTAGATATTATAGTCATATATATACTCACAATATATACACTATATACATATATTAATATTCTTCTATATCCATATTATACTATATTATCATATATATATATATATTTATACATAATATAATATCCTATCTATCTATATATATATAATTAGTATATTGTAATATATATATTATATAATATTATATATAATATATACTATAATATAGTATGTATGTATATATATATATATACTACTATATATTATATATATATATATATAAATGTATATCATAGTATATAACATATATCATATATATATTATATATTAATATTATACTATATATGTATACCTATATATTGTTAATACTATATATATATAATATATATATATATATATATTATATCCTTATATAATATATATTCTACTTCTCTTTATCCATCTATCTCTTCTCTTTTCTCTATCGGCCGATATTTATTTTTTTCTTTCTTCATTAGTCTGTTCTATCGAGTTTGTCCGACCGTCCTCTCCTCTCCCCCTCACTTTATATATATGTATATATATAATATATAATATCTAATAGTAATAGATTATATATATAAATGTTAATACTATATATACTTATATATACTATAATATATATAATATATAAATACATATATATTCTAAAACCACACACCATCACACACATCTATCTACATGCACAGATATATCATATATACGATCATCATCTATGTGTTAACCAAGTATCAGTATAATATATATATATATTATTATTATCATGTCATACTATATATATAGCCATAATACGTAGTGAATAGTGATTGACTACTATATGTATGAGTTCTATAATATATAAGTGTATAGAGTAGGTACAGGGTAGAATTTGATATTAGTTTATTATATAATCCTTACCACTTACTGCATTAATACTATTTTTTAATACTACTGTGATATTTATATATAATAACCTATACTATATATTATATATATAATATATAGCTCTCTACGGCTATCATCATACCTATTAAATATATTATATATATATAATATTATAATATATATATAATATAACACTATACTTGTAATCTACGTATATATATCTCAATGTATAGATATATAGTATAATATATATACTATCAACCTTTATCTTATGTACTGTTATGTATACTTTTACTAATTATGATTAATATATATAGTAATAGATTATACTATTTATTATTAGTGTATATATTGTCTAGTATCGTGATCCCTACTTATCATTTATCTGGTCTATACTATGCGTATATATGCTGATGTATATGCTTAATAATTATATAATACATTATATAAATAAATATTATAATTGCGCTGTTTAATCATCTACATACTTACCCTTTATTTTATTACACTAGAGGTTAATTGATGCCAGCTCTCGAGGTCAGGGGCGACGACCGGTCATGTTATTGATTTGCTAAATTTGGTGGGGATGCTAGGACCGCTATTAGCGCTGCTTGCCTAGCTCACTTTCTCGAGCCGATGAGTAATTGCGTTTCTTTCTGGCATAATTTGTTGACTGTCCTGAAAAGACACCATTCTCTCCACTTTTAGTTTATCGTAGGTTGATTCATTTACTTGTTTTTGTTGGAGCGGTCTATAGCGTTTAGTAAAATCATGATTCCATTTGGTGTCTGACGTGCTGAATTTCTTAAAATCTCGAGCTCGGCTGTAATGTACAGATGTTGCCTCTACTTATAGGTAATATATTATGTTGCTAATGTTCTGAGAATGTGTGATTATCTCACACCAATTGTAAAGGAACTTCGGTGTAATGGCGCTCTAAGAATGCTTCGCAAATGAATATTCCAATTAGAATCTATTTTTGGGTGTATACCTCAACCCCGTCTTTTATTTTCTTCTTTTTTTTAAGTTCCCAATGGTTGAGAAAGAGTCTTTTACTTTTTTCACACTAAGTATTGTTATTTATAGCTTCGTCAGGTGACTTATAAGGCAGTCATCAGGCTGGTACAGTTACAGTAGTTAAGCCTCTCGCTTTTTGTTTTTCTGTTTGTCTTTTTTTAAATTTCTATGTCTCTCTAACCTAACTTATTATCAGTTCACTTATTTATTAATGAGTCTATTTAACAGTGAGCATATTAGTCTACTCATTTGCATATTTACGAGAGAGAGAGGGAGGGAGAGGGGGAGAGAGGGAGAGGAGAGAGAGAGAGAGAGAGAGAGAGAGAGAGAGAGAGAGAGAGAGAGAGAGAGAGAGAGAGAGAGAGAGAGAGAGAGAGAGAGAGAGAGAGAGAGAGAGAGAGAGAGAGAGAGAGAGAGAGAGAGAGAGAGAGAGTGATGAAGGAAGAGAAAGATGGAAAGAGAGAGAGAGAGCGACAGACAGACAGAGACAGACAGACAGACAGAGAGGGAGATGGAGAGAAGTTGAAGAGAGAGACAGAGACAGAGAATAGAATATACACATACAAAGAAAATGCGCTTAAGAAACAAAGAGAAAGAAAGGGAGAAATTGAAAATTGAAAAACCAAGAGCCAAGCCGCATAAAAATGGAAAATGGTTGAACCTATTTGGAGAACACGACAGAGCGAAGGACATAAAGAAGGTTACGTAGCCATATATGCAAGAACAAACGGTAAAAAAAACGTCTCAGTATTAAAGAAAGAATATCCGAAAGGGTTTTAGTGAAAAATGGTGAAAATTCCCCCCATTTTTCTCTCCTTTAATCTAATTTATGTACATGATAATCATAGGCTCGTTTGATTTAGTCATGTGCATTTCACACCTGTCATGCGCAAAGTGTTTACCTGGCAATATTTACTTGGCACGTGATTATAGGGTATAGTGTGTATGTAAACGTAATAAAATCCATTCCTCTGTTATGTATCTTCGATGTGTGATTTCCAGTACTTTTTTTTCTCTTCTTTTTGAGGGAGCGGTAACAAGCATTCGGGATAAATTGTATTACGGTATATCTGACACCCAGGGGTTAAATGTCTCCGCCTCTAATGGATGGAAATTGTGGTATTTTTACCTGGAAACTGGAAGGATATTAATATTTCTGATATAGTCCATGAATGCTGGTCTATAAATATATATGACTGCGCCTGTATATGCATACATACATACATACATATACATACATATATATGTATGTATGTATGTATGTGTATATATAAGTGTATATATATATATATATATATATATATATATATATATATATATATATATATTATATATATATATATATATATATATATATATATTATATATATATATATATATATTTATATATATATATATATATATATATATATATATATATATATATATATATATATATATATATATATAATATTATATTATATATATATATATATATATTATATATATATATATATATATATATTATATATATATATATATCACACTTTTTGAGGAGGTTTAGACTGTGTTAAGGACAAGCTAGTTAAAGACCCAGCAATTGGCAAAAAACAAGAAATGAATAATAATTGTAATGATAAAATAATAATGATAATGGTAATATAGTAACAAAGATAACATCTTTAGTAATGATGATAATAATGACAATAATGATCATGGTGATGATGAAGATGATAATAACAATAAAACAAGAATATTATAAACTAGATAAGCAGATAAATGAATGAATAAAAGAATCTCAAATGTTAGGAAGGGTTTCATCAAAACGACTTTTTAACGTAACTGAAATCTTGGTTTACACGTAAGCTATCATTGGCTGGGTCCCAAAAAGCGTTGCTGTGGGGAAGGGGGGCGGGGGGGGGCGGGGGGGGGCGCTGGAGCAAGGAGATTAAGGCTCGC
>NW_020869724.1:120611-123111 GCF_003789085.1 Penaeus vannamei | reverse complement strand
AAAAAACTGAATCCTTTAAAAAAAAACTGAATCCTTTAAAAAAAAACTGAATCCTTTAAAAAAAAAACTGAATCCTTTAAAAAAAAACTGAATCCTTTAAAAAAAACTGAATCCTTAAAAAAAACTGAATCTTTAAAAAAACTGAATCCTTAAAAAAAACTGAATCCTTTAAAAAAAACTGAATCAAAAAAAACTGAATCCTTAAAAAAAAAAAGAAAAAAAAAAAAAAAAAAAAATCCTTTAAAAAACTGAATCCTTTAAAAAAACTGAATCCTTAAAAAAAAAAAAAAAAAAAAAAAAAAAAAAAAAATCCTTTAAAAAAACTGAATCCTTTAAAAAAAACTGAATCCTTAAAAAAAAAAAAAAAAAAAAAAAAAAAATCCTTTAAAAAAACTGAATCCTTTAAAAAAAACTGAATCCTTTAAAAAAAAAAAAAACTGAATCCTTAAAAAAAAACTGAATCCTTTAAAAAAAAATAAAAAAAAACAAAAAAAAACAATCCTTTAAAAAAAACTGAATCCTTTAAATAAAAATCCGGATCCAGACTATGATCCGAATCGCCACCCACATTTGCATCTCGGATTCGCCTCTGGTAAAAATTTCCTTAAAATCTGTTCAATCTGTTATCTTACTAACCAACTAACCAACTAACCAACGGCGCCAAAAACATAACTTCCCCGGCGGAAGTAATAATGATAATGATAAAGATAATAACAATAATAACACTAATGATGATAATCATGACAATAATAGTAATAATAATGATAGCAATAATGATCACAATGATAATAGTAAATATAATATTACTGATAATAATGATCATGATAATAATGATGATAATAATGATAATAATAATAATAATAATAATAATAATAATAATAATGACATTGATAATAATGATAATAATCGTGAGATAATAACTAAAACAGTAACAATAAGAATATTGATAATAATGATTGCTATTACCATTTATAATATGATGATAATAATCATAACAATAATAATAGTAATAATAATAATGATAATAATAATAATGATAATGATAATAATAACAAAGGAAATAATAATCTTAATGAGCATAATGATAATGACAATGACAATAGTAGTGATAATAATTTTGATGATAATGATATGATAATGATGACGGTGGTAATCCTAGTAATATGATAATAATAAGAAGAATGATAAGAATGATAATGATAATAATAATGATAATAATAAGGATAATGATAATAATGATAAGAAATAATGATGATAATAAGGAAAATGATAATGATAACAATAATAATGACGCTAATAATAATCACAATAACAGTAATTACAAAAGATAATGAACAACTCTTAATACCTCTCACCTCTATCGTTATATTTTATCTTATTTCTTTAATCATCATTTTTTTCTTTTGTTTATTGCTTTATCTGTTTATCTTAATATCTTTTATTTTATTTTTTTATTTTATTTTTTTATTTTTTATTTTTTTTTATTTTTTTTTTTTTTTTTTGGTAACGGACCATCCCCGACCACCCAGCGACCCCAACAGACGTCAGCCCAAGAATACCGCCTTCGCCATTCTTTCCCCAGAATAAGGAGAGCAGAGATGATATCATGCTGTACTTGAGAAAAATGAGATGATGGTATATTTAGCAGGCGAGAGAAGCAGGTGACCTTCGCAACATGCACTTCTGACGGCCTGCAGCGTGGGACTCCGAGGAAGGGGGCGTGGCGTGGGTGTGGCTTGGTCGAGTCGAGTTGCCGACGAGGTAAATATTTGGGTAGATTTAAGTGGGAGGGGAAAAAAAGGGGGGGAGAGAGAGAGAGATGGCGTCGAGGGCGGGCGTCATGGCGGTCACGGGCGGGGGAGAAAAAGGTGGAGGAGACGGATAATAAAGGAGATGGGAAAAGAGGAAGGACTGGAGGATGGGGAGGAGGGAAGGATGGAGGATGGGAGGATGGAGGGGAAGGAGAGGGAGGGAGGAGGGAAGGATTGAAGGATGAGAAGAGAGAAGGATTGAAGGATAAGAAATGAGAAGGATTGAAGGAGGGAAGGATAGGAAGAGAGAAGGAGGGGGAGGAGGGACAGAAGGATAAGAAGGAAGGAAAGAAAAGATGGTAGATGTTGGAGAGGAAGGAGAATAGGAAGGAAATGGGAAGGAAGATGGGGAGGAGTGACAAAGATGGATAGAGAATGGAAATAGAGGGGGGAACAATAATGGCTGGAAAAGACGGAGATAATAAAAAAAGGGGAAAGGAGACAGAAAATTGAGGATGGAAAGGAAGGCGGGAAGAACAGAGGATGTGAAGACAAGAAAAAGAATGAATGATAGGAAGCAAGGAAAGAAGGATAGGGACCAAGGAGATAAAGAATGAGAAAGAGATAGTAAGAAAAAAGAATAGGACGACAAGACAGAAGAACAGAGGATGAGAAAGACGAAGATGAAAGAGACAAGAAAAGGAGAGAATTAAATGAAAGAAGAACCCAAAGGACTAAGATTATTTCGA
>NW_020869724.1:105611-108111 GCF_003789085.1 Penaeus vannamei | reverse complement strand
TTCCTTTTCTCTTTCCTTTTCTGCTCATCTCGTCTCCTTTCTCTGTCCTCTCTGCTCTTTCTCCGCGATCCGGCCGCTCTAGCAGTTATCGCTCTCGTCCTCCTCTTCTCTTACTATTCTATGCTATCTATCTATCTATCTATCATCTATGCTTTCTTCATCTTTCTTCGCTCTCTCGGTCTCGTCCGTCATCTCGCTCTCTCTCTCTCATTACTCCTCCGTCGTTTCTCTCTCGTTAACATATCTCCCGCGTCTCCTTCCTCATCTCCTCGTTCTCTCTGTCCGTCTCCTCAATCTCCGTTCTCGTCTCATCCTCTAATTGTCCGTCTGAGTCCGATCCCTCGAGGCTGTCTCTCTCTCCCTCCATCGCTCATGCTGCGGCTCCTCTCGTAACCGCGCCGCTTCGTCGCTCGGTCATCTCGTCTCCTCCTCGTCGGTCGTTCTCTCGCTCTTCGGCTCTCCCTTCCCCCGCGCTCGCCTTCGCTGGTGCCTTCCCTACGCACTCCCTCCTCCCTCTCTCCTCTGCCTTCTCTCGCTCTCGTCTAATGCTCATCTCCTCTCTCGTCTGTCGTCTGTCTCGTCTCTCTCACCTCTCTCGTCGTCTCGTCGCTCTTGTCCTCTGTCTCTCTCTTCTCGTCTCTGGTCTTTGTTACTCTTTCTCCGATATGCTAGCTGTTCACTCTCCTGGCAATGTCATCCTCTTCGCTCACAGCTCTCCTTCGTCGCGCCATCGCCTCTCTCTCCCGACGCTGTCTCTCCATCTCCGATGAGTCTCGTCTCTCTCGCTCCGTCTCTCTCGCTCCCGCCTATCTTCTCTGCTTCTCGTCTCGTCTCTCATCGCCTCTTGTTACTGCTCTCTCTCGTCATATCTATCTAATCGCTATTCTTTCTATCTATCTGTGTGTGTGGTGTTTGTGTGTAAATGTTGTGGTACAGCGAGGAAAAAATAATACCGACCTTGCCATTAGGAATTGCGATTCTGAATTCAGAAAGTTGGATTTAAACAAACTGTTCTAATTTTTTCTTAATAGGTTCAGGGGATTGCCGCTCTTTTGATATTAGGTGACTGTCTCTTCTTCAAGCGCACATTGCATGGCCCCAATAGTGACTCGCGATTGCAGCCCGGAGATTTTGAAATGTTGATTCTCATGGGTCTTTATTTTGCATCAGATATGATTGTGTCTTGAACTAATTTTTGAAGAATAAACTGTAGAATATACGAGAAAGATTCCTTTATACAATGTAGATTGTATGCATCATACTAGCTATATAATACAATATGCACAACACTTCCTCGCATGACATTAGTCATATCACATTCCAGTACAGTACATACACCGTGATAACACTATTACATACAACTAGCTAATGCACATGACACAAGACACATACAATCACTAGGTGAGCATACACATACAACACACCCCAACCCCCTCCCCGACACACATAACCCCCCCCAACACACACATACATTAACAATATCAATCAGCATTCACACATACCCTCCCGCCACGCTCTCACCCACTAACAGTTATAGTTCCCCACGTAGAACACACACAATTCCCCTAATAGACACAGATAACGGAGTGGAGGTCGAAGCACACAAACGCACATACATCCCGCTTAGGCGCCGACCCAAGACAAAGACATCGGCCGCTCCCCAAACGGACCACAACACAGCAACGTAAACACCACAACAAACTCCTATAAAGATGCACACAGGTCACACGTAAGGGAGGCTGTTTAGTAAAGAAACACAGGGAGTGAGGTGTGGAATTCAAACTCACACAGCCGGATTAGACGAACGTACACATCAGAATGGGTGCGTATATTGCCAGATAACCGTCATTAGGTATCCGCACCCTCACCCTGCACACACAAAACACCCATCACAAACACACAGTTTGTACGATCTGGTTTATTCACACATACATTACACCTACGATAGCCTCGCATCGTCCCTTCCTCGCTCGCTTTCCCAGGGCCCGCGCTTCTTGTTTCCGCGCGCGCGCGTATTTATGTTGTTAATGAACAAAGCAAGATCCTGAACCTAACCACAGATCATTCAGACAACAGAGACACTTCCTGCTCAGTGTCGTGTCGCAAACAAACACTATCTTACGTCCTTCTCGTAATAAAACAGCGAACCACCAACCAGACTGTAGTACCCAAACAATTGTACATACAATGGCGTCAAGGCGTGTGCAATCGCGGCACTCCTTTGGCGTCTACATATAGTCTCTCGAAATGCTCTCATCCTCATCATCTTCCTCCGCTTTTTACGTCTGCTTCGTCTTTTTCGTAAGAAGTTTTCGGACCAGGATGTGTCCTGAATTTAGTTAATGCGTGTTTTATATATCTTAATTGGTTTGTTGATTATTCGCTGGTGTGGAATTGATTGATTTTTTTTACCTTATTCGCACTTATTTACTCATTTATAATTATCATTATTGTTGTTATCATCTTTATTATTGGTGTTATTATATTTTTTTATTTTTAT
>NW_020869724.1:88111-100611 GCF_003789085.1 Penaeus vannamei | reverse complement strand
TACCAACATACAATTCGCGTACAGATCTTGCAGACCACGACGGCTATAAATCTTGCAAATATGCACGTTTTCTTGGGAATCTCTCTGGAGGAGATGTTTTCATAAAAGCAAAACTAAGGTCTGTTATCCAAGGTCACTGTCATATATGGAAAAGCGGTATTAAGATACAGGGAGAAATGTGAAAATTGGTCTTTATTCTGTAGTGTCTGGACGAAGGGGGATAGAAAGAGGAGGGGAGAGAGAGGGGGATGGAAGGAGAGGGTGAGAGAAAGGGGTTGTGGAGAGGGGGAGATGAAATAAAGGGAGGAGAGAGTGAAAAGGAAAGGAAGGAAGAGAGAGAAGTATAGGAGAGGAGATACACAATTACACACACACAGGGGAGGGAAAGGAGTGGAGAGAGATAGAGAGAGAAGAAAAGAGAGAGTGAATACAGACAGGTAGAAGAAGAAAGAGAGAGAGAGAGGTGGGAGGAGAGAGAGAGAGATAGAGATAGATAGACAGAGAGAGAGAGGTGGGAGAGAGAGAGAGAGATAGAGATAGATAGATAGAGGAGAGAGAGATAGAGATAGATAGATAGATAGATAGAGAGAGAGAGAGAAGAGACGGAGAGAGAGGAGAGAGAGGGAGGGGGGAAGAGATATGTAGATAGCGGAGAGAGAAACACAGAGAGGGGAGGAGAGGAGAGAGAAAAGAGAAAAAAGAAACAGATGTATAGTGCATAAAGTACTATAAAAACTTACCATATAATGTCATTTATACAAACATAATAGACACACAATGTAAAAAAAAAATATATATATATATATATATATATATATATATATATATATATATATATATATGTATGTATGTATGTACATGTGTGTATATATATATATATATATATATATATATATATATAATATATATATATATATATATATATATATATATATATATATATATAATATTATACATATATGCATATGTATGTCACATGTGTCGGTACTTGTCCTGTGTCCGACTGCCTCCGTCGGCCGAACCCCGCCCACGACGGCGACCAAGGGCGGGCATCGCGAGGCACAGCCACGCACAGGCGCCCACAAGGACGCGCGCAGAGACGCCAGAATGACACGCGGGCGACACGGACCGCCTGGCGGAGGGGAGCACGGACGCGAGTGTAGCGCCGACGCAGCTGTAATTACGAGGCGGCGCATCAAAGGCTTCGATGATATCAGGGGCATAAAAAACTTCCCCGGCCGCGCTTCGACAGCTCCCCTCGCCCCCCCCACCCCCCCCCTCACGCCTCCCTCCTTCTCTCTCCCCTCTCTCGCACCCTTCTGGGCTCCTTCTGCGTCCCCTCCTCCTCCTGATCTCCTTCTTCCCCTCCTCCGTCTCTATCTCCTCTTTGTCAATAGCATTATGAGCAGCAGCAGCAGGATCGCCATTATCTTCTTTTTCTACTCCTTGCTCCTTCTCTTGGTCTTCCTCCTTCTCCTTCTCTTTCTCTCCCTTCACCCCTCCACATATTCGTCTTCTTCATATCCTTATTCTTCTCCGCCTTTTCCCAATCATCTTTTCTCCATCATCTCCCTCTCCTTCTCCTTCCCTCTTTTCCTCCTCCTTCACCTTCTCCCCATCGTTCCCCTCTCTTCCTTCTCCCTCTCATTCTTCCTTTTTCCACCTCCTCCTCCACCTCAAAAACTGCCAGAGAATGATTTGGCCTGAACGCCCCTCCGCCCCCTTTGAAGTTTTCTTTGCTCCGCCTTTATTTCTCTCCTCATTTAGAAATCAAAATAATCCTCGCCCTTCGAGTCCATTGAAGGATAGGATTAGATATTTTTTTCAAAAGTAGGACATCGCACCCTCTTCCTCCCATTTTCTCTATGATTTTTTTTTTTTTTTTTTTTTTTTTTTTTTTTTTTTTTTTACCGAACTACGCTTTCAGGACTTCGCTCACCCACCAACTTCTCCGTTCTTCTGCTAAAACGTTTTTTTTTTATCTTTATACTTATTTTCTTATCTATCATTTACGTTCGTCTTTGGGACTTTACACCCCCTTTCATTAATTCTTTTCGCCATTACGAGGCATAATGGACCTTATAGACGTCGAGAAACACCCAGCTGATAGTGACGATATCGACCCCAGCTGACCCGGAATCAGAGCGTTCCGTGACCCCTGCAAGATGTGTCAACCTGACCTCAAACAGCGCGTGTCCACTTTGAACTTTTGCGCGCCAGACATGTGTGTTGACCCCTGATGTATAAACTCAGTAATAAAATCTTGATCTACTTTATATTTTATGGTTCATCTAGTCACTTTCTACTTCTTCGTCTCCTCCTCCTCCTCCTCCTCCTCCTCCTCTCCTCCTCTCCTCCTCCTCTCCTCCTCCTCCTCCTCCTCCTCCTTAGGCTACTCTCACCCTCTCTCTCTCTCTCTCTCTCTCTCTCTCTCTCTTTTTTTTTTTTTTTTTTTTTTTTTTTTTGATTAGCGTACCCAGAGGAATTTATTTTGACTGGGACTTAAGCTGGACGTTGTAGTGGTCGACGGTACATGCAAATGATTAACCCCAGAAATTCGAGTGATTTTATTGCTCTACCCCCCCCCCCCTCCCCCTCCCGCCTCGGCCACGCCCCCTCTCGCCGTGGCTTGTGCCCTGACCCTCACCCCCAACGCACTCCCCACACACATACCTCCTATTAGGGTCTCCTCTCCCCTCACCCTTCCTGCTGTCCTTGTGGTTTCCCCTTATTCACTCCTGTTTATCGGTATTTTCCTTTTGCTCCTCTTTATCGCGTCTTCCCTTCCACATCTACTTAATGGTCCACTTCTTCCGCACCTTTTATTTGTCCTTCCTTTCCATCTTTCTTACTCTGCTTCCTTCACGAGATCTCGATACTGGTCTCCATTTGCCTCCCCCCCCCCCCCCCGCTCTCAACCCCACCCACCTGCAACCCCGACCTTCCCATGGTCTCCCCAACGCCCCTTCAAACACCCCTTTATCTCCTTTCTTTCCTAATCTCTCATTTCCCCATTCCACCATTTATCTCTCTCTCTCTCTCTTTCTATCTATCTATCTATCTATCTCTTTCTCTCCTTCCTCCCTCCATCCATGCCTCCCTCCCTTCTCCCTCCTCCCTCTCTCCCTCCTCTCCCTCCTCCTCTCCCTCCCTCCCTCCCTCTCCTCCCTCTCCCTATCCCTCTCCCTCTCCTTCTCTCTCTATCGCCCATTCTCCTATCCCTGATTTACGAGGCCCGTCCGGCTACCCTGACCTCTGCTGACCTCCGTTCTTAATCTCTTTCGCCGTAAATCAAGTCCGCAGCCGCCAGCGGTCATGTCCTTCGGCAACGCAGGTTGAAGGGCGGCGTCTGCTCTCCGCGGCGGGCTGGAGCGGACCCGCGGCCGTGGTCCAGTTCTGTCGGGAAGGAGGAGAAGAAGGAGGAGGAGGAGGGGAGGAGAAGGGGGAGGAGAAGGAGGAGGAGGAGGGGAGGAGGAGGAGAGGAGGGGGAGGAGAGGAGGAGGAGGGAGGAGGAGGAGGAGGAGGAGGAGGAGGAGAAAGAAGAAGAGGAGGAGAGGAGGAGGAGGAGGAGGAGGAGGAGGAGGAGTAGGAGAAGGAGCAGAAGTAGGAGGAAGGAGGAAGAGAAGGAGGTGGAGGAGGAGGAGGAGGAGAGGAGACGGAGGAGGAGGAGGAAGAGGAGGAGGAAGAAGAAGAAGAGGAGAAGGAGAGGGAACGGCAGAGAGACAGAGGCAAAGACAGAGAGGGGGGGGAGAGAGAAAACAGCAAAAAATTATACGAATTTTTAAAAATAAGAGAAAAAAGGGGAGAAGAGAGAGGAAGAAGGAGAACGCAAGATTTGACTCAGAGATGGAAGATTAGCACAAGACTTAGCTGACATATCCTCTGAAGAACGGAGACAGGAATAATAATGAGAATAAAGTAAATAAGCGATTGAATCAGACATGAAATAAACTTCGATACAAGATACACCAAAAAAACAGCAAATCCAGGAAAAAATAATCTATAAACGAAGTCACACAGAAAGACTACTCGATCGCATATCCACCCAACAGGATCCCGTATCTCCTACGCTATTTAGATGCAGATCCCATTGCAAAAATCATTAGTATCTGATGCATATCGTGATAAATTGCACTTCAGGATGTAGTAGAACCTTGTAACTTGTACAAAGCAATCCGATATTCATCTATTAATGATTTTATAGCAATATCAGATGACGTAAGGAAAAGAAAGAGTTATGATAGATGATCTGAATCTAGAGTCACGCGTTTCAATAAATTTCCAGCGAATCACATGGAGAGATTTCAATCCCCTTTACATACTTATATCTGGTGCAAAAAAGGATCAAGATCGATGTCACAGAATCCTTTAACATTTTTGATCGCTTGTTTTATGTGTTATATTTTATCCATTTTTACCGTCTTCGAAAAGTATACGAAAGTAGTAGGAAATTTAAAATGATAACAACACCACCATATATATATATATATATATATATATATATATATATATATATATAATATATATATATATATATATATATATATTATATATATATATATATATATATATATATATATATATATATATATATATATTATATATATATATATATATATATATATATATATATATATATATATATATATATATATATATATATATATATATATATATAATATATATATATATATAATATATGTGTGTGTGGTGTGTGTGTGTGTGTGTGTGTGTGTGTGTGTATACATAAAGATACACACACACACACACATACATATATGCAGATATGTGCACATTTCACGCACGCATCTCAGCCTTTTTCCTCCTCCCATAATTGCGGACGCGTGTGTCTGCGAAGGAGCGCTGCGTGTCATACTAGACTGAAAATATATACCACAAGAAAAGAAAAAAAAATACCCGTAGTCGGTGTTGCTTTTGTGGGAAGCTTCCTCGTTTGCTTTTGTTTGTCGAGAAGGTAGGGATGAAAAGAAAGGTAGGTTTGGTAGATAGGTATAAGCTGAAAGGAAATAGATAATGATAATCGATAGATAAATAGATAGCGAAAATGAGAAGAAAGAGAAATGTGTCTACATATATACCACACAGACACATACGTATATATATATGTGAATGTGCGTGTGTTTGTAGGCATGTGTCTGTGTGTGTGTGTGTGTGTGTGTGTGTGTGTGTGTGTGGTGTGTGTGTGTGTGTTGTGTGTGTGTGTGTGTGTGTGTGTGTGTGTGTGTGTGTGTGTGTGTGTGTGTGTGTGTGTGTTGTGTGTGTGTGCTGAGAATCAAAAGGGTTTTTAAAAAAATATAAGACAATTGCTTTTATTATTTTCCTCCTTATATGGAAAAAGTGCTCGAGGTGGGAAGGCAGCGTCTACGGCCACTTGGCAATGTAGAATGTGAAGTTTTGGCAGATGTCAGATTCGCGGATAAATTTTGTTGTTTTGCATGTACTGTAGTATGCTGAAAAGAATTAGCATTTTATTGACACAGTTCTGTTGAATTAATCTTTATTGAATGAGGATATATGAATAATGAAACGATTGAATGATTATTCGATAGACAAATCTATCTTATCATTATGTCTCTTTCTTTGCCATGGAATAGCTTTTTCTGACTTCTCTTGTCCCTTTTTTATTTATCTATTTGTTTATATTTTGGGATGTGCTTTGAACTTGGTCTTTACAAATTTCGTGAATTTGCTACACATTTTCTTCCAAAACAAAAAGAGTTCGAAAGAAATTTAAAAAAATAAAAAAGGGAGGAGTTACACAGAACCCCCCCCCCCTAAAATAATTTCCCCAAGCCACACCCTTTTTTTTTCGAGAATTTGCCACGCCCTTCTGCTGAATTCCTCCGGTAGTTTTCTGCAATCTGAAGATCCCTTCCAAATAAGAATGAAGAATAAAAAAGGAAGAAAAAAAAAAAAAGAATGCAAACCGGGTTTATATCCTACAGTATGTGTTTGTCTGGATGGCTTGAACAAGGATAAACAAGGATAAAATATAAGTCAGTGTGTGCCTGTGAATATAAGCAAGTTTTTAGGTAAATCAGTAAATAATCAATTTATTTAATGAAAGATATTTTTACCCTCTGAAATATATATTTAACCAGATGAGATATAGAAAAGGAAAATATATATATAAATAGATAAAAGGCGAAATTATTAATGCTAAACACACACACAAACATATGCAGACACACACGCATGCACACACACATATAAATGTCATGTGTTTGCGTGCGTGTGCATATATATGGATAGATAGATAGAGAGAGAGAGAGTGAGAGAAGAGAGAGAAGAAGAAGACAAAAAAAGAAAGAGAGCGAGAGAGAGAGAAAGGAAAACGATAAAGAGAAAAAATTAAAAAGTGAAATGAAAAGGACAAACATAAATAGAAAAAAAATTAAAAAAATGGAAAGAAAAAGACAAACCGTAAAGATCCCCCGCCCCCAATAAACAAATCCTGGTAAAAAAAGAAAAAAAAAAAACGTTTTTTTACGCCATGATAAATTGCTTTTTAAAAAACATACGAAGTGCAGTGAACAATCGCCTCTAATAACCCTGCGTCAATTAAGCGTATTTGAATCGCCTTCAGAACATGATCGGAATGGTTTGTGAATTCTGTGGCTTCGAGTCTGTGTCTCCTTCCGCCTTTTTTCCTCTGTCTTTTCTTCTTTCGGTTGTTATTCTTACTCTTCGTCGTCCTTTTTGCTCCTCGCTTTTTTCTCATGGTTCTTCCCCTGGTCCTTCTTCTTATTATTATTATTATTATTTTTTCTTCTTCTCTTCTCTCCTTGTTTTTCTTCTTTTTCATATCATTATCGTCATTATTGCTTTTGTTATTATGACTTTTATTTTATTTTACTATTAATAATTTTCTTTCTTCTGCCATTTCCTCCCTTTCATCATCATCTTCTGCTTCTAATTTTTGTTATCATTATCATCATTATCATTATTACTATTTTTGTTATCATTATCATCATTATCATTATTACTATTTTTGTTATCATTATCATCATTATCATCATTACGATCATCATTGTTATCATTAATATCATCGTAATTATTATTATCTTCATTATCACCATTACAACTGCTACTTTTATCATTAGGAGTAGTAGTATGATTATCATTATTATCTTTATTATTATCATCATTATTGTCATCCTTCTACTTCTTCATTCTTCTTCTTCTTATCCTCCTCCTAAACCTCCTCCTCCTCCTCCCTCTCCCCCTTTCTCTACTCCTCCTCCTCCTCCTCGTCCACCTCCTCCTCCCCCTTCTTCTCTTCCTCTCATCCTCCTCTCCCTCCTATACCTCCTCCTCCTTCCCCCATCTCCTCCTCCTCCTCCTCTCCTCCTATACCTCCTTCTCCTCCTTCCCCTTCTTCCTCCTTCTTCCCCTCCTCCTCCTCCTCCCCGTCTCCTCCTCCTCCTCCTACTCCTTCCCCCTTCTTCCTCTCCTCCTCCTCTCCTCCTATACCTCCTCCTCCTTCCCCCATCTCCTCCTCCTCCTCCCTCCCTCCTCCTCCACCCCCTCCTCCACCCCTCCTCCACCCCCTCCCCTTCCTCCTCCTCCTCCTCCTTTCTCCTTCTCCTTCTCCTCCTCCTCATCCTCCCCCTTCCCCTCCTCCTCCTCCTCCTCTCCCTCCTATACCTCCTCCTTCCCCCCTTCCTCCCCTCCTCCTCCTCCTTCCCCCATCTCCTCCTCTCCCTTCTCCTCCTCCCCCTCTTCCTCCCTCTTCCTTCCTTCTTCCTTTTTCCTTCTTCTCCCTCTCCTTCACGCCCTATCTATCAGAACTTCAGCTGATGGCCCTTTCCTGTCATTTAGCGAGCGTTTACCAGCCGCCTTGTCAACCCGACGCGATTCCTCCCTGTCTGTCGCGAGCTGTTCAGCGGGTCGTAAAGAGGCAGCTTTAATGGGAAGATAAATGCAGATTAGCTTTTATAGAACCTATTTTCTCTCTGCTTCTCTTCTTCCTTCTGTTGGTTTTCTTCTCTTCTGCTTCTGCTCTTTTTTTGGTTTGTTTGTCTTCATTTATTTATTCTTATTTTCTTCTTCTTCCTTCTTCTTCTTCTTCTTTTCCTCCCTTTCTTCTGCTTTTGCCTCTTTTTGGTGGTGGTAGTACACAATAGTAACATTATGATTATGATTATTACTATTATTATCATTATTGTTATTGTTATTATTATTATTATCATTATTGTTATTGTTATTATTATTATTATCATTATTGTTATTATTATCATTATTATTATTACTATTGTTGTTATTATTATTATTATTATTATTATTACCATTATCATTATATCATTCTTATCATTATTATCATTATTATTATTATTATTATTATTATTATTATTATCATAACAACAATAATAATAATGATATAATTATTTTCCTATTTCTCTTCCTCCTTCTTCCTTCTTTCTCCTACTCTCCCATTTTTTCCTCTTCTTCTTCTTCCCCCTTTCTTTCCCTCTTCCTCCTCCTCCTCTTTTTTTCTCTTCCTCCTCCTCCCTTTTCTCCTTCTTCCTCCTCCCACCCCCTTCCTTCCGCTCTTCCTCCACCTCCCTCTTCCTTCCTCTTCCTCCACCACACCCCCTCATCCTCACCACAACCCATACCCAACATACCTCCCCCACACCAGCCTCCCCAACCCCCACCCCAGAGCAGCACCTAGACCCCCTCCGTCCTTGGGGATATACCACGTGCGTCCTCTCAGCCGAAGACGTACCCAGGTTTCGTCTTCAGATTCGTCCTTCGAGATGCCTTGCACAGCCAGACACGTGGGGGCCGTGAGGGTTGATGTTGCTATTTGATAGTTGGGCTGGAGGGGTTGGAGGGTTGGGTGGGGTGGGGTGGGGGAGGAGAGGGAGGTGGGGGAGGAGAGAGGGAGGTGGGGGTTGGAAGGGATGGAAGATGGAGGGGAGTAGTTGTTCTGGAGGGTTGGAGGGTTGGGGGTGGGAAGGGGGAAGGTTGGGGGAGGAGGAGAGGGAGATGGGGGCGGAGGAGGGAGGTGGGGGATGGAAGGGATGGAGGATGGGAGGGGAGTAGTTGTTCTGGAGGGCTTGGAGGGTTGGGGGGTGGTAGGAGGCAAGGGTTGGGGGTGGTAGGGGAAGGTTGGGGGAGGAGGAGAGGAGGGAGGAGGTGGAGAGGGGTGGGGGATGGAAGGGATGGAGGATGGGAGGGGAGTAGTTGGTCTGGAAAGGGTTGGAGGGTTGGGGAGTGGCAGGGGGGAAGGTGGGGGGAGGGAGGAGGGGAAGGGAAGGAGGATGGGAGGGTGTGAGGTGGGGAGGAACGGAGTGGAATAGGAGATGGGGAAGGAAGGAGGAATGGGAGGAAATGGGGGAAGGGAGGAGAAGGATGGGGAGATGGGTGGAGAGGGAGATGGGGAGGAAGGAGGGACGGGGTTGGGGAGGGGGAGATGGGGTGAGAAGGGGGAAGGGAGATGGGGGAAGAGGGTGAAGGTGGGTGGAGACAAAGCATCAGCGAAGAGAAGGGAAACGAAGGAGAGGAAAAGGAAAAGGGGAGGAGAAGAGTAGGAACGAGGAGGGAGGAAGAGCAAATGGAAGGAGGAGGAGGATGCGAAGGAGTACTTAGGATGGGGCGGGAGTAGGGGGGTAGGGTAAGGAGAGGAAAAGAGGAGATAAATTACACTTTCAAAATCATAGATCTATCAAAGTATCCTAATCCTTGATTAACCTCTATCGCCCTAAATATAAATCCACAACACAATGAAAGAACGATAATCACGCGATAATGTACAAAACAGGCATAAAAGTTTTCCTTACCCGTCAAGGACGAAAGACTGAGTATGATGAAAGTGACGGTATTAGACAGAACACAACTTTATTAGGATAATGGCCCCACTGATCCTAATTATTTGATGTGCCTCTCTTTCTCTCTCTCTCTCCCTCTCTCCCCTCTCTCTCTCTCTCTCTCTCTCTCTATCTCTCTCTCTCTCTCTCTCTCTCTCTCTCTCTCTCCTCTCTCTCTCTCTCTCTCTCTCTCTCTCTCTCTCTCTCTCTCTCTCTCTCTCTCTCTCTCACTCTCTCTCTCTCTCTCTCTCTCTCTCTCTCTCTCTCTCTCTCTCTCTCTCTTCTATATATCTATCTATCTATCTATCTGTCTATCTATATATCTATCTATCTATCTCCATCTCTATCTATTATTCTCTTTCTCTCTCTTTCTCTTTCTGCATCTTCATTTTGGTGATTCGTGTGTTCTTGTTCTTCTTCTTCTGCTGAAGCGAAGGTGTGCGTGTTCTTTGTGTGTTAATAGGCGGATGTTGCTGTGTACATGTATAGCTACTTATAATTCTGTCGGTCTATTTGTCTGTTTGTTTGTTTGCATGTGTGTCTGTCTGTCTGTTTATACATCCACTCATCTATTTCTCTGTCTATTCATATGTTGTTGTTTTTTAATATATTTATCAGTCCGTCTGTCTTTCAGTTTATCTATCTATTCATCTATTTTTCCTCTCTTTATCTGTCTACCTGTCTGTCTGTTTATCTATTTATTCAGCTATTTAGATGTCATTTTTTTTCATCTGTTTGTCTATCTGTGTGTGTGTGTGTGTTTGTTTGTTTGTGTGTGTGTGTGTGTGTGTCTGTGTGTGTGTGGGGGGGGGGGGGTTTATGTGTGTGTTTGACTATGCGCATATGTATATCTGCGTGTGCGTCTGTTTGTCTGAAGCATTTTACGAGCTTGAATAAAGCTTGAGAATTTACTACCTCGACCATCTTAGGAAATTATCATATAATACATAATATAATTGAAGTAGCAAAAAAAAAAAAAAAAAAAAAAAAAAAGGAAAAAAATGCAATATGTCGTAAATTGCTTCAAAGATATGTACTGTACATGTGAGTCCAGGCAGAATGACTCATCATGCTGACCATATTGCAAAGTTTTGAAAATGCAAGAAAAGCAGATGGCACAGTGATGCAATGTTATTTCTTACTATATTTTCTACTTTTACTTTTCATTTTTATTTCTCTCTTTTTTAACTACTTTCAACTTTTTTACTATTTTACTTTTCTTTTTTTACTTGTTTCTTTATTCTTATTTATATTTTTTCATATTTTCATTATAATTATTATTTCCATTTGCCTTTTGTCATTTTATTTAACTTTGTTTTCCCTTTTTTACATTTTCTCTCCTTTTTCTACGTTTTTTTTCCTATTTCTCCTTTGTTTACTTCTTACTTAACTCTTTTCCTACTCGCATTACCCTGCAACAACCGCTCGCGCTGCCTCCTCTGGCGCCGCAGCCTTGGCACGTGACTGGCCCTGGCGCTGCCGTCCCCGCGCCGCCGCCGCCGCTCCGTCCGCGAATGCTAATTTGAGGACTTTTTGCTGGTGGAGGGTGGCGGGCGTGGTGGTGGCGGTGGTGGTGGTGTTGGTGGTGGTGATGGGGTTGTGGTGGTGGTGCTGTGTGAGTGGTGGTGGTGGTGATGGGGGTTTGTGTGGTGAGTGGTGGTTGTAATGGTAATGGGTGGTGATGGTGGTGATGGGGGTTGTGGTGGTGAGTGGTGGTGTGGTGATGGGTTGTGTGGTGAGTGGTGGTTGTAATGGTGGTAATGGGTGGTGGTGATGGTGATGATGTTGGTGGTGGTGGTTGTGATTGGCGGTAGTGGTGGTAATGGTGATGATGTTGGTGGTGATGGTTGTGGTGATGATGATCTCATTGTTTCTGTTGCTGTTGTTGTAGTTGGTGATGTTGATCTTGTTGGTGGTGACCCTTCACTGTTGGTGTTGAGAGTGATATTGTTATTGATATTTGCTGTTTTTGTCGCTATTGTTGGCAGTGGTTACGGTGATAATGATGTTGTTGTTGTTGTAGTCACTTTGTTGCTCTAGGTGATGGGGATGCAGTCGCTTTTGCTGGCTGGTGGTGGTAGAGACAGCAGTTGGTGTTGTTGCTACTGCTGTTGTTGTTTTCTGCAGGTGTTGTTGTTTATTTCATTATTGTTGTCGTTTCTTTCGTTGTTGTCGTTGCTGCTGACGTGTCTGTTGCTGTTAGTGGAAGTGGAGGCCTTGTCGTTGTTGGGGTTATATGTTCTTGCTCTTGCTGCTGTCACCATCACCATCGCTGTCGTTGCTCCAGCGCTATCAGCACCGTCGCTGCAGCAGCCCCATCATCTTCAACTCATCCCATCTCCCTTCCATCACAAAAAAAAACTCCAACCAACTTAATTACTTCATCCTCCGCAAGCACGCAGTCAGGCCGTCACGCAAACCCTAACTAAACAAAGGGTATTTTGGCGAATGACCAATGACCTTGTGACGAGCGACCTCTGTGACGAACAATAAGTACAGGGGATAGCTGCCGTGACAGTATCTTGTGGCCGGAGAGTTGATGGCAGTGACAGGGTTATGCCACGGTTAGATCGAGACAATTACTTATGCATTATACATTCTGCGTTATGCAATGGGTTCCACCTGTATCGCGGCAAAAAAAAAAGAAAAAAAAAAAGGAAGGAAGAG
>NW_020869724.1:80611-83111 GCF_003789085.1 Penaeus vannamei | reverse complement strand
GTTAATTCATCTGAAAGTTGTTGATTCATCTGAAAGTTGTTAATTCATCTGAAAGTTGTTGATTCACCTGGAAGTTGTAATTCGAAAGCTGTCATCCAGCAGTCGGTAATCCCGGAAGGTAATCATGTCTTGCAAAGTGTTTGTTGTAATTATTTGTCATAAGGCTGTTATTTGCCTATTTTCCCCTTTTGTAACAATGACATGTTATTTTCCCAGTCGGTGCTTTTGGATATTGTCATGAAGGTCACGGGCGGCGTCTGTGTTATACTTTTATCAACGTTTGTCTGTTTCACTGTTATTGTTATCGGCTTAATTGTTATTGTAATTTCTATTGTTGTTCTTATTAGTATCATCATCATCATCATCATCATTATTGCTATTATCATTATTACTATTATTATTGTTATTATTATTATTATCATCATTATCATTATTATTATTACTGCAATTATTACTATTATCGTTATTCTTATCCTTATTGTTATCAGTATTATCATCATCATCCTTTATATCGTTATTATTATTTTTGTTATCATTATGACTATTATTATCATCATTATTTTCATAGTTGTTATCATTATCATTGTTATTATTGTTATCATCATCATTATTATTATTATTATCATTGTTTTATTTTTTATTTTTGTTATTATTATTGTTATTATTATTATTATTATTATTATTATTATTATTATTATTATTATCATTATTATTATTATTATTATTATTATTATTATTATTATTGTTGTTATTGTTGTTGTTGTTGTTATTATTATTATTATTATTATTATTATTATTATTATTGTTATTGTTATCATTATTATTATCATTATTATTATTGTTATCATTTTCATTATTACTGTTATTATTATTACCATTATTATTATTATCATTTATTATCATCATCATTATCATCATTATTATCATCATCACCATCTTTCATATCTTCACTGTCATTATATTTCGATGTCCTTTATAGCGCTGTCATTTTTTTTCTTCTCTTTTTTTTACATCTTCAAATTCAATATCATGATTGCCAAAACCATTATCATAATCCTTATCAGCATTATCGCATCATCATCATCACTCTCTGTCACCGTCACTTTCAAACCATCTGCCTAACCGATTAAAGTCCCGGTCAGTTTGGAACAGAAATTGAACAACACAAACACGTAAATAAACAAACAGAAAAATATATATGTAACAACAAACACAAAGAAAATAAATGAAAGTTAACACAGAGCCACAAACAACACAGACACATAAATAAACAAACACGGACAAATATATTGGTAAAAAAACGCCAAAAAAATGTTGTCAAAAACAAAACATACACGTATATAAACAAACAGAGAAATATATGTAAAAAAGTAAAAAAAAAAACAAATAAAAGTTAACACAGTCAAAGACAACACAAACACGTAAACAAACATAGTAAAATACAGAGGTATTCGCAAAAACAAACAAATAAAAGTTAACACAGTCAAACAACACAAACACGTAAACAAAACAAACATAGTAAAAATACATAGTAACGCAAAAACAAACAAAAAACAAACAAACAAAAGTTAACACAAGGACAAGACCCATAGCCATGGCAGGGCGAGGCTGGCCACTCTCGAAAGGCTGTGATATGAATGGCATACTCGCCGAATGATGGACAGGTGTGTATAACGGGTTTGTATAATGAGTCATAGGATATATTGCGAGGTATTGTGTTTTTGTCCAGTTTGTATGCAGTTTTTTTTTTTTAGGGGGAGTTATTCTATTTCTCGTTTTTCGTATTTATTCAGTGTATTTCTGTGTTCATTTCTTGTTTGTTCTTGTTTGACCTTGATCAAACATTAGTATGTTGATTATGTATTTAATTACTGTTCAGTAAGATTGCGTTACCGTTATAGTTTTATGAGAGTCTGTAAGCATAGTATTATTTATTTTTGACATTAGGATGATAAATCTAGTATTATTTACATCGCTTCTCGTTTACTTTGATGATGATGATGATAATGATGATGATGATGGTGGCGGTGGTTGTGGTGGTGGTGGCATCACTTAACTGGTTATAATGATAATGATATTCATGATAGTAATCATAGTAATGACATAATGATGATAACAATGATGATGGGGATGACAATAATGGTGATAATGATCATAATGATATGATAGTAGTAATGATAATGATAATATGTATATCAGAAATGAGGATGATAATACTAATGATAATACCAACAGTATCGAACAACAAAAGCAGTGTATGATGATGAAAATAATATCAATAATATTATGGTCATCAGACACGACTAATAAAGACTTTTACTTTTACCAAACCTGTTAATCTTTCGTAAGCGAGGAAGACAGACGACCAATAAAATACTTGTAGATTTTAGATGGCCTTGAAAGACGCCGGTCGGTGCAGGATACGAAACGAAAGAGGCACACACACACACACACACAGAGAGAGAGAGAGAGAGAGAAGAGAGAGAGAGAGAGAGAGAGA
>NW_020869724.1:70611-75611 GCF_003789085.1 Penaeus vannamei | reverse complement strand
ATCAATTTTTCTCTCTTTCTTTGTCTTATTTTTTTCTTTCTTTTCTTTTCGTTCTTTTTGACTTTCTCTCTCTTTCTTTCCTTCTTCTTTTTTCATCTTTCTTTCTTTATTCATCTATTTCTCTCTTTCTTTCCTTCCTTCCTTCTTTCTTTCTCTCTCTCTCTCTCTCTCTTTCCTACTTTCTTTCCTTTTCTCTCTTTCTTTCATCCTTCTTTATTCTTGTTCATCTATTTATCTCTTTCTCTCTTCCTTTCTTCCTTCCTTCCTGCCCTCTCTCTCTCTCTTTCCTTCTCTCTTTCCTTCCTTCTTTCTTTCATCCTTCTTTATTCTTGTTCATCTATGTATCTCTTCCTTCCTTCCTTTCTTCCTTCCTTCCTTTCTGTCTTTTCTTTTTTTTTTTCTATGATCTTGAGACCATAAAATCTTTCCCCTTCAAGCCTCCGACCGGGAAGCGTAAAATATCAGCGCCAGACCCAGCCATACTTATGTTCATCAAGCCTTCTAACATAACTCTTACCTTGAACAAACAATACACTTCTCACGAGATTGTTCTTCTATCCAGCTGTTATTAACCCCCCCCCCGGAGCCTGTTCTTCGACAACTGTTATTAACGACCTAAGATTGTTCTTCCCAACTGCTGTTATTTCTCAACCGCCCCCCCCCCCCCCCCCGTGCGTTCTGCGAAACACACGGACAGGGAATCGATCCTATAATTTTTCAGAAACCTTTCTATTACGTCTTGTAAACGCGGCTGATTTTGACCTTTGACCTCTCGACTCGCTGCGTCTTTGGTGCTAAGAGAATTTGTTCCTGGGTAAACGGCGGGGTAGGGAGGGGTGGGGGTAGGGGGGGGGGGCGTATTCTAGAATGGTAAAGAACAAGCGAGGAGTCGAGGGGACAGAGATCGCTGTGTGGAGGAGTAGGAGGGGAGGAGAGAGGGAGGGAGGGAGAAAGCCAGGGAGAGAGAGAGAGAGGGAGGGGAAAGAGGGGGATGGGAAGAAAGATTCTTGTCTCGATCACACTCGAGACAACACTGTCTCTCATCATCCATGTGATTCTCTCTCTCTCTCTCTCTCACCTCTCTCTATCTATCTACTCACTCTACTCTCAATCTACTCTATTATCTTATTCTATACTATCTATTTATCTTACTCCTACTCTATCTTACTCTATCTATCATCTACTCTATCATATCTATCGTCCATACTATCTATGCTCATACACTTCGCTCTCCACTTATCGTCACTCTCTTTCTCCTTTCTCTTTCCCTCCTTCTCTCTCTGTCCCTTTCATTCCCCTCTCGTGCATTTTCCTCTCCCCTCATACCTCACCTCTCTCCCCTCTCTCCCTCTCCCTCTCCTCTCTCCCTCTTCACCTCTCCCGTCTCCCTCCCTCCCGCTCTCCCCTCTCTCCTTCTCCTCTCCCTACATCTCCTCTCCCTCATCCCTCTCCCCCTCCCTCTCCCTTCTCTCCTCTTCCTCTGCCCTCCTCGCGCTCTTCCTCTTCTCCTTTTATCTCCTCTCCCTTCCCTTTCCCATCAACCTCTCTCTCACTCTCCCTCCTTTCCACTTGCCCTCTCTTCGCGCGCTCTCCTCTCTCCCTGCTCCCTCTTCCCTCTCCTCTCACCTCTCCTCTCCTCTACCTCTCTCCCTCTCCCTCCTCCCTCCTCCCTCACCCTCTCCTGTCTCCCTCTCCTCTCTGCCGTTCTCGCCTGTCCCCTCTCCTCCTTCCCTCCCTCCTCCTCTGCCTCCTTCCCCCTCTCCCTCTCCTTCTCCCTCTCCTCTCCTCAACCCCTCTCTCTCTCCCCTCTCCCCCCTCTTCCTCTTTCCTTCCTCCTCCCCCTCCTCACACCACTCTCCCTTCTTCCTCCCATCCCTCTCCCTCTCCCTACTCCCTCTCACCTCTCCCTCTCTCCTCCTCCTCTCCCTCTCCCTCTCCCTCCTTCCCTCTCCCCCTCTCCCTCCTCCCTCTCCCTCTTCCCTCCCCCTCTCCCTCTCCTCTCCTTCTCTCACCCTCTCCGCTCTCCCTCTCCCTCTCCCTCACCCCTCTCGCTCTCCTCGTCCCTTCTCCCTCTCCCTCTCCTTCTCCCCCCCCCCCTCTCCCTCACCCTCTCTTCTCCCTCTCCCTCTCCCTCTTCCGTCTCCCTTTCCCTCTTCCTCTCCCTTTCACTCACCCCTCCCTCCCTCTCATTCCCATCTCCCCTCTCCCTCTCCCTCTCCCTCCCCTCTCCCTCTCCCTCTCGCCTCTCATTCCCTTCACCCTCCCTTCCCTCTCCCTCTCCGTCTGCCCCTTCCCTCTCCTGCTCGCCTCTCCCTCTCCCTCTCCCTCTCCCTCTCCCATCTCACTCTCCCTGCTCCCTCTCCCTCTCCCTCTCCTCTCCCTCTCCCCTCCTTCCCTCTCCCTCTCCTCCCTCTCCCTCTCCCCTTCCTCTCCTTCTCTCTCTCTCCCCTCCCTCTCCCTCTCCCTCACACTCTCCTCTCCTCTCTTCCTCCCTACTCCCCTCCCTCCCTCTCCTTCCTCGCCCCCCTCTCCCCTCTCACCTCCCTCTCCCTCCCCCCTTCCTTTCCCTCTCCCTCTCTCCCTCTCCCTCTCCCTCTCCCTCTCTCTCACCCTCTCCCTCTCCCTCCTCCCCTCAGCACGCTCCCTCTTTCACCTCTCCCTCCCCTCTCCTCTCCCTCTCCCTCTCCCTCCTCCCTCTCCCCTCTCCCTCTCCCTCTCCCTTCCCTCTCCCTCCCTCTCCCTCTCCCTCCCCCTCTCCCTCCCCTCGTCCTCTCCCCCTTCCTTTCCCTCCTCCCTCTCCTCCCCCTCTCTCCCTCCTCCCTCTCCCTCTCCCTCTCCTCTCCCTCTCCCTGCTTTCCCTCTCCCCCTCCTTTCCCTCCCTGCTCTCCCTCTCTCCTCTCCCTCTCCCTCTCCTTCTCTCTCTCTCCCTCTCCCCTCTCCCTCCCCTCTTCCCTCTCCCTCTCATCCTCCCCCTTCCTTTCCCTCAACTCTCTCCTCTCACCTCTCTCTCTCTTCCTCCCTCTCTCTCTCTTCCCTCCTCCTTCCCTCTCCCTCACACCCTCCCCTCTCCCTCTCCCGCTCCTCTCCCTCTCTCCTCTCCCTCTCCCTCTCACCTCTCCCCTCCCTCCCCCTCCTCCCCTCCTTCCTCCCTTTCTCCCCTCCTCCCCCCTTCCTTTCCCTCCTCCCTCTCTCTCCTCTCTCTCTCTCCCTCCTTCTCTCTAGCTCCCTCTCCCTTCTCCCTCCTCACCCTCTCCCTCTCCCTCTCCCTCGCCCCTCCCCTCTCCCTCTCACCTCTCCCTCTCCTCTCCCTCTCCCTGCGTCTCTCCCTCTCCCTCTCCCCCTTCCTTTCCCCTCTCGCCCTTCCCCCCTTTCCTTCCCTTCTCCTCTCCCCTCCCCTCCCTTCTCTCTCTCTCCCTCTCCTCTCCCTCTCCCCCACCCTCCCAGCTCTCCCTCTCCCCTCCCTCTCCTCCCCTTCTCCCCCCTCCCCTCTCCCTCTCCCCTTCCTTTCCCCTCCCCCTCTCCCTCTCCTCTCCCTCCTCCCTTCTCTCTCTCTCCCTCTCCCTCCCTCTCCCTCACCCTCTCCCTCTCTCTCCCATCCCCCTCTCTTCCCTCTCCCCTCACCCTCTCCCTCTCCCCCTCTCCCTCTCCCTCAACCCTCCCCTTCACCCTCTCCCTCTCCCTCTCTCCTCTCCCCCCATCTCCTTCCTCCCTCCTCCACCTACCTCTTCCCTCTCCCTCTCTCATTCCCTCTCCCTCCTCCCTCTCCCTCACCCTCTCTCCATTCCCCCCTCTCCCTCACCCGTCTCTCATTCTCCCTCTCCCTCCTCCCTTCTCCCTCTCTCACCCTCTCCCTCTCCCTCTCCCTGCTCCCTCCCCTCCTCCTTCTCCCTCTCCCTCACACCTCTGCCTCCTCTCCCTCTCCCTCTCCCTCACCCACCCTCTCCCTCTCCCCTCCCTCTCCCTCCCTCTCCTTCTCCCTCTCCCTCTCCCTCCCCCTCTCCTTCTCCCTCTCCCTTCCCCCTCGTCCTTTCCTCTCCCTCTCCTCCCCCCTCCTTCTCCTCTCCTCACCCTCTCCCTCATCCTCTCATTCATTGTCCCCCTTCCTCCCTCTCCTTCTCCCTCTCACTCTCCCTCTCCGCCTCACCCTCTCTCAATTCCCCCTCTCCCTCACGCTCTCTCATTCTTCTCCTCTCCCTTCCCTCTCCACCTCTCCCTACCCTCTCCCTCTCCCTCTCCCCTCTCCCCCCCCTCGTCCTTCTTCCCCTCTCCCTCACCCTCTCCCTCTCCCTCCCCTCTCCCTCTCCCTCACCCTCCCCTCCCCCCTCTCCCTCACCCTCACCCTCTCCTCCTCCCACTCCCTCTCCCTCCCCCTCGTCCTTCTCCCCTCTCCGTCCCCCTCTGCCTCTCCCTCTCCCTCTCCCTCCCCTCTCCTTCTCCCTCTCCCTCACCCTCCATCCCCTCATCCTCTCTCTTGTCTCTCCCTCTCCTCTCCTCTCCCTCTCCCTCCCCTCAACCCTCTCTCATTCTCCCTCTCCTCTCTCTCCCTTCTCCTCTCCCTCATCCCCTCACCCTCTCCCCTCTCCCCTCCTCCACCCCACCCCTCTCTCCCCTCTCCCTCTCCCTCTCCTTCTCCTCTCCTTCCCCCTCTCTCCCTCTCCACCTCACCCTCTCATTCCCCTCTCCCTCTCCCTCTCCCTCTCTCCTCTCCCTCTCCCCTCCTCCTCCCTCTCCTTCTCTCCCCTCCCTCCACCCTCTCCCTCTCCTCTCACCTCTCCTTCTCCCTCTCCCTCACCTCAACCCTCACCCTCTCCCTCTCCTCTCCGCTCCCCTCTCCCTCTCCCTCCCCTCTCCCCTTCCTTCTCCTCTCTTCTCCCTCTCCCTCTCCCTCACCCTCTCTCCATTCCCCCCTCTCCCTCTCCCTCCCCTCTCCCCTCTCCCTCTCCCTCTTCCCTCTCCCTCTCCCTCTCCTTCTCTCCCTCTCCCTCACCCTCTCCCTCTTC
>NW_020869724.1:33111-40611 GCF_003789085.1 Penaeus vannamei | reverse complement strand
GTGTGTGTGATGTGGTGTGTGTGTGTGGTGTGTGTGTGTTGTGTGTGTGTATGTATGCATGTATGTATGCGTATATGTATACACATACAATATATACATACATACATACCACACCACACACACAACACAACACACACACACACACACAACACCACACACACACACACACACACACATATATACCATATATATATATAATATATATATATATATCATAGCAGAGAGGAGATATCTATTATATATACATATAATAATACAATATATATTTATATATATACATATACATATCTTTATATAAACTCTCTCTCTGTCTCATACACACACACACACAAATATATATGTTTATATATCTATGTATACATATAGGTTTATATACATATACATACATACATATCTATATCTATATCTATACTATATCTATATCTATTATATCTATTATCTATCTATATCTATATCTATCTATATATCTATCTATCTATCTCTATCTATCTCTATCTATATCTATCTATCTATCTATCTATCTATCTAATCTATCTATATCTATCTATTATCTATATATATATATATATACATGTTTCTATATTCACTTTTGTGCTTACCTGAACCTCAGTCCTCAACGTCACGCAGATGCGGGAAATGGAACGTGAGCAGAAGCGCGCCGTCAGAAAGCTCCTCAGATGCAAGCCAACCCTCCGATGATGGCCTCGGCACCGGCCTGGCAACCTCACCGGCGACCACAAGGAAGCCAATAGACATTTTGATCGCCAATTCCTGAAGATCCCTTGGCGCGCCTTGAGGTCTTTTAACAAACTTGTGCCAATTCGCTCAAGGCTGACAGTTACACGAATAACCTTATGTACAAGATATTCATTATTTTCTTGTGTATCTTCATTTATTATTTTTTAACTGATTTATTCTTGAATTATCTAGATCGATATAGCTGTAGATGCTGTATTACTGTGCATGTATATTGAAACTTTCTCTGTTTTTAAAACTGTTGTTCACTATGATTGTGTACCAATGGCATCATGTTAATTTGTTGTTAGATTTATATATTCAGGCCTCTAGATGCACACTTCTAGAGCATCGCAATTAACCAAGAGATGGCGCTGAGAGTTTACATTTTCGTTGACGTTTATATTTCCCGCAGCTGTTTAGAGCTAGGGACGAGATGGATATATCGTAGTTCAAGAGGAGTGTTGTACAAAATCTGTCGAATAGCTTATTTCTATTTGTATACACGTATTTACGACTCATTTTGGATATGAGCTGAACTAGGGGCTGTACCAGAGAATTACATTTTCCGCCTCCATTTTCTGTGATTTCATGCTTATCTGTTTTGGGAAATGAGTGGCAAGTCGAATTCAGTTTTCAGTCACACTGTGTATGTATAGGAAACATTTCAAAATACCTTTTGACAATGCCTATCTCAAAATTATGTTTTTACATATGAAAAAGTCAAAATCTGGTTATCACGATTTTTCTTTATTTTTATTAGTCAACTCTCTGCATGACAAATCATGTCATGGCTTCCGAGGTTATTTTCCATATTTATTTCTGAAAAAAACCTCTCGGACGTATAAATTCAATTGCTTGCACGGATATATATTTCTTCGACGTTACAGTGAGTTGAGTAAAAGGAAATAATACGGGTCTATAATTTCAATAATTTGCATTCCCTCCCCCGCCGCCGAACAGCCCGCGATCTCATCATGACTTCTGCGTCGCTCTGAAAACGCTGACGGCTCCGAGCGAACAGAGACATCGCGCAGAAGGTGCATCCCCAGTCCATACGAATTTTAGAAGGCATTCCATGTGAAGCATTTGCCAATCCATCTGAAGCATTTATATTCAAAGTTGAAGGTTTACAAACCCAATCCCGATTTATGTAAGCCACGGACACCAGAGGTCGTGCAGAATACAATTTGCTTTACATCATATCCATGCATGCTGATAACCGTTTAATCACCTGATTTACTAAACGGTATTGGGTATGACGATAAATATACTTTATTCTCACTCGCCATCCGAGTCATTATGAGAGTAAAATAATCGAGATACTTGTTATATTTTTAGATAACAAAGAAAATCAACGCATGGTCTTCGGATTGCATGCTCTAAATATTTGGTTGATTGAACTCGGGCTTTGGATATTGTAATACGATTGCCATATGGCAACATAGCCACGGGAGGAGCTAAACAAAGGTTGCAGTCAACCCCTTCACGACCATAGGAAATGGTACGTTACTTTATTCTGACTGTAAATAAATACATATAAACACACACAAACATACACATATTTGTGTGTATATATATATATATATATAATATATAATATATTTATTAATCATATATATATGATTTACACACACACAAACACACACACACACAACATCAACCACACACACACACACACACACAACACACACACACACACAGCACACAACACACACACACACACACACACACAAACACACACGCACAGCACGCACACACATACACACACACACACACACACACACACACACACACACATACACAACACCACAACCACACACACACACACACACACACACACACAACACACACCAAACACACACACACACACACACAAACGCACGCATGCACACCACAATACACACATACACAACAAACAACACACACAACGCACACACACACACACACACACCACAACCACACAACACAAATTTACACACACACACACACACACACACACACACACCCACCATCACTCACAAACACAACACACAACACACATAAACACGCTATGCTAACACACGATGCACTACACCACACANATGGAGGCTCGAGAGACGGGCCGGGGAGGCAGGGCGAGAGGGCGGCTTCCAAGGAGCCAGGTAGTGTTGCAACAGCCGCGACTTTTCACTCGGGCGTCCGACCGTGGCAGCTGGCGGGCATCCGGGCTCGCGCGGGGCTCCGTGCCAACAGGGGAAGGATGCAGGTGCGGAGGCCCGAAGGCTGCGCGATCTAGGACTCGGCACGCGGAAGAGTGGCGGGGCGGGGGAAGGGGGAGGGAGGGGAGGGAGGAGGGAGGAGGGAGGAGGGGGTGGCCTGGAGTGTTGCAAGGAGGACGATTGATCATGCACGCGCACGCTCACAGACTTGCACACGCGAATGCGAAATCTAACGTTTTGCATGAATCTCAGGTCTGGCTAAACATTAATGAAATCTATTAATCAATTGTTCTCTCTCTCTTTTTAATTATGATGATAATGATACTAATAACAATACTGATAATGATAATAATAATGGCAATCGTGATAGTAATGATGATAACAATAATAACAATGATAATGATAATAATGATGAAAAAAGATAATAGTAATACTAATCATAAGGAAAGTTTTTATGATAGTAATACAAATAATAATAGCAATAATAATAATATTAAAGATAAATAATCATAAGGATGATGGAATAATAATGATAATGATATGATAATAAAACAATGATGATATAAATAATAATAATAATAGTAATATAATAATATATTATATTAATGATATGATATAATAATTAATAATAATAATGATAAAATTTAACTCAATTTTCAAAATACTTTAATAGAATTGTTATAATGGCTCTTCTTAAAATATACATAATGATATACCATACGTATAATATAACATAGAATCAATGGCAATACATATAAATCTTGTCTATTCTTATATTTGAAACCTGATGTCATAGGTGATTTAAGATGGATAATATTTTCTTGAACATATATGAGTTCTGAATGTTTCTTCTGTTACATGGTAGTTGGTTCCAGATCTTGGGTCCACGTGTTACTGGCTAGTGAAGATGATGATGCTAATCATAATGATAACAATAATGATAATAATGATGATAATAAATTATGATAATGATGATGATGAATGATAATAGTAATGATAATAATAGTATAATAATAATAATTAACATTAATAATAATAATGATAATAATGATAATAAGATAACAATGAATGATAATGATAATATATAATAATAATAATATAATAATGATAATAATGATATAATAATAATAATGATAATGATAATAATAATAAATAAATTAATAATAATATAATATAATATAAATATAATAATAATAATAATATAATAATAATAATAATAAATAATAATAATAATAATAATGAATAATGATAATAATGATAATAATGAAATAATAAACATAATGATAATGATAATAATAATAAAAAATATAATGATAATAATAATAATAATGAGAATGATAATGATAATAATAATGATAATAGTAATATTAATATTAATAATGATAATGATAATAATAATAATGATAATAATAATGATAATAATGATAATAATAATAATGATGATGATGATAATGATAATAAGGATAATAATGATAATGCGAATAATAATAATCATAGTAAATAAATAATAATAATAATAATAATAATAATATAATGATAATGATAATATTAACAATGATAATGATAATATCATAATGATGATAATAGTTATAATAATGTTAATGATAATCATCATAATATCAATGATTATGATAATGCTAATAATCACGATAATGATGATGATGATAATGATAATAATCACGATAATGATGATGATAATGATGAAAGCTGCTGCTGCTCATGTGATGATAATCATCATAATAATGAATAATAATAATCAAAATAATAAAAATGAATAAGGATAATAAATAAATAAAATGGTAATGGTAATAATAAGATATATAATAACAATAATAATAATGATAATATAGCAATAATAGTACTACTACTACTACTAATAATAATAAGATAATAATAATGAGGATAATAATAACAATAATAATGATATTCATTATAATAGTTATAGTAATGATAATGATAATCATCCTAATATCAATGATTATGATAACAATAATCACGAAAACGATGCTAATGGTAATAATAATGCTGCTGCTGCTGATGATGATGATTATAATGATAATGATGATGGTAATCATAATAGTGATGATAAAAATGATAATCAAAATAATGACAATGATACAAAGATAGTGATTATAATGATAATGATAATAATGATAATATCAATAATGATTAACAATGAAATAGTGATAGATGATGATGGGTATGATGATAATAATAATAATAATAATAATATAATAATAATAATGAATGATAATGATGATAATTGTTAATAGAAATAATAATAGCAGTAATGATGATAGTACTAATAATGGTATATAAGATAATGAACAATGACATTAATAAAAAAATCATCATAACAATGATTCTAGTATGAAGATAAAAATAGCGATAATGACGAGGGTAATGCTAATGATAACAAAACCAATAACAATTATGAAAGGTACGAAAGGTAAGGTCGCGGAGCATCAAAAAGCCCGCAGGTACAAGATGCTTATAGAAGAGGCTGCTTATATGAGACGGCAGCAGCTATAGAGAACGGCATAGCTGCTTATAAGAGACGGCGGAGGTGTTTAAGAGCGGCAGAGCCTGCTATAGAGCGGCGAGACTGCTTAATAAGAGACGGCAGAGGCTGCTTATAGAGACGGCAGAGACGCTTTATATTAGCGAGAGGCTAGCGTGTTATAGAGACGGCAGAGATGACCTGCTTATAGAGACGGCAGAGGCTGTTTATAGAGCGGCAGAGGCTGCGAGAGGCGAGGCTGCTTAGAGACGGCTGCTTTATACGAGACGGAGAGGAGGCTGTTATAGAGACGGCAGAGGCTGCTTATAGAGACGGCAGAGACTGCTTATGAGACAGGCAGAGACTGCTTATAGACGGCAGAGTGCCTTATAGAGACTATATAGAGACGGCAGAGACTGCTTAAAGAGCTGCTAGACGGGCAGAGATCTGCTTATAGAGACGGCAGAGGCTTATAGTTTATAGAGACAGGCGGAGACGAAGAGATAGAGAGCTGCTTATAGAGACGGCAGAGATGCTTATAGAGACGGCAGAGACTGGCTTAGGAGACGGCAGAGACTGCTTATAGAGACGGGGCAGAGACTGCTTATAGAGACGGCAGAGGCTGCTTATGTTTAATGAACGCACCTGCTTATAGAAGACGGCAGAGGACTGCTTATCTGCTTATAGAGACGGCAGAGACTATAGCTGACTGCTTATAGAGACGGCAGAGGCTGCTTATAGAGACTATAGAGACGTGCTTATAGAGACGGCAGAGGCTGCTTATAGAGACGGCAAGACGTGCTTATAGAACGGCAGAGGCTGCTTATAGAGACGGCAGAGGCTGCTTATAGAGACAGGCTGCTTACTGCTTATAGAGGAGGCAGAGGCTGCTTATGGACGAGACTGCCGGCCTGCTTACCGCAGAGACTGCTTATAGAGACGGCACTGCTTATTTATAGAGACGGCAGAGGCTGCTTATAGAGACGGCAGAGGCTGCTTATAGAGACGGCAGAGAATAGAGACTGCTTATAGAGACGGCAGAGGCTGTTATAGAGACGGCAGAGACTGCTTATAGAGACGGCAGAGGCTGCTTATAGAGACGCAGAGGCTGCTTATAGAGACGGCAGAGACTGCTTATAGAGACGGCAGAGACTGCTGAGACGGCAGAGGCTGCTTATAGAGACGGCAGAGGCTGCTTATAGAGACGGCAGAGACTGCTTATAGAGACGGCAGAGGCTGCTTATAGAGACGGCAGAGACTGCTTATAGAGACGGCAGAGGCTGCTTATAAGAGACGGCAGAGGCTGCTTATAGAGACGGCAGAGGCTGCCTTATAGAGACGGCAGAGACTGCTTATAGAGACGGCAGAGGCTGCTTATAGAGACGGCAGAGACTGCTTATAGAGACAGAGGCTGCTTATAGAGACGGCAGAGGCTGCTTATAGAGACGGCAGAGACTGCTTATAGAGACTGCTTATAGAGACGCAGAGACTGCTTATAGAGACGGCAGAGGCTGCTTATAGAGACGGCAGAGGCTGCTTATAGAGACGGCAGAGACTGCTTATAGAGACGGCAGAGGCTGCTTATGGAGACGGCAGAGACTGCTTATAGAGACGGCAGAGACTGCTTATAGAGACGGCAGAGGCTGCTTATAGAGACTGCTTATAGAGACGGCAGAGGCTGCTTATAGAGACGGCAGAGGCTGCTTATGCGGCAGAGACTGCTTATAGAGACGGCAGAAGCTGCTTATAGAGACGGCAGAGACTGCTTATAGAGACGGCAGAGGCTGCTTATAGAGACGGCAGAGGCTGCTTTATAGAGACGGCAGAGGCTGCTTATAGAGACGGCAGAGACTGCTTATAGAGACGGCAGAGACTGCTTATAGAGACGGCAAGAGGCTGCTTATAGAGACGACAGAGACTGCTTATAGAGACGGCAGAGACTGCTTTATAGAGACGGCAGAGACTGCTTATAGAGACGAGAGACTGCTTATAGAGACGGCAGAGGCTGCTTATAGAGACGGCAGAGGCTGCTTATAGCGGGAGACGGCAGAGACTGCTTATAGA